>CM042851.1:29441596-29885083 GCA_023653725.1 Bungarus multicinctus
CTATATAAATTTTTAATGTACCACTAAAAATTAATTTAGTTGAGAGACTAAATTAAATCAGTAGAAGAGGAAAAGATATAAAGAATTAATCCAATGAAATCTCTCCATCTATTGTTCCATCTTTTCTTAAGACAGAAAAAATAGAATGCATGGTCCAAGTGGTTTGAAAAACCTAAATTGCCTTCTACAGTAAGGAGGAGTAGAAGGAAACACACTGGAATTAGTATTGGCTAAATGGTAGTTCTTACTACTTTTCCATATGTAAAGAAGGATATTTTCATAAATTTAAATACCATGTTTCACCCAAAATAAGACCCTGTCTTATATTTTTTACCACCAAATAAGGCATCAGGTCTTATTTTTGGGGGGGGAGGTGTCATCCACTGACTCACCTCACTTGCATACATCACCCACTCCTCCTTTTCGCTGTCAGAGGCCTTCAGGAACTTCTTCAGCTGTCAAGGCCAGCAGGACTTTCCTGAAAGCTTCTGCATCTGATAACAGAGCTCCAGATTGATCGAAAGCTCTCTTATCAGCTAAGGAGTCCCACAGGAAAGGCCTTTAAGAAAGGCCACTGCATCCAATAACAGAGTCCAGATCGATCTGGAGATCAGCTATAGAGGCCTTGCCGGCTACAGAAGAAATGGGCTGAGGTGTGCAAGACCTGGCTGCAACTGTCCAAAAGTAGTAGGGCAGCTCCACCATCTCACCCCCACCCTAGCTTAATTTTTACCAGTGTAGCCTGGAGTGGGCGGGGTCTTAATTAAGGCTTATTTTGGGGGGTAGGGCTTACGTTGGGTGCATGTGTAAAAATCAAGGCATGACTTACTTTCCGAGTAGGTCATATTTTTAAGGGAAACATGGATATGTTTTCAAATGACTAGATGAAGAATTTTTCCAAATTCATCATTTAAAGTTTCAAACTATTTTTTGAGAACCAATATATGCTACTTTTTAAAGGAACAAATTAAAAATAAAAATGTTTCCATTTAATTTGTTTTATTCTCTACTGCAGTCTTTCTCCTTCTTCCAATTATTTATCAACTGACCAATTTCCTACCCACCTATCATTCTTTCAATTCACTTTTCAGTTTTAAATGTTACAGTCCAAAATTATTTCTTTCTTTTCATCTAAATATAAATCTAACTATAGTTACATTCTTTTGATGATCACAAATGGAATCAATCACAAATTGTACATGAAGAGTTCTAATGAATTCAAAATACTAATTAGATCACACTGCAAGTTCTAAACATAATAGTATGAAAATAATCAAGATTCACATGATTTGCTAAATTATATATATTTTTATATCATTTCTTTTAATTTTTCTCTATTAATTTAAATGGTGTGGAGGTATTACACTAGTGTATCTGCAAGCTGCTATGTATCTGATTAGTTTCATTAATTCAGTTCCCCAGAGTTTATTCTGACTATCTACAATGTTTAAATTCTGCACATAGAAACATATTTCAGCCATGGAAGTAATGACCCATGGAAGCCTTCATTATGATAGCTTTTATTTATTGTAATTAATCTCTTTCCACAGCAAATACTTTACTGCTTCCAAATATATGACCCTAGAAGAAGCATACAGTATCTAATTAAATTATCCTTTTCTTTGGTGTGCTTTAAAACATTCTCTATTATACATTTAACATCAGTAGAAGATTTCTCTTTCTCACAAAATAACTCCTAAATTCGTTTTAATATTTCCCAGAGAATGCCATGTTATTTAGAAAATGTTAGAGCATGTCTCCGAAAGTATATTTTGCTTTGTAATATCTTCCACTAAGTTTAAAAGGCTGTACATTCTTTCCTAAGATGGGATTGCATAACAAATCACACATATCTCAGTAGCTTTGATGGTTGGAATTGGGAAAATATTTTTTTGGATCCATTGAAGGTGATCTGTAGAGGAAAGTCAGAGATTCTTAGCAAGACAGAGAGCTGTATATACTAATGCATTTTCTAAGAATCTCTGACTTTCACACACATATACATACACAGCTCCTTAGTTGTATTTTTACACTGAAAACTTAGGTTGTATGCTCAATGATAGCTTCATCAAAAATAGCAATTGGTGTACAAGTATTAAGGTACCAAAGACCTGTGAATGGAAAGCCCAAGAAAGAAATAGATGTGTTTTCTATGCTTCTCCAGCACTAACCATACAGTCAGGAAATTTTGGCTATCAGCTTTTTGGGAAGACATTATTCCAGTTTCTTCATCACTTACAATTGGCACTCTCTACTTTGTCTAGATAACAAAGTAATCATCCATGAGGACAGAGAAAGAGATCTTTGTGCACAGCATGCAGGGATCAAAGTTCAACACTTCAATAAAGTTTTTTAAAAGTGAGTTAGCAAGCTCCTATGCTCAGTATGATGCATTGCTGTTTTCAGATATGCTTAAAAATAAACTATTCACTGAACTACTGCTTTGCAATAAATGGCAATAAATTGCCAGACCAAACCAACAATTTTTAATGGATCAGATCTCCAATATTGCTGTCTGGGTCAGTACAGACCCAGTAAAAACCAGGAGTGTCAAGCTCAAGACCCTAGAACTGGCTTATAGGGCCGCCCTGGAAACAGTGAAGGACCACCTGTGATGCTTCTGCCGGTGAAAATGTAGCTCAGGAGGGTGGCTGTCTCAAGCTCCGTTTTCACTGGAAGAGGGTTGCAGGAGGCAATGGCAGCTGAAAACAGAGCTTGGGAGCCTGTTTTTGCTGGCAAAGCACTCAGGCCACCACAGGTGCCCCCAACATGAGTGATGTCAAGCTGGCCATGCCCACCCCAGCCCCCTGAGATCAAACACAACTCTGATACATCCCTCAATGAAATTGAGTTTGACACCCCCAGTAAAGACTATAAAAGTCAAATTCCTGTTATGTCTTCTATTTAAAAAACAGGTACCTATATCTATGTGATTACTAGTGACATAATTTCTTTGTATTTAGAACTGTATTGACAAATTGGAAACCAATTGTTTTGAGTCAAGTAAATGGCCCACCAGCTACTTCTGTCAAATGGCTGACTGTTTTTCCACTCCAGCAAAGCTTGTGGTAGAATATTTACAAAAAACCATTCTCTTTATAAAACTAATTTTATTACAATTTAAAAATACAAAATAAAAACCAGTACAAATGAAGAAAGTGCAAAAATAAAAAATACAGAGAAAAAAAAAGATATATAAAGAAATCATTTCATTTGCACAGGTACAAATAATTTTGATAACTTATCATCTTCTCTGACATTTCAACAAAAGATCTCTTCTCTATATATCTCATCTCTTTCTATAAACAAATTTTGTCACTCAGTCCTAATCAGTAAAGGTCCTTTAAGAGTTATCAGAAATAATAACATATATATTTTCACCTTAATCAAAGAAATCATTTCATATTCCTTTCATTTCTTTTTAACATAATAACATATAACTTTCTCTAAAATTGCAGCTAAAAAAATCTCTTCTTATATTTTATCTCTTAACAAATCTTTAAAGTCTCATCATTTGGACCTACTCAAAGGTCCATTTAGAGCTACCAAAACAACTATCTTCATCACTTTGTATTTATTCTGCTTATTTGAAATCTTTAATCTCTTCAAATAATTTTCCTCATATTGATTTTGTATCATTTTTTCTTTATCTCTTCTCAGAAATTCCTTTACAAGTTTAACAGGTTTCTTTTATAAATCCTACATTAGAAAGCTATACAATTCAATCTTCTAGTTTATTATTTCTCTATCCCTTTTAATTAAAACATCAGTCAATTTGTTTTGTAAATCAAGTGCAACTTTTTTCTCAAATCATTCTTTATGTTAACCTTAACTTTAAAAAGCCCAAACTTTTTAATATTTTCAGATCCAAATTCAAATCAGCCTCAGCCTCTGTTTTATCAGTAAAAACTTCTGATCTTCCAAGATTTATTTTAAATATCCTTGAATGCCTCTACAGCAGGGGTGGGATTGAAATTTTTTAACAATTGGTTCTGTGGGCGTGGCTTAGTTGGTGGTCATATGACTGGGTGGGTGTGGCCAACTTGATGTCACTCACGTCAAGGGGCACTTGTCTTTGCCTGGCCTCTCATGACAGTGGGGATGCTGCAACTGTTGTAAGTGTAAAAAACGGTCATAAGTCACTTTTTTCAGTGCCATTGTAACTTTTAATGGTCACTAAATGAACTCTTGCAAGTCAAGGATTACCAGTACAAAAATACAAAAAACTTCTTTGCTTGCAAAAAGCTGCCCTAAATACCAATCATTAAATTAAAAATACCTGCTAGCCAGAGTTACAAATCAGACAGGGTGCCAGAGTACCTTGAGGAATTAAAATAGTTAAAATGCAATGATAACTATCAGAAGCCTACTCTTGCTCATAAAGTGAAATCCTTTAGCAGAGAGGTAATTTAAGCTCTTCAGAAAGAGCACACCCAGGAGAAGCAATCCTTAGTTCCATTTTCACCAATTAAAGATACCAGCTGATCTCACTCATCTCACAAGATATCCTACGGAAATCATCCAGATTTAAGGAAAGGTCCATTGCTCCTCCCCTCCAAAAGGCAGTAAAAAATCAGTGCCAAGTTTGCATCCTGCCTCTTGAACATACCCCCAAAAGGACAGTGCTAGATACCACTAAAGCAGTGAAGGAAGATCCCCTCCCCAGATAGAAAATGAAACCATGAGGCAGGAAAAAATTCAAACACAATACAAATTATTAAATCACAACAATTGCTTGTTAAACCAATTACCAGAACAAATAAACACAGGAACTAGCCAGATTTCTCAAACCAGTTTCTTTTCAGGAACAAAAATTAATCTTTTTTTCCTTCCAAACAAAGCTGAATAGGGAAAATTAGCCCATCAATAAACGCAGGATTAAACATCACCAAGCACAGAATTAAACGTCACCAAAAACCAGTTTTAGATCAAAATTCAGAAAAGGTATGTAAACTAACATTTGAAAGTCAATCTTTCTAGCTAGTCAAGAAGAAGTATTTCTAGGGGAGTATTTCCTCTCAACAGCAGTGTAAAAAGCTTAAAACAACCCTTTCCCTTTAAGAAAGTATCAAGAAAATAAACCTCCTTTGGAGACAGTAAGTCTAGTCATACTGCCAAGAATGTAATAAGGGTAGAAAAAAACAAAAGGAGATTTCTTCTAACTACCGGTTCTCTGAACTGCTTAGAAAGTTAATAAGGGGTTCTATAGAACTGGTCAGAACCGGTAGAATCCCATCCCTGCTCCACAGTCAAATAATATTGCTCCATTCTGTATTGTTGGATGTCTTCTCCTTTAATTTTAGCTTTAGTTATTTCTTGTTCCCTCTAATCAACTATCAAAATCCCTTCTTATTGTTTTTATACGCGCATGCAATGAATTTCCTAAAGTGGTTAAGAAAGGAGGTGTCCAAATCTAGACTTTTTTTTGAAAGCATTGAATTGTAGCTTAGGCAAGATGACTTCCCTTCCCCCAACTCTCAGAATTTTAAAAATCACTGGAGAACCCTGTTCTTGTAGTCTTCTCATGAGAAGCTATTGTATGGAACCCTTGTGAGTGATCCTGGGTCCTTTTCTTGACCCAGAGTGGCATTCCAAGGAGCCAATCCATTCAGTGGTTCCTCTTTCTGTCATAGTCATCAGGTCTTGTGCAGCCATCTTCTTGGAAGCCACATTACTGAAAGCAAAGTATATGAGGGTGGGCACTTTCTAATAATAAGCAGTTTCAGTCAGACAGTCACTGCTAATCAGGAAAACCTCTTTCCAATCTATCATCATATTTCACACACAATCCAGAGTGGGTCCAACCCTGGTTCTAGATATCTGGTGTTGTGGAGCGACGGAATAACTCAGGCAGAGACCAGGTCAAGGCTTTCAGCTTAACTCTTTATTTACAGGCAAAGAGGGTTACCACTACTGCCGCGCTAACACGGCAGCCAGCTGGAGTGGCAACAGCCTTTTATAGCTGGCTGTCAAACGGCTCCAGCCAATGGGAGAGGTCCGTGCTTCCCGCTGGAAGCACGGACCTGAGTGAAGACTCAGTCCATACACAACACTCCTCTCTCCCAGTGAGGAGCATGCGTAGTCCTTCAGATACGCTGGATGCCTGCGAATTCGTCCGGATCTTCTAGGCTCCGTCAAAAATGGCGTCGGGTTGCAGTCTGGTGCCTTCTGCGTGTCTTCGGGCGACGGAGAGGCTGCCGGGCTGTCTGGAGCTGGGTCTGCACCTTGGTCAGCTTCCCCATCTGGTAGGTCATCGTTCCCGGTGGGTTGGAAGTTGGTTTCGTCGACTTTCCCCTTTCTTCTGCAGGGGGCTCGTCTGGATGACCTCTGGGTGCGGTGCTCCAACGCTTCCTCAGGTGGTCCATGTGACGCCGCCAGGTCCGTCCATCAGGTAACTGGACTCTATAAGACTTGGGACCAGTTACTGCTATCACAAGCCCTGGTAACCATAGTGGTTGCCCAGCAAAATTTCTGACAAACACCTTGTCATTTATCAGGAACCCTCTATCTTGGGTGTTTGACCCAAGGGGAAGCAAAGGGGCATAATTTGGGTGCAGCCTGTCCAAAGTGGTCCTCAGCCGGCGTCCCATTAATATTTCGGCTGGTGACCTATTAGTTGAGGCACAGGGTGTAGTATGTTGGCTCAATAGGTATTGGGCTAGCCTGGCATGCCAGTTGATCGGACCCAATCTTTGTAGCACTTCTTTGGCAGATCTAACTGCCCTCTCAGCCAGCCCATTGCTGGCAGGATGAAAAGGGGCCACTAATATGTGCCTGATGCCCAAACTTGCTAGAAACATCTCAAACTCACAGGAGGTGAATTGGGGGCCATTGTCGGATACGACAGAATCAGGAAGGCCATGAGTGGCAAACATCCTAGTCAGTGCTTTGCTGACTGCTTCCGTAGTGGTGGAGTGCATTAGAGTTAATTCCACCCATTTTGAATATGAATCTACTACCACCAGGAAAGTGCGCCCATGGAAGGGGCCTGCTAAGTCTATGTGTATTCTGGACCAGGGGCTGCCTGCTTCCTCCCAGGTCCTAGGGGTGGTTGCTGGTGGTAATGCCCTGGTGGCCTGGCACGCCTGGCAAGAATTTACCCATTTAGAGATTTGGGCATCCATGCCTGGCCACCATACGTAGCTGCGAGCTAGGGCCTTCATTCTCACAATCCCTGGGTGGCCCTCATGCAGCACCTTCAGAATCGAGGTTTGCAATTTGTGGGGAATGACTACTCTGGTTCCCCATAGTAAACAGCCTTGCAAGGAGGAAAGTTCCTGCTGGCGTAATTTGTAGGGTAGGAAGTCTGAAGGATAAGGGGCCGTAGGCCACCCCCTCCCTACCCAGTCCAGGACTTGGGATATTACCTGGTCCTTGGCCGAATGGGCAGCGATGTCACCAGCAGTGACTGGAAGCTTGAGTTCGTTGATAAGAAAGACTGTGGTTGCAGCTGCTGGGTCCATGACTGGCATTGGCAGGGGACAGCGGCTGAGTGCATCAGCATGGGAAAGGCTTTTCCCGGATTGATGGATTAGAGTGTAGGAATACGCAGCCAGGAAAACCGTCCATCTGGTCATCCATGGGGACAAAATCTGGGGAGTCTGTTTAGTGCCGGATAAAATACCTAACAGTGGCTTGTGGTCAGTAATGAGTTTGAAACGATGCCCGTAGAGGAATTCATGGAACTTCTTCACTGAAGCCACTGCAGCCAAGGCCTCCTTGTCAATCTGGCTATAGTTGCGTTCAGTGGAAGATAGTGTCCTTGAAAAGAAAGCTATAGGTGCTTCTGCACCATTGGGCAGTCTGTGGCTCAGGACAGCCCCAATTCCGAATGGAGAAGCATCGGCTGCTAGAATGAGTGGTAAGTCTTTATTGAATTGGATTAAGATGGCCTTTGAAGTTAACAATGACTTGACTTGCTTGAAAGCAATAGTTTCCCTTGGTCCCCAGTGCCATGGTGAGTTCTTGTCTAAAAGTCTATGAAGGGGCTCGGCAACAGAAGCTTTATGGGGCAGGAACGAAGCGTAGAAATTCAAGAGGCCCAGGAAAGCTTGAAGCTCAGTTTTGTTAGTAGGAGTAGGCGCATCGTGAATGGCCTTGACCTTTGACTCAGTCGGGTGAATACCCTTTCCATCAATCTTGTAACCTAAGAATTCCACTTGTGGAGTGGCTATGGTACATTTTTCCCTTTTTAGTTTGAGACCAGATTGTCTAAAACGGTCAAGTACACCTCTGACCCTTTGTAGTAATTGTTGTAGATTGGTAGCGGATACCAGAATATCATCAAAGTAAGGCACAATGCCTGGTAACCCTTGCAGGATTCGTTCCATAAGGGACTGGAAAATTCCAGGGGCCACACTAACTCTGAATTGTAGGCGTGTGCATTTGAAAGCCCCTCTGTGGGTTACTATTGTTTGCAGTTCAGCAGTGTCATCATCAACAGGAAACTGTTGATACGCCTGGGACATGTCCAACTTTGCAAAAATGGAACCAGGCTCAAGGGAATGGAGTAAATGTTGTACCACAGGGACTGGGTACGCACTAACTTGTAAATATTTGTTTATGGACGACTTGTAGTCTGAGCAGATCCTCAAGCTTCCATCCTTTTTTAACGGTGTTACTATGGGGGTTTCCCACTTTGAGAAGTCTGTAGGTTTCAGTACGCCCTGCTTGATTAATTTGTCAAGTTCCTTGTCTAGTTTAGGATGAATTGCAAAAGGAACTCTGTGGGGCTTCAAACGAATTGGTACTGCCTGGGAGTCTGCCCTGAAGGATATTGGGGTTCCCACATAGCAGCCTAGGCCCTCACTGAATACGTCTGCATAGTCTCTGAACAGGGATTCAACTTCTGAATTGGTAATGGCGTGGATTCCCCCTATGTGGAGGCCCAAGGCTGGGAACCAATCTAGTCCCAATAGGCTTGGGAGGATGCCATCCACTATCACTAGAGGCAAGTGACCCTTAAACCCTTGAAAATGGACAAGGAACTTGCCTTTTCCGATGACAGGGATGGTTCTGCCTTGGTAGTCCCGAAGTGTTAAATTGCAGGCTGGAATTTTCTGTCTTGACATTCTGGGGAGTAGCTTCTTTAAGGTGTCCCATGAGATGATGGATAATGCAGAGCCGGTGTCAACCTCCATTCTGCAGGGTCTACCTTCTATAGAAACAGTAACATTAATTTTGTTAGATTTATTAATTTTTTGTATTTTAAACTGATAGCATGTGAAACAGTCCTCAATTTATCTGGGGTATTGAATGAGCTTCTGTGGCCTTTGTGGCTGGTTGAAGGTTTTCCCTGCCTGACAAATTTTGGCTAGATGGCCTTTCTTTTGACACCTTAAACATATGGCATTCCTGAATCTGCAGGATGCCCTGAGGTGATTTCCCCCGCAGCTTAAGCATAAGGTTTGTAAATGTGGGGTTTGACTAATACCTTGCCTGAACTCTTTTTTATTTGCGTTGGGCTGTCTGAGGCGGTTTACCTCAGTAGCCTCTTCTGGGCCATTTTCTGTGGAGGCTTCCTCAAAATATACTGTTGGATTTTCTAGTCTGCTGGGTTTTCCCTGAATTTCAGCTACTGAGAGTGCTGACAGCTCAGCAGCCTGGGATTCCTCTATGGCTTGCTTTAGGGTTAGATCCCCTTTGGCTAATAAACGTCTTTGTAACTTGGGGTCTCTAACGCCACAAACCAGCTGATCGAGCAGCATATCGTCCAGGTAATCTCTGAACCCGCAATGCAAGGCAGCTGTTCTCAGTGCTGCCCTATAATCACTAATTGTTTCCCCCTCTGTTTGGATGCGCCTTCTGAAAGCATGGCGCCTAGCAATTCTGGAAGGCTTGGGGGAGTAGTGATTTGAGAGAATTTC
This sequence comes from Bungarus multicinctus, assembly GCA_023653725.1. Classification (NCBI taxonomy): domain Eukaryota; kingdom Metazoa; phylum Chordata; class Lepidosauria; order Squamata; family Elapidae; genus Bungarus; species Bungarus multicinctus. Next base: position 29,451,463 of record CM042851.1, read on the forward strand.
TTGCAGTTCCTCCCAAGGGATAATCTTTATAGATCTAGGCTAGTAATGCTGATGCGGTGTCAAAAACCGTAGCTCCACAAAAGCTTAGGAAGTAAGATTTCTTCCTATGCTCAGAAATTTCTGACAGGTCTAAAGCATCTAAAAAGCAGTCAAACCGGTTCTTGTATGACTCCCACGTCTCAGCAGTCGGTCTGAAGGGCGGGAATGCAGGATTCGTAGTCATCTTCTGTCAGCTGTGAAGTTTTTCCTCAGGCAAGTTAGAGACGGCGCTTCGCGGCTAGAGTCAGCAACTCTGTAGCGATTTCAGCTCTCAGCTAGTGATTTCGCTCCTTTCTTTCTCTTCCTTGCCTGGCTTGCCTTTATTAGTATCCCGTCCTCGTCGCCAGTGTTGTGGAGCGACGGAATAACTCAGGCAGAGACCAGGTCAAGGCTTTCAGCTTAACTCTTTATTTACAGGCAAAGAGGGTTACCGCTACTGCCGCGCTAACACGGCAGCCAGCTGGAGCGGCAACAGCTGATGCCGTTTGACAGCCGCCTTTTATAGCCGGCTGTCAAACGGCTCCAGCCAATGGGAGAGGTCCGTGCTTCCCGCTGGAAGCACGGACCTGAGTGAAGACTCAGTCCATACACAACATCTGGAAAATTAATTTTCTCAGTGAAGTCTCTTTCTTTCATTGTACCTGCCCCTGGAATATGTGGTGAAAGTTGGCCAAATGCCTAGCATGGAAAAATAAAGAAGAGAGGCCTACTCAAAAATCTGACATTTTATAGGGTCATTGGCCCTTGGTGCATAGCCATAGCAACATTTCAAAGTATATCAAAAATGTGCCTGTGTATGTGTGTGAACAGGGTAACAAAGAGATCCAGGAGGGAAATGGGTGCCTTTTTCTGGCCATAAAATATATGCAAGTCTACCTAAAGGCTTGTATACAGGCATGCAGCTAAATAAAGAATAGGGGGAAAGAATGCAGGCTCCCTACAGCTGGCTTATATTGGAATTACATGCAAAAGAGAGGAATCTGAGTGTATGGCAGACAAAGGAGCAATGAGAGGAAACAAACCACAGGAGGAGGTGGAGGAGGAGGTCTTAACAGAAGAAAATAACTGAATAACTGAAAGCAGAGATAAAAGGTAAAGAGGGGACAGGGAATTCTACCTGTAGAAGTAAACAGGAGGAGGAGAGAAGAAAGAATTGTGTTGAAAATATGATTGATAGGAGGAGGTTAGATGCCTGAAGTGATTGGGCCAAATACCTATCTGATACGCCTAAGCTTTCCCCCCAATTTCTCTTAAATCACTCCCATGAGCTTGGGCTAGAAATGCTAGTGATAAAATGAAACAGTATTGTTCAATTAATCAAATTTCATATCTCCTTAGGAGGAGTGAAAAGGAAGGTGGCTTAGCTGCCCACATGGCATTCTCCCATTTCAGAATATGAGAGAAAGGTCTTGCTTTCACCCCCACTGCCATTACAACCTGGTAAGGAATCAAAACCACCAAATCAGGGAGTTTAGGAATTTAGAAAGAGGAGATTCTCAAGGGAAGTGTTGGCCTTCCAGTGAATTAATATTTATAACTCCTATAAGTAGCTTATTATTTTTTAAATGATACTGTCCGATAGCATTTTGCAATTGCAAATTTCAGTCTGAATCAAATCCACAGTTGTTGCTCATCATTCCTGCAGTTAATTATATTGCTGATGTGAAATTAATATTCTTCAGGCTAAAACATGGTGGTTTTTCTCTGCTACTTCAACTAAATCTCACTTAATAGGAATGGGATATTCAATCCAGATTTATAGCTGAAATGTTCAGTTTAATTGCTGGGCAGTGTTTCAGCTGAACTCTCAGCTCTCCTACTGGGAAAATCATGGGAGAAAATAAATTACTCTATGAGCCTGTATATGTATATATATATCTCTTAGCCAGAGACTCAGTAAGTTATATTACCTTCTCTAATTGTTTTCAGAACTGCTTTATTTTGATTTTATATTTGATTTGACATGTTATAAGCATCATCCATTTTGACAATGAAAAATGCATTTCATTCATTAATATCTGATATCTTTTGGTTTAACAGACTGGGGCCTCCAGGGTATTATTCCAGCTCATAGCCATGCATAGGTTTTCATGCTGATTTCTGAAGCCACTCAGCAATTTTTAATAGTGAAAATTATGCCAGCCAAATTGTGTCCCATTTCCCAAAGGGATTATTTGTCCCCTGCTAGTCACTAATAACAATGATAGATAGCCTCTTGTAAGAACACTGGGGCAATTCTCTCATGATTGAAGAAGGAAAATGTTTTTGGCAATTTTGGAGACTCTCTTCTCAAACATTCAATACATGCTAATCAAGAACCAATTTAGGTACAGTAAACTGTGGTTTGAAAGTTTCAGATTTACGTTTTACATTAAGGCTACTACAGATTCCTAAGATCTTGATCTAAGACTGAGCATGACTATTGTGATTTTTCTGGGAAGAGAAAGAATATGCCAATGAAAAGAGAGAAAAGCACACCCTCTGAGGGAATGGTGATAAAAAAAGTTGTTAGATTGTGTGGAGATGGACAGGCTAACATTAGAATTCAAAGAAAGAGGGGAAACAGAATATTATTTGGTCTGAGACACATGGTATAAATGGTTAGAAAATAAAGTAAAGATTAACTATAAAGATAATTTAAGAGGTATATTAAACAATGACAATATATATATAGTTAAAGGAAGAAAAGGGAATGTACTTGATATGTATATATGAGTATTATTGATGCTGGAGGGCTGCAAAGACTGTAAAAGTGAAATAAATGATGAAATATGTTTAATAAAAATGTTTTTTTTAAAAGAAAAGAGATTCCTTAGCATTAAATGCAGGAGGGGGGAGCAACTTTCCCTATTCCATGCCCAAAAGTCCATTGGACTTGCAATTCAAACATATATGTCAACTAGAAATGAGGTAAGGTTCTCTACTGAGCCAAGAGTGGATTTAGATTAAACTGGTGATACATGTACAGTGGAATAATCAAGAAATTCAAGAAAATAGCAGGGTGATTGTCACCATTTCTCTTAGCATTAATTCCCGAGGCTTGCCCAATATTTAATTTAGAAATCTTTCTGATAACCATGACATTCTTCTGAACAAAAATTAAACAAAATGCCCTATTATACTTTTAGAATAGGCAAGAAAAATGATTGGCCCACAGTGTAATTGATCTTACCTCCTGATTATAAACGTAGTTTGTTTTAGCTCTTAATTTATTATTTAAATTAATTCCTTGTGGCATCATTTGAGACACAAAAGACTAGTATGTTTAACAGTGTCAGTCTTGGTTATGAAAAATGCTGTTTACTCAACAGTTATAATTATTCTGCATTGTAAGATGATGCAGACCACATTCTCTCTGTGTGTATGTACATTTATCTTGAATTGTTTGAGGTAGTTCAACTCATAAACAAATATATAATTAGAGATAGCTAAAAGTAATTCTATTATAGGATTGTGTATCAAGTAAGTAGAACAGGAAAGGTTGTATCAGATTTTGACATCTGGTTCCTTGCTGTTTTGACAAGCAACTGCACAGTTTTAAGTGAATCATTTTTAACAATGTTGTAGATTTGTTTGGGAAAACCAAAAAAACATGACTGATTTGTTTCAATGTAAGGAACAAGAATGAATTTGAAGGTTGATCCATTGGTTCACAACTACGTTTGCTATAAATCAGGAAATGCCCAGTTTGACTTTGTCCTCTTCTATGAACTCATTTGAACTTAAATTCCTAAATAATAATCTAAATAGAATTTATATTGTAGAAAAAATATAGAGAAGAGCAACAAAGATAATTAGGGGGCTGTAAGCTAAAACATATGAATAACGGTTTCAGGAATTGGGAATATCTAGTCTAATGAAGCGAAGGACAAAGGATGACATTATAGCAATCTTCCAATATTTAAGGGGCTGTCACAAAGAAGAACAGTGAACCTATTCTCCAAAGCCCTGACAGCAGAACAAGAAGGAAAAATATCAAGGACTGATCCAACCTAGAATAAAGGGAAAGTTTTGTGACAGTGAGAACAATTAACTTCCCTCCAGAAGTTCTGGGTGCTCCATCACTGGACATTTTTAAGAAGAAATTGGACAGCCATTTTTCTGGAATGGTATATAGTTTCTTGCTTGAGCAGTGGGTTAGACTAGAAGATCTCCAAAATCTCTTCCAAATTTGTTATTCTGTTAAATATTTTTTGGGGATTTCAGCTGTGATATCTTAATCAGGTTATAACAATAGCTTGAATCTTAAGAAGTATATTCCGAGTGACAGAATACAGTATGTATTTTATCTGATAACGGATATAACTAGTGAAAAGAATTTATACAAGTGTAAGAAACAACACACATTTTCCCCAGTTATTATAATTATGATTTATCACTTGTTGCTTGTATGTACACTGAGAGCTTATGTACCAAAGACAAGTTCCTTGTATGTCCAATCACACTTCTAGAATTCTATTACTAATGTTCATCACATGCACACAATTCAATTTCAATTTCAGTGTTATAGTATTCAAAACCATGAATTCTTTGGCCTATTGTAAATCTTTTTAATAATTGTAAATTCGAAAACCATCAATAGCCACATTCCCTGCCTTCAGTTCAATTCCCTGCTCTTGATTTTATTTTATAAAATTCTTGACAAAATTCTACTGTCTTATGTTATGTTAGCCATTGGTGTTTGCCTGTTATTTCTCATCTATAAAATACTTCCTGTGCTGAGAACCACAAAGTTGTTTTCAGGAAAAATCTGGGCTTGCATCTATTCCATTTACAACAAAATGTTTGCATCACATTATTCATTTTTATTTCCACTTCTCTTTCTATTAACATAGTTGCTGTGTTAAGTACTGTTAACATTCCATTTTTCTTACTGATAACAAGCTTGCAGCCACCCAGAGTCACTTAGAATAGTGAGATGGGTGGCATATAAATTTAATAAATAAAATAAAAACTTATTTTTTCGAGAAATACTTGACTTCTCTTGAAATTTCTTTAATTTTTCTTCTTTTCTCTTTATTTCATTCAGAATATCTTGTATTTTGACTCTCCTTTTTGAGTTCACTATTATGTTGTATGAAATAACTCTAATACAGGGGAAACTCAAAAAATTAGAATATTGTGCAAAAAGTTCATTTATTTCAGTAATGCAACTTAAAAGGTGAACCTAATATATGAGATAGACTCATTACACGCAAAGCAAGATAGTTCAAGCTGTGATGTGTCATAATTGAGATGATTATGGTTTACAGCTCATGAAAACCTCAAATCCACAATCTCAGAAAATTAGAATGTTGTGAAAAGATTCAATATTCTAGGCTCAAAGTGTCCCACTCTAATCAGCTAATTAAGCCATAACAGCTGCAAAGGGTACCTAAGCCTTTAAATGGTCTCTCAGTCACGTTCAGTAGGAATCACAATCATGCGAAAGGCTGCTGACCTGACAGTTGTGCAGAAAACCATCATTGACATCCTCCATAAGGAGGGAAAGCCTGCAAAAGAAGTTGGATGTTCCCAAAGTGCTGTATCAAAGCACATTAATAGAAAGTTATGCGGAAGGGAAAAGTGTGGAAGAAAAAGGTGCACAAGCAGCAGGGATGACCGCAGCCTGGAGAGGATTGTCAGGAACAGTCCATTCAAAAGTGTTGGTGACTTTCACAAGGAGTGGACTGAGGTTGGAGTCAGTGCATCAAGAGCCACCACACACAGACAGATCCTGGACATGGGCTTCAAACAACATCAGAAGTGTCTTACCTGGGCTAAAGAAAAACAAAACTGGTCTGTTGCTCAGTAGTCCAAAGTCCTCTTTTCTGATGAGAGCAATTTTTACATATCATTTGGAAAACAAGAACCCAGAGTCTGGAGGAAGAATGGGGAGGCACACATTGCAAGATGCTTGAAGTCCAGTGTGAAGTTTCCAGTCTGTGTTGATTTGTGGAGCCATGTCATCTGCTGGTGTTGGTCCACTGTACTTCATTAAGTCCAGGGTCAACACAGCTGTCTACCAAGAGATTTTGGAGCACTTCATGCTTCCTTCTGCAGACAAGCTTTATAGGGATGCTAACTTCATTTTCCAGCAGGATTTGCCACTTGCCCACACTGCCAAAAGCACCAAAACTTGGTTCAATGACCACGGGATTACTGTGCTTGATTGGCCAGCAAACTCACCTGACCTGAACCCCATAGAGAATCTATGGCGCATTGCCAAGAGAAAGATGAGAGACATGAGACTGAACAATGCAGAAGAGCTGAAGGCCGCTATTTGAGCATCCTAGTCTTCCATAACACCTCAGCAGTGCCACAGGCTGATAACTTCCCTGCCATGCCGCATTGAGACAGTAATTGCTGCAAAAGGGTCCCAAACCAAGTACTGAGTATATATGCATGCTTATACGTTCTATGTACAATCCTTGTTTTATTGATTGCATGTAATATTCTAATTTTCTGAGATTGTGGATTTGGGGTTTTCATGAGCTGTAAGCCATCATCCTCACAATTATGACAAATCATGGCTTGAACTATCTTGCTTTGCATGTAATGAGTCTATCTCATATATTAGTTTCATCTTTTAAGTTGTATTACTGAAATAAATGAACTTTTGCACGATATTCTAATTTTTGAATTTCACCTGTAAAATCCTTACTTTTAGTCTTTTACCTAAAATGCTTTTGATTTCTTTTTCCAATTCTCCACTATTTCTGTAGAAACATTTTGCTTAGGTTCCTTTTAATGCCACAGATATTTTCTGGCATTTTTGTCTGTTATGCAATTTCCTTATCACATGAGAACAATTTCATGCAATTGCAGACCAAGATAACTCTTCAAATACTGTGCTGATGAGATCTCTGCCCCAGCCCAAGCTCACTCTTCTTGGACATCTATTCCAGCTCTTTAGTCAGGCAACAGATCAGATAGTGAGAAATGACAATTGAAAAAACCCATGTCAGACAATTGAAAGAACAACACTGTGTTTTTCCTATTTAACTCTGGTCACTACTATGCTTGTTGTAATTAAGGATGGATTGTACAATTTGTTAGTTTGAAACTTCTCCTTTCTTTATTTGTTGGAAACTTAAATACACTGAGAATAATTGCAGTTCTTCCCTTGCTTTTCAGAGTAATTTATGTAAATGATTAAAGCAGATGATGACTTTTGTGTTTTACTTCAGTTTCTCATTTGAAACCAACCTTCCTGTTCTGTTTTTTTTTTAATTCATAGGTTGAGAAACAAAAATATGCCAATGCCAGAAATAGTTCTATGAATGGGGGTGGTATCTTTGTTGTTTTCCCTATGAAATTAGACAGGTGACATTTAGCAGAATAAACAATATTTCTACCTAATTTTCCTGTGCCGTTTCTCATAATATTTCATCCTTCAGATGATCATGGCATATGTTCAGGGAGTCTGCTACAGTACTGTGATCACAACATTCCCAAAGGATAGGGATGTATGTTCAATTTCTTGCCGCCATTGAGCATAGCAATATGTGGTTTTGAAGGGGGTTTGAAGTTTGGGACTTTCTCCTCTTCACTGAATCTCTAAAGCCACTGGGGGAACAACCTACAAATTCCAGACTATACAATTTATTGACGGGCTTCAGCCTGTCCCTGAATCATTATTCTTGTCAAGGTGGGAGAGAATAAAACATAGTCCAGAATGAAGATTGTGGATGTCTACAAAGCAGGCATCTTTATAGATAGAGCTTATGTTTGTACGTTGTAGGAGGTTGTCTTTCCTTTCACAGAGAATGATCTGTGTTTATCTGTTGACAATTTGCAGGTTTATCTGGTTTTACTATGCTGATAATAGATTTATTTATATCCTAAACAAAGTTATAATCTTGTTCCAAGTTTTCTTTAGGAAAGGAAAGGCTCTTTTTATGTAAGAGTAGTAAGGGAAGAGAAATTAGTTTGTATTACATTTTGAAACATTTGTGGTGATCTGTCATTTCTAAACCAATATAACGACTGAAAATGTTGGGTCTGGATACAGTGCATTCCTATAACTTCAAAAAAGGCAATTATGATCTTATAGACAACGATCTCTCATCCCTTGATTGGCAATCTGTATTCACTGGATGCAATACTGTTGAAGACCATTACAACATATTTTTACTTGAAGTCAAAAGAGTCATCAAACTATATGTAGCAATAACAACTCCCAAAACAAAACACAAAACAGATTACCCATAACAATAAGGAAACTTCAATCCAAAAACAGATCACTCTGGCGGAAAAACAAATCTGGTCACGTTGCCAACTTCAAAAGCTGATACAAAAATTTATGCCACCAGATAAAGACTGAATGTACCAATTATCACATTAAACAAGAGGAAAACCTTCTATACACCAATTCCACCCACGCTTTTTACAATTTTGTAAACAACAAACTAAAAGACTCAAGGTCCATTCCACCCCTGATAGGACCTAATGGTAAAGACTGCAATGATGACACCATTAAAGCCAACATCTTTAACACATTCTTTGGCTAGTATTTGTACACAGGAATGGATCATGCCCAGTATTTTCTAGCCGAACCACAGAAAACTACAATGATCTAATACATATCAAAGACAATGTTGAAAAAGCACTGTGCAATCTAAAACCATCTCTATCTATTGAACCGGACAGAATACGTGCCTACTTCTTAAAAATGCTATCCACTGCCATAGCAGAACCTCTAAGCATAATCTTTCAAAAAACTTTCAAGACCAGCTCCTTGCCTAACCTATGGTCACAAGCCACGGTCATCCCCATCTTCAAAAAGGGAGACCCCAGCCTAGTTGAAAATTACAGACCAATCTCCTTATGCTACGTCACCTGTAAAGTCATGGAATCAATTATTAACCAATCCATTATCTTCCACTTAGAGACAAACAACCTACTCTCCAATAAACAATTTGGTTTCAGAAAAAAACTATCCTGCAATCTGCAACTCTTACACTGCAAAAACATATGGACTACATAACTCGATCAGGGCAAAACAATAGACGCAATCTACATAGACTTCTGTAAAGCCTTTGATTCAGTGGTACACTACTACTAAAACTAAAATCTTATGGTATCTCTGGACAACTGCATAACTGGATAGAAGCATTCCTGTCAAACAGACAATAAATGGTCAAAATTGGGAATGTCCTATCAAATTCTGTATCTGTCAATAGTGGTGTCCCCCAAGGCAGTGTTCTGGGACCAACTCTCTTCATCCTCTACATAAATGACCTCTGTAATCATATTAAGAGCAACTGTGTTCTCTTTGCTGATGATGTAAAGCTGTTCAATACCACAGACAATACTTCTACCCTTCAAAAAAAATCTTGACTATGTATCAGAATGGTCAAACAAATGGCAACTTCAAATCTCAACAAATAAATGCTCTGTCTTACATATTGGCAAAAAAAAAATCAGAAAATAAAATACAAGCTGAATAGTCAAGACCTTGTTGATGATCCAAGCTCTGTAAAGGACCTTGGAGTACTTATCTCTAATGATCTAAGTGCTAGAGCCCACTGTAACTCCATAGCAAAAAAGGCATTAAGAGTTGTTAACCTAATCCTACGTAGCTTTTTCTCTGGTAATATGACATTACTAACTAGAGCATACAAAACATTTGCTAGACCAATACTTGAATACAGTTCATCAGTCTGGAACCCACATTACGTATCTGATATTAGCACAGTTGAGAAGTCAGAAATATTTCACAAGAAGAGTTCTCCACTCCTCTACTCGTTGTAGAATACCTTATGCCACCAAACTCGAAATTCTAGACCTAGAAAACCTTGAACTACACTGTCGTCGGTCTGATCTAAGTATGGTATATAAAATCATACATTACAATGACTTACCTGTCATGAATACTTCTGCTTCAACCATAACAACACAAGAGCACACAATAGATACAAACTCAAGGTTAACCACACCAAACTTGATTGCAGGAAATACGACTTCAGCAACAGAATGATCAATGTCTGGAATACTCTACCTGACTCTGTGGTTTCTTCCCCAAACCCCAAAAACTTTAACCTTAGATTGTCTACTATTGACCTCACCCCTTTCCTAAGAAGTCTGTAGGGGGCATGCATAAGCGCACCAACATTCCTACCATCCCTGTCCTATTGTTTCTTTTATTTTTCTTATATGTACTCATTTCATGTATTCATAACTATGTATAAACTTATACCTATTATCTTGTAAGTGATTGACAAATCAAATAAATAAAATAAAATAAATAAAAAGATCTTCACTTTTATGCTGTGTTCATTCCCAACCTTCTTCTTGGCTTCAGTGTGCTTGATGTTGTTACCCTAAAGGATGCCCAGGTATTTGTAGTGATTGTCTTCATCCAGATTCTTGATTCATCCAGATATCTTGATTCCTTTAGTTTCACTATTTTCCCCTGTTGATGAAAAGAGTAACACACTTGTCCAGTCCAAACTCCAATGCAATATTTTAAGCAGTGATTCTATTTCAAATGGAATTTTCCATATGTTTCAGATCATCCATGTAAAGGAGGTAGGATAACATCTGGCAGATATTTTTGATGTTTGATAGTTTGACTTGTTCAGTATTGAAAGAGGAGTCAGCGCAATGACAAAAAAATAGTGGTGATAATGAATCTCACTGAATGATTCAACTCTTGATATTGACATCTCCCAGTCTATCACACTGACCAGCAACAGTGTCTTTGTATCATCAATCTCTGCATAAAACTTCTGATATTTGTACTGACTCCTGTTATTTCTAGGTACTTGATTATCCAATCATGAGGTAGAAAGTCATTTTTTTTTACGTGTGGATAATCTATAATTAGATTCCCAGTATAAGATTGGTGGAAATTTAATAATTCAAGTCCTAACCAAGGCCCTAAGAGGTTATTAAGGAAATGCCTGGGAATGTAGGCAGTCCCAAGCAGGGTGGGTTTTTCTCTTTGTGTGTATATGTAAAATTAGGGTGTTCAGATTTGATAAATGCAATATTTACCACCCAGAAATTGTCTCGATGGTAAGATCGAATTTATTTATTTAATAAATAAACAAATATGTTCAGATATCAAGAAAGTCCTTTAGATTTTATGCCAAGGGCTCCAATCACAATTGGTACAACACTGATTATTACTCCAGTATAGATGTATGCATAATTACTGTAAGTCTCAAAAAGGGAATATTGTGCTTAATTAGAAGAATAGAATAGAATACTTTATTGTATTATTGTATTTATTGTGCTTAATTATATATATTGAGTATGTATGTATAGTATGCCAAAGTTGAATATGCCCATTTAGTCTGGTCATCTTGACATCTATATAAGATGTGTTTGAAACAACAGGCAATCTATATTTATTTTCTGGAAACTAATTAAATCTCTTTTATTTCAGCAAAACTTCATGTAGTGAGCATCTATCTTGGGCTTTAAATTTAATTTTAACCTTCCTTCCTTCCTTCCTTCCTTCCTTCCTTCCTTCCTTCCTTCCTTCCTTCCTTCCTTCCTTCCTTCCTTCCTTCCTTCCTTCTTTCTTTCTTTCTTTCTTTCTTTCTTTCTTTCTTTCTTTCTTTCTTTCTTTCTTTCTCCCTATTGTATTTCACCCAGAGTCTTTTAGGTTTAGGATTGTTTATAGATATTATTAACAATACATTAGCAAACAATTTTTATAAGAAATGAACATTGTATTGATGTGCAAAAGGGCGTAACAGGAGTGATTGCTAGCAGCCATTCTTGAGTAAGAAAAAGGAATGAATGCATTTTTTTGTAGTGGGGACTATAAGCATTTCTTCGTTTGCCCTTTTTTCCAGCCCCCGAGCTCTGTATGCTGCATACTTCTGATGTGGTTTTATTGAAATTTTAAGGCCCACCTTTAAAAAAAATGCATAGTTGAGTATGGTTGTGCGTATTTATGTGTGAATAGCTTACTTTTGTTCACCAATTATGGTCACAGAGTGCTTAACTCAAACATAATACAAGCACTCTAGTACAACTCAATTTTATGAAAGAGAAGGTTTCCTATTAATGTTGCCTATTGATAGACATAATGATTCATACAGCAGAAGAGGCCTTTTCACAGAGTATATGGAATTTCATCAGAGGTCAGAGCTTTCTTTGGCCTCAGTGTCTCCACTATTGTTGGTCAGCTTAGATCTCATTGGGAATTGCCCAGCTTCTCCCTGGGATTCTTCCAGCTGCTGTTTATATCATAGGTCTTTGTAACCTTAAGGAAATTCTTTAGGTTACAGACAACAAGCCATTCTCCATGAGATATTTTGGTTATCTCTTTCTTGGCAGCCAAGAGTTTCCCCTATCTGTTTTTTGCTTTCAGCTTTCCAACTAATCTCATTTTTTTTTTCACATGGTTTCTATGACTGTACTTCTATGACTTCATGTTTTGTCCATGCTTCTGTCTCCTGTAACTTTTCCCATTCATCCCATAGTCATCTTCTGAAATATTTGCATTGCATTGTACTTTTTCAGAAATAGAATCAGAGAATAAAAGATGGTCTGGTAAACTTGATCTATGAATAAATCAAATGTGAATAAACCAGATAGCTATATAAACACAATCTGTATGTACACACACACACACACACACACATATTAATGATCCAAAAGGCTTAATATATCTTTTTTATTTGTAACTTCTTGTTAAAATCATGGCAGTGTGATCTTTGAGTCTATTCTCAGTTGTTGTCCCAAAGGTGTTTTTTCAGGAGACAACTGGACTTTCTTGTTTATTTTTTTTCTTTTGAAGACATTTTACTTCTCATCCAAGGAACTTCTTCATCTCTGACAGGATAGTGGGGAATGGAAGAATTTATATTCCTTGCAGACAGCTGGTCATTTGCATCCTTTTAGAGGGTTAACAGAATAACAGAGTTGGAAGGGACCTCAGAGGTCTTCTAGTCCAACTCTCTGCTCAAACTGGAGGTCCTGTATCATTTCAGATTGGTTGTCCAATCTTATTTGTTTATTATTTATTTACATTTATATGCCACCCTTCTCCGGAGACTCAGGGTGGCTTACAGTCTTTAGAACACCATGCTAAGTGCTCGGCAATAGCCTTCATTCCATTGTATATGCCTGCTTATTACTAGGGCTTTTTGGGCCCCCCAAGCGGCATTTTTACAAAGTCAGCTTATTACCCCCAACAATCTTGGGTCCTCAATTTACCTACCCCGAGAGGATGGAAAGCTGAGTTAACCTTGAGCCTGGTGGGATTCGAACCTGCACTAATTGCAGGCAATTGAGCTAAGTGCTAGATGATTAACAGCCTGCACCACCAAGGCCCTTCAAGAATCTTTTCTTAAAAACATCCAGTGTTGGAGCACCCACAACATCTGGAAGGAAGCCATTCTCCTTGTTCTCATGTTGTTGAAGCATGACCTGACCTGGATGACTGATAATCTTTACAGACTTTTAACTACACAATTTGGTATGAACACCTTTTCAACGGTGTGGGAGCAGGAATGGATTTCCAGAGGAAAAAATGCAGACTACAGGAACCAGGAGCACTACTCAGGTGACCCTCAGTTCACCGATAAATCTCCAAGTGCTTCAACGACCCTCTAAAGAGATGCAAATAACCAGCTGTCTGCAAGGAATATAAATCCTTCCATTCCCCATTATCCTGTCAGAGCAGAAGAAAGCTTCTTGGATGAGAAGTGAAATGTCTTCAAAAGAAAAAAAAAAAGTCCAGTTGTCTCCTGAAAAAAAGCACCTTTGGGTGTGATCTTTGAGTTTGTAAAAAAAGGATGGACTACATGTGTTTCAGAGGCTATAGATAGCTTATCCTGTTCTGCCATATCTTATGACCATTAAATAGCAAATCAAGGTAAATGGGACTCCAAGAAGAAATCTAGCCAGTGATTATGATCACTTTCATTCTATGACTCTAGAGCAGCAGAATAAGGCACATCATATGCTGATGCACTTGCCTTGTAAAATGAGATAAGGCCTCATTACTTTGCTTGAATTTGTAGCTCACACCGGCTAAATGGATATTCCTACTTGAATTGATCATTCTTTTGTGAAAGAAATATTGAAGACCATAATCCACTTGAGAATGGCTGAGCTGAACTAATGTAATATTATTTTTGGGAAAAAATATAGAAATACGTAGCTGAATTCTTGCAGGTCATTCACTGGAATCTATATTTAGCAGACATGTGGGTGTAGTATATTTAATGTAAGACTATCAACACTATGTTTAAAGTGTACTAAATAAGATTTACAAAGTGAATATAGTGTTTTGTCTTCAAACATGGTGAAAGAGAAGAAAGTAAAGGGCTCTGAACATCCTCCAGTGCAGAAGAAACTACACCAGAGTAAAGAAAAAGATAACAGATAACAGATAATCAGAGTTGGAAGGGACCTTGTAGGTCATCTAGTCCAACCCAACCCAAGCGGGAGACCCTACACTATTTCTGACAAATGGCAGTCCAATCACTTCTCGAAAGTCTCAAGTGATGATGATCCCACAATTTCCGAGGGCAAGCTGTTCCATTGGTTGATTGTTCTTACTATCAGAAAGTTTTTCCTTATTTCCAGGTTAAATCTCTCCTTGTTTAGTTTCCATCCATTACTCCTTGTCTGGCCTACAGGCACTTTAGAAAATAGCTTGACTGATTGCTCTCTGTGACAGCCCCTCAAATATTGGAAGACCACTATCATGTTTCCCCCGGTCCTTCTCTTCACCAGACTAGCCATGCGCAGTTCCTGTAACCGTTCTGGCTCTCTAGCTATATTCCCAATATATTGATCAGCACAATAATATTGTACCTGTAAGGCTGTTCCTTTGCAATCCAGTAGTACCAATAAATGTTTTATTAAAGTTTATTATAACATAACATGCAATGACAAAGGGCGAAAACACAGGATTAAAAAAGGAGAAAATATTAAGGAGAAAACAATGTAAAGCGAGATGAACATGGGAACAAGGGCTTGCCCGATCTGATCCGAACTGGTAGAATCCTGCCCCTGATGTTAACACATAAAAGAATATGTATGTGTTCTTGTACCTCTTGACTAAAGATAGGAGAGGAATGAGCTATCCAGCTCAAGATTTATAATACATTGTATTATAATTTTAACACATTATAAAATATAATAAAATATTTATTATAAATATAACTATTTTAAACATAAAATATACTACATTGTATATAATATTAAATTTGTCTATATGTATAAATATAGAATGATTGCAATAATGTAATATACACTTACTGTAATATAATTTGTGTTAAATAGGATATATGATATCATATAACACCGCATACTGTATCATTTCAAAACACAGCGTATCGGACAAACTTTTAACATAGTTCATCAAACAGTATTTAATAGGAAAATTATAAACCAGAAAATTCAGGGCAAAATTGTGTCCACTAAATTTAATCTGGAAATAAGGAGAAACTTTCTGACAGTGAGAACAATTAACCAATGGAGCAGCTTGCCCTTAGAAGTTGTGGGAGTGTTATCACTTGAGACTTTCAAGAAGAGATTGGACTCCCATTTGTCAGAAATGGTGAAGGCCTCCTGCTTCAGCAGGGGGTTGGACTAGATGACCTACAAGGTCCCTTCCAACTCTGATTATCTGTTAAGTCTGTTAAATGACTATTGTGGTGGGAATATATAGGTGGGAAAGACTTCCTAAACATGGCTATAATTTTTCCCCAGTTTTTTTTTTATTTAAACAAATTAGTGCTACTCTCATGTTAGATAGTACAAATGAAAGTTCCAATTATTTATTATCTGGACATCTATTAACAGTGCATTATGGTAAAGAGTAAGGGACAAAACTACTACCTAGAATTTCTATAAGTCCTATGAAAAGACTAATATTTGGAAGTGAATTGAGCAGATGTTTCCCTGATTCACTGGGATGGGAGAAAGAGAAGGAGGTATGACACAATCAGATTTACAAGATTCTGTTATCATGGCCACTCTTAATAAATTGTAGTATTGGTCTTCCTATGGAGTTGATTTGCTGGTTTGGTGTACCTAGTGGGGCTGAGTTTAGTAGACAGAGTTAAGGCAGGGGTCCCCAAACTGGGGAACTTTAAGACTTGTGGACTTCAACTTCCAGAATTCTCCAGCCAGCTATGTGTTGAAGTCCACAATTCTTAAAGTTGCCCAGTTTGGGGACCTGTGAGTTAAGGTAACTTCATAACTTCCCAGTAGAAATCAATATAGTCAGGAAGTTTACCCTGCTTAGACTTTATATCTATATATTAGTTCAATAAATTTTTGTTTCTTTTCTGGCAGTACATCATTGATAGTAACACATTCCTTTCTTAGATCAAAATTACACAGTGCCAGAAATTTTTGTAGGAGAGATTTAGAGGATCATTCATTCATTCATTCAATTTGTATGGTTGCCGATTTCAAACCAGCCTCTGGGAGGCATACAGTAAGGTGAACAAGTGTCAACTGAGTGTTGGAATAAGAAAATAAAACTATTGTTCCCTCATTTTATGCTTCCTAAATATGCTTTATGGTGGATTGACTAAGATCCCCAACTCAGCTGTTTCCCCACAAACCTTATTTGAATTGGATCTAACATAGCCAAACTGAGAGAACATTAAGTACAGAATATACAGATAGAACAATTGGCTATAAGCTGAACTGAACTGAAAGTCAATAGATCTAAATGCTTGACTTAGGCTCCATTGACCTCAGTGAGCCTACCTGGAACATGATTAAGTGAGCATCTTACCTAACATGAACTACTGTCAAAGACAGTGTTATTTAATATATGTTCCTTTAATACAGTACAATACAATACAAGTAAAATTGACAAAAAGTATAGTAAAGCATAAGATTACAAAGAAAACTCTTGGAGGTTCAGAATAGTATCTTTTCTTCTTCAGCTCTTTTGCCCTTGAATTATTTTAATGGATTTTACATTCATTTATTTCTTCAAAAAACAACTTACCATTTTTCATTTCAAGGAGGCTCTCTTGAACTGCATTTGGAAATATATTTTCTTTATATTTATTACTTACTAAGGTCATATTTGGTGAAGAGGACTTTCTGGTTAGGGCCACCTGCTTTATACAAAGTCTCCTTTTATGTGTATGCCAAATCAATTTTACACAAAGCTTTTCATCTCTTTCACTTGGCCAATGGAAATATGTATGTTAAAAACTAAACTATCTATTGAGGAAATGAAAAAGATACCCAGGAGGCTTCATGGTCTTTGAGAATTAGCAAATAAAAATTTGCAGATGTCATTTTCTCTCTTTCTCTCTTCCTCCCTCCCCCGTCCCCCCTCTCTCTTCCCCTTTCTCTTTAAATTACAGTACATGCAAACAGAAGGATAAAATTTCTTAAATATATGGATTAATCCTGCAACTGTTCTAACCATAAAGGCTTTATATTTGCTAGCCAACCTACTATTCAGAAAAAAACTAAGGCAAGCTTGCTGCCTTCTAGGTGTATTGGATCACAATTCTCCTTATCTATGACTTTTGGCAAATGATAATTGAATTTATAGTGCAATACCTGGAGAAGGCTGAGATTTGGTTGAATACTGACTTTAAAAAATGAACATCTATGGTTCTAGTGCATAAATAATTTTCCTTCCTTCCTTCCTCAAGTTTCAGAAATACTTGGATATTAAACATCAAAACAACAGTTCAGGGCTTTCAGTTTTAATAGAAATATGAAAGCATTTCTCTCTTCTGAAAGAAATAAATCAATATTCATATTACATGATGATAAAATTGTAGTGTCAAAGCAGGGACAAGTCTGGTTCAGATAGAAACCTCAAGAAAATTCCAGGGCTGTCAATTAGACTGGGAAGCTAGAAAAAAAATCCTGGAAGGGTGATTGCAAATTACTTTCATACTGCTGAGAAAATCAGGAATCAATTAATATGTTCATTAAATAATAACATGAGCATGGCAGATGCATGATTTATTATGGATTTGACTTCATAGAAAATATCAATAAGTTTGCAATGATGCAAGTCTCTGTTAAGGATAAGTAAAACATTTTTGTCCCTATCTATGCCTACAGATAAGAATTTGCTTTTCCTCTCTGCCATACTCATATGAGAAAATCAGACAGCTCTGAGTCAAAACTGTTTGCACTGTTCAAGAGAATGAAATATTCCTTACTTTCCTTAATAATTTCAATTTGTGTCCTCCTTTTCTATTCCCCAAAAGAAATGCTGTCTTTACTTTTAGTGGCAATGCCTAATATGAAATTTAGAGAAACAAACTCCTCAATATCTTAGTAGCAGCTGCCAGAATTCCTCCAAGAGTTATTAACAAAGTATAACTTTGATGGGACAGTGCAAGAACATTATTGGAAGTTATCACAATAGTATTTCATTTATTTAATGTAATATGATGAAACTTAAATTGCATCAAATAAAATTCAGGCTTCATAATGTTCCCACCCATTTTTATATTGTGAATATCAGTGTGCCACATGAAGGGTAAGTATTGCCAGTGAAAGGATGCACTATTAAGATGTCAACACAATGTTTTGGAGCTCCTTTGTCATAATCTTTGCATTGCCCATCTATTTGTCAGTGGCAACTCACTACTGATGCTCAATTCCCATATCTTGCAAAAGAGCAGTTGCTTTGTTGCAATCAATGAATCTGTATTTATGGTCCAGAATTTTCCACTTACAGTATCTGTAGAGTCAAGAGTATGAATTCCATTAATGTCAATTCCAAACACATGGCCATCATGTTCTGAAAATAAATCCTTCTGTTTGCCTTGTATTTCAGTCAGAATTACATGGTAAGTACGCTGTGATGGTAAACAGTTATGCCTAAGGTTTATGTGAAGGAGATTTGTCAGGGTATTGTTGATAAAAGAATTTGGAGGGGGTGGGGAAACTGGAAACAATTTAGATCTGTGGGTTTTTTCTAGTGTACATTTTAGGTCTTTGTGTAAAAGGCAGCTTGCTGACAATGGATCATATTCCTTATTTAATTGAAAGAATGCAATCCAGACTATGTTTCAGTATCCTGTAATTGCAGTCATGTCTTCAGTTAAGTCAGTGCTGTTGAAGGTTGAAAGTAACTTCAGATAGTAATTTGTTAAGGGTGATCAACAGCTGAGTTCTTTGTTGTCTAGTGATTGTTCCATACCTTTCACTTGGGTGATCCTTCCTTTGATCAAAGTTAGTCCAAGCTGTCCTACAGAAGAAGCACAGGCAACATAACACCTGTATCAGCTACAATAATTAAATCCTTACCCCACTTGTGTAATGCTATTGTCTCTCTCACCAGAATTGCAGAATTCCTGTTTATTTTAAATGAAATCTAGCATTTTCAAAACATCTTGAGCAATAAGTTACATGCAACATAGATTCAGAATTAGAATTATAAGGTTAGCAATTATAAGCATTATATTTGGGAAAACAGCAATTTTTTGGGAAATAGATTTCATGAAACAAATTTGAATGATTAAATCTGCAGATTAAGTTGGTATGAACTTTACAATATTGGACTGAATAAGACAATTCCTGGAGGTCTTAGCTGGATCAAGAAGGATTAGGTGATCCTATTCTTTTTGGCTGCCAAATTAGAGGACAGTCAAATATACAGTATGAAATGTGTTTTAGCTGCACACATTTCAAAGAGAGAGAAAAAGGTGTTCGACTAAAATTTCCTTGCACTGAAAACTGGCATACTGCCTATTTTTACAATGTTCTATACTTTCTGAAAAATTTATTTCATTAAGATAAAAAAAGAAACCAGTATGGTCCGATCTCTTAATAGATAAAGAAGGGAACAGAGTTCAATTTTAATAACTCATACTCAAAAATTGGGAATGAATTAAGATGGGCTATGCTCCAGAACACTGGATGTTTCAGATTCCCTCTCCATTATTATTTTTTTAAATGTAAAATACTGAGGCTGCTTCAAGTCATTTTGCAGTTGGTCAACTCTAAATGTAATAAGCAAACAAATATATGAAATATCCAAAGATGAATAGAAAAGTGACTCTTTCTAGAACCATTGCAATGTAGAAGGACCTCAGTAACAGGTGAAGCTAATGGGAAACTCCATTATTTATTGATTTGGTTATTTGTATCCTGCTTTATTATTTTTTACAAATAATTCAAGGCAGCAAACGTAGCCAATGTACATTTCTCCTATTTCCCCCACAACAAACTCATGAGTTAAGTTGGACTGAGACAAAGTGACTATCCAGCTGGCTTTCATGCCTAAGGCTGATGGTCTCCTGCTTTCTAGCCTAATGCCATAACCATAAAATCAAACTGGCAAAATGGTACTTAACCATGTACAATCAAACATATGACTATTAGTCAGTAATAGCCCTTGTCCAATAAATTATATTCTCATATTTGTATATCTATAAGATAAAATCCCAAACTATTTTGACGAAATAAGTCCCACTGATTACAGGGGTGTAGTTGTTAATGTGAGTTGACTGTAAATTACGACTTTGTAATACATGATCCCTCAAGAAATTTATTACAGATCCTTCTTCATATGTTGCAAAAGTAATGTTTGAAAATGCATACAAATAGCTTGTTCCATGCAATGTAAAAGAAATAGTTAAACTGCTTTAGTGATTAGAATTAATTTAGGGTTGACTAAATACTTTAAAAATCCTGTAATATAACATCTGTTCATAAATGCTCGACTGCATCCATAGATGCTTATTCTCAATGAAGTTAACATGCTAAAGTATTCATAACTGAATCCAGACAACAGACCTAAGTTATTACTGAAACATGCCATCATTTCGAATTTAGTTTAGGATATTGTGAAATTTAGCACAATAGAATTAACGTGGAAAATACTACATAAGCCATTTATTTAAAACTTTGCCAAATTGATTTTAAAAAAATGCTACTCTTTGCCAACAGTAAGGATATTGCCTAAGTTTTAATTCATTTTGTTTGTTGTATAAACTTATAGTGACTCATTATGTGCTTGCTTTCAATATTATGTGGGCATGTAACTACATAGCCAAAAAGACTTTAAGAGTTGTTAACCTAATCTTACATAGCTTTTTCTCTGGTAATATCACACTACTAACTAGAGCATACAAAACATTTGCTAGACCAATACTTGAATGCAGCTCATCTGTCTGGAACCCACATTATGTATCTGATATTAACATAGTTGAGAAAGTCCAGAAATATTTCACAAGAAGAGTTGTCCACTCCTCCACTCATTGCAGAATACCTTATGCCACCAGACTTGAAATTCTAGACCTAGAAAACCTAGAACTATGCCACCTTCGGTCCGATCTAAGTATAGTATATAAAATCATACATTGCAATATCCTACCTGTCAATGAATACTTCACCTTCAACCATAACAATATAAGAGCACACTATAGATACAAATTCAAGGTTAACTGTACCAAACTTGATTGCAGGAAATACGACTTCAGCAACAGAGTGGTCAATGTCTGGAATACTCTACCTGACTCTGTGGTTTCTTCCCCAAACCCCAAAAACTTTAACCTTAGACTGTCTACTATTGACCTCACCCCTTTCCTAAGAGGTCTGTAGGGAGCGTGAATAAGTGCACCAACGTGCCTACAGTCCCTGTCCTATTGATTCTTTTTTTCTTATATGTATCCATTTCATGTATTCATAACTATGTTTATACTTATACCTACTATCTTGTAAGCAATTGACAAATCAAATAAATAAATAAAAATAAATTAGAAAATTCCATACTGAAAAAATACCTGCCTGTTTATAATTAGTTTCCTTCTTAATTTTGCTGGACTCAGATTGGCTGTTATGATGGCAATAAAGCAAGAGTTATTCCAGAGTTCTAGTTAAAGGAAAACCAAGATTCCATTTTTATAGACACTATAGACAACAAAGTTGCCTGACCAGGCACCTAAGAAGAGTGAAGTGAAATCAGTTACAAGAGATATAATAAAGTATGTATAGATAACACTAAATCTACTGAGAGGTCACCAGCCAAAAAAACACAACTAAATTGCAGGGGGCTATTTTTACTTAGGAAGAGAATACTTACAGAAAGAAAAAAAGACCTCTATCCAAAATTATGCTCATAATTCCTTTGTAGTTTTTAGGGGAAAAGCAGATAAGGTTATTGTTTTTCCGGTAGTATGAAGGTTGAATTTATTATCTTGTATAGTAGTGATGAAACTACTAATTACATTTATTCCTGTAGGAAACTCAGAACAATTTATTTGAACATTTCTACAAAAAGAAGTCTGATTTGGCACTTCTAACAGTGATCTTGATTTAAACATGACTATTAGGACTGAAGCTAATGGTTTTTCCCATTATATCTGTGTTCTAAAGAAATTTATGGCTGTCTCCTAATTTATATTAAGTAGATACAAAATTGATTCCATGTGTGATAGCAACATGGTAAGGTCTTGTGAAGCCAAGAAGAGTCAGTACTGCTTAGTAATTGATTAGGACTTTTGCTTACATATAGGCTAACTTGGA
Organism: Bungarus multicinctus; assembly: GCA_023653725.1. NCBI lineage: Eukaryota > Metazoa > Chordata > Lepidosauria > Squamata > Elapidae > Bungarus > Bungarus multicinctus. The sequence goes on from CM042851.1 coordinate 29,473,930, forward strand.
AATAATAATATTAATAATATTTTTTTAAACTCTGAAAAAAGACAAAGGAGATATCCATGAAATTACAAGGATACAATTAAATTTATCTTTGAATACAAAACTCTTAGAACTCCAGTTAAGTTTTTATCAAGGCTACAGAAAATAATTAAGACTGCTTTTTTGTCCTAAAATTAATTTAAAACAGCAAAAAGACAGGAAAAAACAGAGCACATAATCAGATGTTTTGCACTAGTGAACTTGTATTCTGTAAGCATAATCCTTTGCCATTTAGAATATTTTCAGTCTTTTATGTTTAACTGTCATGTAAATTCTGATTTCCTTAAATAAATTACATTTTAACTATATACTTTAAAATATTAGTTTCATGTTGATTTCTTGAATAAGAAAAGCCTGTTTATTGTCTGTTTGTGATTTTTTTTCTCTCTCTGTCATGAATGGGAATGTTAAAGTATTTGGCAAAATGGAATAACTGAGTTGCCAGTAATTAATATCATTTCAGATTAATTTGTATTCAGTTGCTTGCATGGATGGCCAAGCAAGAAAATAAGTTATTATTCTGCACATTCTACCTCGGCACAACTACCTTCATCAAAACAAATTTCAAAAGCTTAGGTCATTTTTCATGTTTGTTGTAGCAACATAATAAGAGTCGTCTTACAGCAAGATGGGCAGCAAACAAATTTAATAAATAATCAAAATGTTTTATTCACACCACCTAAGCTGCTTAATATCATACAGTTCTCAAAGGATTTTTTTACTTTAAAAATACCCTGAGGAAACTGATGAGAAATAATGGCCATCAATAGTAATTTGTTTGATCTAGGATCATGATGGCGAACCTATGGCATGTGTGCCACAGGTGGCACGCAGAACCATTTTTGCCAGCACATGAGCTGCAGGCAAAAGTACGTCACTGTGCATGCATATGCCTCACAGGTGATTTTCGGCTGGTTTGAGGCCTTTTTCAGCCTCCCAGAGGCTTGAAAAAATCCTCTGCAGGCTTTGCAGGATGAATAATAGGCCTGTTTTGTGACTTCCTGTATTTCCGGAAATACCAGAAGTGATGAAATGGGCCTACTATTTGGCCTGCAAAGCCTGCAGAAGCTTTTTTCAAGCCTCTGGGAGGCCGATAAAGGCCTCAAGCTGGCCAAAAATCAGCTGTGAGACACAGTGCAGGTAAGGGGAGGCAGGGGGGATTGCATGCACATGCACAGGGGGCAGAGAGGCGCATGCATTGCCTTCTGAGTACTGGCACGTGAGTGCACACATGCAGGCATGCACACAATTTTTGGCAAAGGAGCTCAGAAAGGTTAGCCATCATGGTCTAGGAACACATAACTGTGCTATTAAGTATTGATTTTTTAAATTTTTATAGCCCTTTAATCCTTTTATTTGGGGTAGAATCTGCGTGACTGAGTGGCACTGAGCATTTACCAGTTCACTTCTGAACCACCATGCCACTCTGTTAATAACTATTGAATAATATTGATATACTTAATTGTTCCTTGGGCTTTCCAATTCCCAACGGTAGTGCTTTTCAGACAAAGAACTTGTAACATAAATGATCAAAGAGAAGGTTTTCAACATTTCTTAGGATAACCTTCCAAAAACATATTCTTAAAAAAAAATCTGATTGATTGACATGGCAAACTCTGAAGATTTATTAATTTAGATGTGTAGTTGAACAGACTAAACAACACTAATATTTTTCTCACTGCTTCCTCATGGATGTTTTATTCAGAATATTGTAAAAACGTTTATTTTTATTCATTTTTATTCTAGTCATATATCAACAGGAATATGCCAATCTATAGTTGGGATATCCATCTGATACTAATATATGAAGAAGAAAGCTGAAGTATGTTAATAGAATAGAATAGAATAGAATAGAATAGAATAGAATAGAATTCTTTATTGGCCAAGTGTGATTGGACACACAAGGAATTTGTCTTCGGTGCATAAGCTCTCAGTATACATAAAGTATAACTAGTCTGGACCCCAGGTCAGTTTATCCTCTGGTCACATATTCCATTAGGTTTGCAATACAACTATATAACTCATTAGAAACCATGTGCATTATTTATTTATTTATTTATTTATTTATTTATTTAACTTTTATACCGCCCTTCTCCCTAGGGACTCAGGGCGGTGTACAGCCAATCTAAAAACCCCAACAATACAAAAGTTAAGAAAAAGATTAAATTAGATTAGGCCGAATAAAAAGCCCACCCCACCCCCTTAAAACCCCTAATTAAAATTAATGGAGACACATTAAAACCCTCTCTCAGCCCAGGCCGGCCTGCTCGAAAAGCCAGGTCTTCAGCGCGCGCCTGAAGGACCTCAGGTCCATGACGGTACGCAGTTCCGGTGGCAGAGTATTCCAGAGGGCAGGGGCCGCCACAGAGAAGGCCCTACCCCTTGGGACCGCCAGGCGGCACATGGTAGCCGACGGAACCCGGAGAAGGCCTTCCCTGTGTGCTCGCACTGGTCTGCTGGAGATCACCGGTAGGATGCGGTCCTGTAGGCATCCTGGAATTCCTAGCAATTTGATTGATTTACACATATGGTTTTATTTTAAGCATTCATAGATATTGGCTGGTGGCATCCATGGATACAATCTCATTCCTTCCTCAACAGGCATGGCATATTTATGGAATATCAATAAGTTAAGACCTATACTATGTTCCTTATGAGGTCTTGCTCAATCAAGATTCGTCGATTCCATATCAGACAAAGAAGACATGTTACTTTACTTCTATGTCAGTAGCCTCCCCATAAAACAAATATTTCTTCACTATATCTACTATTAAGTTTGCGTATTACTTCCTGTTAACTATTCTCCTAAAAACCCAAAGACAGGACAAGAAGCAATGGAGGGAAACTAATCAAGGAGAGAAACAACTTAGAACTAAGGAGAAATTTCCTGACAGAACAAATAATCAATGGAACAACTTGCTTCCAGATATTGTGAATGCTCCAACACGGGAAGTTTTTAAGAAGAGATTGGACCATTTGCCTGAGCAAATGGACAAGGTCCCTTCCAAGTCTGCCATTCTATTCTATTCTATTCTATTCTATTCTATTCTATTCTATTCTATTCTATTCTATTCTATTCCAAATACACAGTCTAATTGAAAATTTGTTTTTTCTCTAATAGTGTTGCTGCATATGAGCTTCATATAGTCCCAAGGAAAATTATAGGTTTCAGAAATTCTGTGCTTTCTTCTCCATAATTCCATATTAAGAATTATTTCTTGATTACTGTGCAATGCTCAGCTAAGGTGAAAGCCAGGAGCTGCCCTTTATAAATATATATTACAGATGTGTGACATGTAGCCCCCTAACAGTTCCATCTCTAATTGCATCATCCTTCCACAAGCAGAAGACATGTGGTTAAGGCTATAGTTAAAAATATCTGATATAAATAATAATATTGTTCATAACTATTTGAATTATTCATAGAATGGTCTAATATATCATTAAAGGAGGGAAACAAGCTAAGTCTTTGGCTTCAGTGATGTTTTATCAAAAGTATGTCATTTGTCAATTCATGGTTTAATCCAGTGAAGTCTTTTTGTCCTTGTAATATTCCAAAAGGTATATTTAGATGGAAACCTTTTTGTGACCATACTTATTTTAAAAAGAAAAGAATAAATCTTACTAAGTTGTTTTATCTTTGTTTTTATGAATTAAATGGATACATTATTTTCAATCCATTGTCATATCACAGTATTTATGAGATTCATCTGGTTTTGCTAATAAATTCCTTTAAACGTCCATGAAAGCTGAAAGAACACAGCCTCACAGTGGTCATGTGTGGATCCAATCTAGATCTAAATACAAACAGATGAGAAAGACAAAAACAATAGATTTATTTTAATCCATGCAGAAGTTGCTAATGCATATTGTCATGCATTATACAAGACTTTATTGAATGCTGGCAACATGCACTATTATCTGTATTACTTCAGTTAGAAAAAGGGCAACAGTCCTATCACACATCTTTAGTTTCAAACCATCTTGTGACTTTCACTACTTATGTATCAATTTTTAGACAGCAGCAAATACATTTCTGGTGACAAGAGACTTTATTCCCATCAGCAAGTGATGTACTTTTTGAGCTGTATATCAAAATGTAATGCATTTGCTATAATTCTTCCTTCACAGTTGCTGGGACAGAAAATATAATTTTGCTAAATGTCAAGTGTTTACCTAAAAAAAAGTTTAAGGAAACAAAAATGGCAAAGAAAGAATAGCGTGAAAAACTATTAAAAGTCAATGCTGGTGATTTTAGAAGGACAGAAACCCTAAAAATATTCTGAACATTTTAGCTTCAAAATGCTATTTAGTAATATAGTCCAATAATTGAAGTGCCAGAACTGTACTATTACCTACTCTAATAATCATGGTAAGGTGACCAGGTATACTCCATGATGCTATCAATCTTCCTGTGAATTTCTATTTCTTTTCAAAATCAGTCATGGCTTGAGTTATATCTATAGTTACATTTTTGCTAGGATACTTTAAGGGATGCAGTTTTGTACTATGGAGATAACTACTCTGTTATTATTGTTACCACCACAGTAAGAGGTAAACATGCTTGACTCAAAAAGTGAAAAAGAAAATAAGAAATAATAAGTTAATGATATGGAAAGCTGAAAAAGATCCAACTGGACACTTCTATGGTTAAAAAAACTGTGAACAGTCATCTGTACAATAATTGAGACAGAGAGAGGGAGGGATGGAGGGGAGAGAGAAAGAGAGGGAGGGAGGGAGAGAGAGAGGGAGGAATGGGAAGAATCACAGAGGTAGCTAAATGTCACTGCAGTTACAACAGTGATGAAAAGGTAATGTTGAGATTAATCCTCACATGTTCCCAAGGTGTTTTTCTAAAGGCAACTGGACTTTCTGGTTTTTCTTTGAAGACATTTAGCAAAACACCTTCAAAGAAAAGCCAGAAAGTCCAGATGCCTCTTGAAAAAGCATATTTGGAACAACCATAACCTGGACTGAGAATCTCCAAAGACAATCCTCACATGGTAACTCCGCTAAAGTATATAAGCACAGTGGTGGTTTCACTTAATGACCACTTTGCTTAATGACCATGTTGCCAGACTCAATTGTGGTCCCTACATGAAGACTATGGGCAGTCCATTAGGTGGAGCCCAATTAGGTAAAATAGGTAGAGCGTAGGATGCCTGGCAATTATCTCAGCATGCCAGGAATTAGAACAGCCTGATCTCATGCCTTTTGTAATGGTCAGTTCCTACAAAAGTATAGCTCTTGAATGTGGTAAATAACCATCGATAAGGTCCTTCATTGTCAGTGAAAAGGCCTTCTCCAATTCACAGAAAGACACTGAAAGTGAAAATGAAGAAGGTGTCCCTATAGTATCTTTTAGTTTGATATTACTAAATATATTACTAAATTCTAAGCAGGCTTTAAATGGGAACTCATTCAATTGTTGTAATTTTTGTAACCTCATCACTTTCTTTACAGCAAACAAGGGTTTACTAAAGAAAACCTGAGAAAAGAAAGCTGGGAAAGGAATTACTTTTAATTTTAGGCAGAGACCTAAAAATCCTAAATTTTGTAGCATTTCACATTGACCTTTCATGGCAGAAAATTTCCAGTGCAGTTGGTTATTTTTCTTTCTGCTTCCAAATCTGGAATCAATCCCAGGGCTATTATGGCCTCAGCAATTAATTAGAATATTTGGTAGAGTGAAGTGTAACTATTTTCCTCTCTGCTAAATCTCAGGAATCTGAAATCTAGGAAAGAACTGTAGCAAAACTGTGGTTGGGGGAGAGAAGACAGTTTTGATTTTAGATTGTAGATAATTATAACCTATTTGAATTCATAGATCATCTAACTCCAGTGGCTTAATTTTAATTATCAATTATTTTAAAAAAAATTCTTTAGTGGAGTATTGGCTTCCGCTATTGGTCTTTCTTCCGGGATAGATACAAGACAACTTTAAAAGCAATAAAAGAGGAATTCATAATCCTATAAAGGACTGACTCCACCTGAACATGACAAATGTTCAGACAAGATAGTCTTTATTTTAATTAAAATTTAAATACAGGCAATGAGTTACAGTGTCATGATTTGGATATGTGTGCAATATCCCTTAAATTAATCTTCCAATATTTATTATGTTTTGAAAGTCATAGATGCCTCGGTAGAAATAAACTGGCATTAGATAAGATTTTGCATATGTGATATCATTTTCAAAAGAAAGATAAAATTCACTTCTGTGTTTATGTATCCTTTATATAATGCCCATTTCAGAAGAAGAATTATAGCTTCTACCTTTAAGACAGAGTCCATTTATGTGATTTATATTAAGAAAATAATTACTGAGGCTTTTGAGCTCAAAATAAGTCCACTAAATAGGTTGCACTCAGTGGTGGGATTCAATTTTTTTTTACTACCGATTCTGTGGGCATGGCTTGGTGGCCGTGGCCGGGGAAGGATACTGTAAACTCTCCAGTCAGAGGTGGTACTTGCCGGTTCTCCAAACTACTCAATATTTCCACTGTCAATTCTCCAGAACTGGTCAGAACCAGCTGAATACTACCTCTGGTTGCACTGTAGTTTTAGAGTATTTAAAACTAGCACAGTGCAGGCAGCTGCTCTTGCTTTTTTACTTACCAGTTCAGTAAATGGAAAATAATTTAGAAATTTAATGTTTCAGTTACCCACACTTTAATTTAATTCCAAAGGGTGTGATATTTTGGGTGGAATTTTTTATTTTTATTTAAGTCTTCAAGTCAATGTTGACTAGTCCCTGCAGTTTTCTTGGTAAGTTTTTATGAGTGGATTGTCATGCATCCTTCCTAGAGCTAAGATAGAGTTACTGGCTCAAGAGCACTGAGCTCAGTTTGCGCTTGAGGCATGACCAGAAGTCATGGTGTCCTGGTTTGTAGCCTGATGCCTTAACCACTACACCACAAGCTTCTTATCAAAGGAGTATGTGTCTTGGCCTTGATAAATGGCCGATAATCTTCTCTGTGAGATATTTGAAGAAAACACCCATTCAATCACTCTGTTCTGAAATTGTCAGCCATTTGAGATACTCCAGACAAGGCACACCAACAATGAGAACTAACACTACCTTTATTTACTAACATGACCTTTATAAGGTTACAATAACAAAATTTTATAATTCTGAAAAGACCATTTTTCCTCCCTTTCCTTTATGGTCTAAGAAACCAGGGAGGGTCCCTTCTGAGATGTTTGCCATGTTTAGGTGGGCTCAGCTGCCTCTTATGTGACCAGAATCATGTCCCATGATGGTATACTTATGGCACGCATGCTGGAAGTGGCATGCAGAGCCATTTCTGCCAGTACATGAGCTGTTGCCGGAACAGATCCACTGCGCATGCACACGCACACACACCCTGCCATCCATCGGGTATCTGCTGCACGTGCATGGCGGGGCGGGGGTCACATGCGCATGCACAGAGGTGCGCAGCGCAGGGGGGTTGCTCACGCATGCCAGAGACACATGGTATGCATGGGGAATAACCCAAGCATGCACAGGGAGGCAGGGGGGGTCATACACACATTGCATTATGGGTGCAGGAACATGTACGCGCATGTACTTTCGGCATGCAATGACGAAAAGGTTAGCCATCACTGATCTTTTCCTCCTTTTCCTCTTCTTCCACATCCTGTCTTTCAAGAATATTCTTGCAGGCCATTATATAAATTTGGGAATTCAAAATACCATTGTGCATAGCTGAAATTGTGAATTAGAAAATCTATTCTCTTTGACCTGGTTCTAACCAGTAAAGAAAATGTATATCCAGCATTCTATTTCTTTTTGGAATAACCAATATTATACAAGATATGGGAGCAAAAGTTATGAGTAGTAAGCCAAAGCACAAAAAGGAACCATATCTAAAACTAGGCTACACCATGCAACTTATTTATTTGCATCACTATTTATACTCCTCATATCTTTCAAAGCTTGTACATGTAAACAATGTAATTCATACAGTGTGTCATACATTCCCTCCTTTTCTTCAAACTTTTCTGTTCTCTATTTTGGGGGATGTTATCAATTTCATCGAACCGCTGCTTTGGAAAATTGGGAGTTCTTAACAAGAAAATATCCTGTGGTCTGTTGAGACCACTTCCTACCCCCATGGAATTCTCACTGGTTTGTATTCCAAAGCATTTTGAGACCACCAGGGTTAGGGAAGCGATTGTAGATGTATTCCTATACATCTACAATCACTTCCCTAATCCTGGTGGTCTCAACATTATCACATCGACAGTAAGTTTATTATCACAATTAATGATTACCTGCTTCTGTAGAAAATGCTTTTCAAAGTGTGTTGGGAAAACGTGATTTCTCACACAGGAATTAGACTCAGGAAAGACATCTGGATCCTGTTCAACAATTGAAGATCGGCTTGGCAACTGCTAGCAACCATTACAGCACCACACACTATACTCTAACAACCTTTAGGTTCAAGATGCTTTCCCTAAACACTTTTAGATTCCATAGACACTTTTAGATTCACTGTTAGACATTCTGCATCTGGATTTAAGGACCAAAAAGAAGGTAAACAAACTTTGTTTATGGCAAAAAAATACAACAACATTTAATGTTTTCCATTAAATTTTAATATGATCTTATATAAAGCTTTTTTTCCACTCTGACACTAGTTTTCTTTGATTATAATGTATAAAACAGCATGTTCTTTAGAAGACAAAGAACTTGAAAATAATCTGTGTTTGTTGAAAGGGCTTTTCTTTGAGTACGAAAGGTTAAATGTAGCTGTCTTATATTTAACATTGTTTAGAAGGTTTTAGAATTTGGTGGTGAATTTTATGGTTTTTACCATAAAATACTATGGGGAGAGCATAGTTTTGAGTGGCAGGTAAGGAATGCATTGATAACTTTAAATAAACTACAGCAAGAAGCATGTTCTTAACACATTCTTAACATTAAAAGGTCTCATCATATTTCTGGCATATGACACGTGATCCAACAATCTCTTGGCCATGCTGGGCAACCATTAAATTATACCAAATACAAACTTGCTTTGTATTTGAAAATATTTAAAATAGAGCAAATGGCTTAACCTAACCCATTTTATATTTGCCACAATCCTCGAGGTAGAGGGATGGCAGTGGTGGGAATCAATTTTTTTTACTACCGGTTCTGTGGGCGTGGCTTGGTGGGCATGACAAGGGAAGGATAGTGTAAAATCTCCATTCCCTCCTCACTCCAGGGGAAGGTTACTGCAAAATCCCATTCTCTCCCCACCCCACTAACCTGCTTTCCAGCTCCATTCTCCGGTGCAGGGCAACAAAAGAAGACCCAACCAATCAGCTGGGACTCGGGAGGCAGGGAATAGATAGGGGCAGGGCCAATCAGAGATGGTATTTGCCGGTTCTCCAAACTACTCAAAATTTTCGCTACCAGTTCTCCAGAACTGATCAAAACCTGCTGAATACCACCTCTGAGGGATGGTGATTGACACAAAGCTACCCAGAAATATCAGGACAGCAAGTGGTGTGATTCTCTCTCCTGTTATAAATAAACAATTTACCAGCATCTAGCATAGCTGTCCCTAGAAAAATATAGAAGATTATTTTCCTGGTTTTGTCACAAGATTGAAATGCCACATAGATGATATATAGGAAAGATGGGAGAGGTTATTATTCTGCTAATAGAATGAATTGAATCCTTGGTGACTATATCAACCTGTCCAGGAAGCTTTGTTAGCAACAATATTGTTCTTTTTGCCATCTTCTAAAATCTTTCCAGTCCCTTCCATAACTCTCAGAATTTCTCATGGTCTCCTACCAAAAATTAAGCATTTTAAGAAAAAAGGATTAGCCAAGATTGACTTGCAGAGATAGAACATTACTATAGTGCCTTATAAATATAGGTCAGAACTTAAAGCAATCTCTCCTACATCTATCCCGGTATATGACATGATAAAGAGTTTGTTCCAATGTCCTAAATAGCCCAATGTCCTAATTACCAGCTCCATTGCCCAAAGTGATGCTTCCTGTCAGCCAATATGTGTCTGATACATCAAATGCATGGATTCTGCTTATATGCTGGACATAGATCTTGTACTTGATGCGTGATCATATTAGGATTTAAATGGCATGTTGAGGTCACACTCCAAAAGTGGTTGCGGCCTTGGGGCCCATAATTTAAAATCTGTCTGCTGGACTTAAAGTTAAATGTCCCTCCAGCTTGCACAAACAAGTCTAAACTTTTTTTCCCCAACCATTGTAGAGAGCTTTGTATGAAAGTTGATGGGTCACCTGTGCCCTCTTCCCCCAAGCTATACTTTTTGTACCCAAGACATGCAACGTAGCAATCATATGGGATCACATTCCAATCCCAATCACACATTTCTAATGATTAATTTTAGATAAAAGTTGGCATATTTTTGGCCCTAATATGTAGACCAGAAGTAACTTCAGAGAAAAACTAGCATTATACATAATTGATAAAGACTACAGTAACAAATTTCACCTTCTTATAAAAAGAGTCAAGGGGAATGAGTGTTTTTCTAGTACTTCCCTGATTTCCTGGACTTAAAACATATCCCAGCACCTCTTTTTATCCTAATGGCTTCTGTATATCTGCTCCCAGGTCATCTCTCTGGCTTATGCACATCTGAATTAAACTAAAGATATTAACTTCATGGAGAGAGACTAGTTTAGTCTGTTGAGATTCTCAAATGTTATGTGCTATCATAGCAAATGCATATGAGAGCAATTAAAACTCTGTCTATCTATGTCTATCATCTATCTATCTATCATCTACCATCTTATTCAACTGAAAAGTCATCCACAAAGTGGAAGGCTGCCACTCATTCATTTTGAGGTCAACTCCAGATTCAGAAATTGGGACATAATGTCAGAAATGCTTCAAAGCAACTCTTGAGACAATTCAAGTGCAACAAGAAAAAATCTAAAGAGACTTAATTGGTGCTGCCTCGAAATGGGAAACACCTGAGAAAATAGTTTGTAGATCAAATGTCCCTAAAATCAGCCATGGCATGCTGGAGTAGTCAAGGAAGAAAACACATTGGATGAGGCTAGGAACCTGCTTTTGTATAACTATTATATTATAGATATGAATTTACATTTAAAAAAATCAATAGAATAACAGCATCAAATCTCAACTTTTTTACTTTTACATAGTAATATAAACTAACCATTTCTATAACAACAAACCTATCTAATCGGTAAAACCCAAAATCAAAGTTTCATTTTTTTCCCCACCTCAAACACAAAGTCCAGAAGTGGTTTCCACATAGAAACAAAAGTTCTTTTCTTTAATCAAAGCAGTCAGTTTAGCCATCCCAGAAAAGGAATGGTTTCAAGTGCACACCTGTACCTGAATTGAGATAATTCAATTGTACCTGTACTGTTGCACTCTGCAAACTATATATAAAAGAATAGAATGCTTCTTTTGGAATTCATGTATGCTATTTTTTTACCAAAAGGTTTCTTTAAAGATCATCATTAATCCTAATGTAAACAGCCTTAGTTTACTTTATGCATGATGTCCCTTCTCAACCACCGATGTAAGCTTCTTAAGCTTCAGTGTTTGCAGGCACACTTAACATAAAATTGGTTTAGATATGATATCAGACTGCTGCTTAACATTTCAATGTGGAAGAAAGGATGAGGTCAGTGATCTGGGAATAATTTAGCTCACATGGTCGTATACTGTGCCTATCTAAGAATGGAAAATGAATGTGCATTCTTCTTTTTACACTCCATGCAATTGTCATTCTTTTGAAAAGGTTACTATTATATCTCTATTACCTGGGAGAAAAGTCACTGAATTTAATGTGACTATTTTCTGAATGTGCGTAACTGAAAGGGATATCTGCATAATGATCAGAATTTTATTTTTAAAGTTCTGGGTTTCTTTTTCTTTTTTTTTACTTTTGGAGATTAACTAAAGATATTAGGACAAAGTAAACAAATGTTTGTAGTGAGCACCAGGGGCTGTTGATTAAAAGAATGAAAGATGACTTTCAAAAAAAGCTATGACAGATTTTAAAAATATATTCAAGGAATGCAGAGGTATCAAGAGTGGACCAATAATGAAATGAGAATAGTTATGATGATCCGGGGTGTGGCATAAAGGCAAGTCAGTCAAATAATAAGTAGGAGTCCATTTATTAGGTACAACTTTGCCCCCAATGTCCTGGTTACCTTCTGGTCTGGAAAAAAACTCTCCCAGGAACAACCTGTGGCTGCAAAGATTCAAGTCCAAAATGTTGTCAACAAAAACTTATTTAAGTCCAATCAAGGTAAGATGAGGTAATTAATCTGGTAGGGCAAGAGAAGGTGTTCAGGCGTGAAGAAACAGCAGTAAATCAACCCTGTTGGGAGGATTCCAGGAACATAGATAATGACAGCAAAACTCACTTTTGCTCCTAGCAGATGCCACTCTCAGTTTGTATCCCTTTTAAACTCTCTTCCCAGGTGTGTCTAACGAAGGGAATCAGGGCCCTTTCCTCCCCCACAACCCACATTGCTTTCTTCTCCATTCCTCCCTGCATGCCCTAGGATGAAGAAGGGGTGGGCCTGAATCTTCCTTTGAATTCCCTTTCCCTTGTTCTACCTCTTTCCTGCTCTGCCCAGCCAGACTTTGCCAATGGAGCCATACTCCTATTCCCTGTCAGCTGTTTGTTTCCTTCTCGGATTCAGACTCTGACAGGGACATGACGATAGTACTGCCATGACTCAACTTCCATACCTTATCTCTGTGTGAGAGAGAGGGAGCGGGGGAGGGAAGGAGGGAGAGGGGTCGAATTGCTTCGCAATGGTGCAGAACCCATTTCAGCAGTTTGATAAAAGGATTCGATCATCCAAATGTTTGCGATAGAATTCCTACACTTTTCATCATTGTTGTGATTATTTTGTTATTTAATTAAATATTTTTCCCTCTGATAATGTTGTGTTGATTTTAGTATTTGTAGGCAACATCTTTCTATTGATAGAAAAGAATATCTGTATTTCAAGACTGAACATTGTAAGCCATCCAGATTTTCCTCTTTAATAAGATGGGCAGCCAACATATTTAATAAATAAATAGATTGAGTTTGTTGTTTTCTTGCAGATGTTTCATTACCAAACTAGATAATGTTATCAGTATATTATCAGTTTGCTAATGAAATGCCTGGACTTCCTGAATGAAAACTGTCAATCATCATTTCCCTAAAGAAATTTCCCTAAAGAAATTCACACCTTCATGACTTGGGGCCAGTTACTTTATGTCAGCCTAACCCACACCACAGGATTGTTGTTGTGAGGTAAATAGGAGGGAGGAGTATTAGATAAATTTGCTATCTTGAGTTATTTTTTAAAAAATAATAAAGGTAGAATAAAAATAAATAAGTAAATAAGTAACACTGTCCCAATACTCTTTGTATAGAGTAGTAAAGAGGCCTTTATGAAAAGTTCCTAGAATGAAAAGTATTTCACAACCACAAAGTAATGTCACAATGAATAACACCAAACTCATGTTGAGTTTGCAGTTTTATTATACAGTGATTGAACATATCTCTAATACATTCACACTGAACTCAAATATGCTTTAGAGCTGAAGTATCTTTTCTCACAACATCTCAAAGAGGCATATTCCAAACACAGCTTAAAATTTATCTTTCACACAGAAGATACAATAATGTTATTGCTGAATTGCTGAGGCTTTTAAACTAGAAACTCCATACATTTGTATTAATGTTTATTACTGTGATTATATAATGTGTACAATCATATAAGGCTTGAGTACTGGAGGTGTAGGCAGCCCTACATTTTCTTTCTAGGGCAATCAGAAATAGGAAAATAAACTTTACATTTAAAAAGCTCTCTCTCTCTCTCCCTCCCTCCCTCCCTGTCTCAGAGAGAGAGAAAGGGCAAGTTAACAAAAACAGAGAGAAATCTATATAACCTTTTATTGAAAAAAAAGTCCTTTTTCTTCACCCGAATAAATATACATGTTAGGATTTCAGATGTGCTATTTTATGTTAAAATATGCACTGCTACATGTCAGGGCTGTGAAAATAGGAGGTAAAACAAGAAGGCAATGGGCCAAATAGGTACAGAGGGATTTTTCCCTCTTATTAGCATCTTATTAAGAATTCCACTCCTGTAGCTTAATTGATGCATTCATACCAGTACCACTAAAATAATCACAGTGTATTTCCATGAAGCCAGTCTGCCCTAATTTGTAGTTGGAATGGGAGGCACAGGTAAAATAAAGGGAGGAGGAAAAAAGAAATTTTAGCTTCTCAGTATTGCCTTTTTCTTCAAGTGAAATATGAATATGACTTAATTTCAGTCATTACTTAACAACAGATCATTTACTTTTAAAATTATTTTTCCCTCAAGAAATATATTCTTACTGCAAAGTAAGAAAATTCAGAGCTTTTCCATTTGCTCATGTTCCTCTAACAATAAAACCTACTGTTCAGAATTTTAAAAATAAAAGAAGAGAATCCTTAAACTGGTAATTGGGCCTGGTCATAGGGAGAAATATCATATAATGATAATATGTGAATTGCTTGACACATTTTTAATATAAAAACTAAAAATGCATCAAGGCTAAATGAAGCTGTTAACTAATAAACTCTTCTCTTTGTTCTTTTTTTGGTAACAAGCATATTTAGGGAAATGGCTACTGTGATTTTACAGAAATTGCGTTATATCATCTTTTATTCTTATTTTGATAAAGCATGCCAAAATATGGCTAGTTGTAGTCCTAAAAACTTGTTTCCCAACCTTTTCCTTTATGTGGATCAATGCATCATAACTGAAACTTCTGAGGAACACTATCTTCAGAACTACCATATGTCAGCCATGTGCTATTTGTGAGGATTGCTTCACTCTCAGTCCCCCAGTTTTATTTTTCAATGGCCAAAATTTTGTGATATTATTTTATGTGAAATGTTGAGTGAGAACATCTAAGCCACTGAAATTCCTATTTCAGAAGATTTTAAGCACTGAAGGTAAAAGATAGCCAGACAGATGATGATGAGGGAGAGAGTGAATAGAAGAGAGGGAGAGGGAGTGGAGGAGGGAGAGGAAGGGGGGGAGGGTGAGAAGCGGGGAAGGGGAGAGAGAAGAGAGGGAGAACTTACATGGACCATAATGATCCCTGGTCTAAAAGAAGCTATTATTCCTGACTTTATACCCTAATGTTCATGAGTGCTATAAGGTTCAAGAAGACACTTAACTTTACAGTTCACTTCTCTTTCTGGGGTTTCTTGTTATATCTTTTTTAAAGCATACCTGTTTATGGCTACATACTATTGATTTGATCACAATCAAAAGTAGGCCCAGTCATTATCCAAAGAGAGTGGAGCTATTTCAGATATCACTTCTGCAGTCCTTTTCCTTATGTTCCTTTCTCTTTCTCCCACTGTTCTTCAGTATTAGGCAATGGTACATTACTTTCTCTGAAATTCAATCACTAATAGATAGTGCATCCTTCAACTGGTAATTAAGGGGGGAAAGAAAGCCAAAAGTAGCTTATGGACCAATATCAACTAAAGTTCTGAAGAATGAACTATGAAAGCAAAATCAATGGCAAAGGTAAAACTGATTATAGCAATGGACAGTCCTTCAAAGAAATGCATATGGGGAAAGCAAGAAGCCTTAGTCTTTTGTCAGTAATATTATACAAAGCTCCCAGTAGACGACTGAATGATAAAGGCTCAGTTTAAGCTAGAGAGTGAAAGAGAAATCTAATGATGTGGCTTTCCATTTCCACTACAAAGGATTGCTTAGTTGCAATTCATAAGATACAATCTCTTATGAAAAGCTTCAGCAATCTTTGGAGGCCAAGAACAAGTTGGCAAGTGCAACTCCATTCCTTCTTTACTCATTGGTTGCACCCTAGGTGCATTTACGGTCTCTGCACTAATTTCACTGCAACCAGACAACTGCAGGATAAATTATAACTCCTGATAAAAAGGGAAACGTGCCTTTGTTTATTTTGTACTTATAACATTTATAATTTGTTTAGAGATACTGTACATATATTTATACTTTTTAGGTATATGTGGCTATACTTGGAGTTTGCACACGGCAGCAAACTAATTTCCCTCAGAATCACAAGAATATAAATAGGCACATCTACTATGACACAACATAAAAAAACAATTGTGGTATGCAAGGATTTAAAATGTATCATGAAACTCAAGGTGAAAAGAAGTCCTTATTTTTTAAAAAATAGTCCTGAGATCATGACCTAAATGAGAAACCAGGTTGAGAGTCCATTTAATGCTGGTTCAGATTTGGTAAATCCAGAAATTCATATAATACATTGAGGCTAGGTATGTAAAGAGCAGCATAAATCTGGTGCATTTTAGACTTCATATCAGTAAGGAACAATTCTGTTTTGTTGGTGATGCTATTTTTCATTTTACATTCATAAATAAATTCACATCTGTTTATATTTGCAAGTTCCCTAACAGCTAACCATGCAACTTTTCTTTACATATGTAGTTCAGCTTTGATATAAATTGCTTGAGAAATATTTTAATATCAATGTCCCTGGTGTCATTCTATATTTTATAAATATCCTCACTGCAGGAAATTTTTACATTAAAAAAAAACCCCATTGTTATCACCACGCATGCATCCATATGCAGATGTAACTTATTTAAATAAATGGTTTTCTTTTACAGATTTTGACCAAGGAAAATTAAGAAATAGCAGACTCTCTTCAATATCTCAGCAGTCCATCTGGATGAAAACTTACAAATCTTTGCCAGTTTTTTTTTCCCCTAACCCTAGGTCTTATTTTTAATAATACTGCTAGAAAAAAAAGCAGACAAAAAAAGCAGAAATGGTACAGTAGTAGTGAGATATCTTTTTAACCACTGTGGAGGATTTCTGGTTATTCAATGACAAGAAATCCATCAACAGAGCCAATAATAAGAATGCTGCAAATTATGGTGTGGAAGTATTTGTCACAGATTGATATAGAGTAGTACATTTGAGTTGAATATGTTTATTTTAAATTCTTAAATAGCCAATTACATGCCTCATTCAGAAGAAAGGACTTTTAGGTTCAGTGGAATTTATTTTTTATAAGCATATCTGAAATTAAAATTTCATTATTTTAATATTGTTTCATTGTACTTGCCAAACTTGGCAAGGAAAGGAAACTCCATCAGCCACCAACAACTGGCAAACCACATGTTACCCTCCTATATATGTTCTGTTCATTAAAAATTGTATATTGTGTTTCTATCCTTTTTTAAAAAAATAAATTTTATTGTTTTTACATAATAAAAAGTATTGATCATAACATTAACAGCACTGTAGCATCACTATTATACATATCCATCTCTTGTAAATATTTACTTTAATATACAATACTATACGATTATATACATTTATCTATATTTTTCTTATCTTAACTATCTTTATTTCCTATTTTCCAGTCAATTATACCACATACCCCAAATTTCATGATATTCCGACTCTTCTTTACCTTTTAATTTTAGAGTCAATCTATCCATTTTGACACAGTCCAAGATTTTTTGAATTACCAATTTATCAGAAGGAACCTTTGTTATGTTTCCAATATTGTGCATATGTTATTCTTGCTGCAGTCAGTAAGTATAATAACATATATTTAATCTTTTTCTTGTATTTCTTTTTAAATATTCCTAAATATAAATAACTCAGGTTCGAATTCTATTTGTTCTTTTACTATTTCTTGTAACCAGCATCTAATTTTAGTCCAATAGGTTAAGTTCTTTATATTGGAGGAACCCATTGTGCTGGGGAACCAGCAGAATTAAAGCTAAGAGAAAAATAAGCTGTAAAATATATCTATTTTTATACTCAGCATATCAATCTGTAACTTAGTTCAGTTGAATTGCTTTGTTTAAATATTCTAACAGCTATAGTACTGCATTAACACTTTGAATGTGAGAAATGACATACTGAGAATAGGATTAAAATAGTCCATTTTCCTTTTAATTCTCGACAATTAATTCTAAATTGCTTCAAATCTTGAGCTGGCAATTTATATACCTCTTTGAATGTAGCAATGATTGATATCTTGTCCTGAAATCTGAAGCCTGAATTTTGTAAGGTCACTTTATTGTTGACCAGAGTAGGTTATGTTTTACATATGCTTAAGCTTTTGGTCAAAGGACATAAATATAAGAGAAAAGTATTCTTGATTCTAATTTCTCATATTCTCATAATTATTTCTTCTTTTCTAACAAAAACTGGTAGTCATGCTACACATAATTCTACAATTTAATACTCAGATAGGCTAACTTTTATATCCTACTTGAATACAAGCATTCTTGATAGAAATAAGCCACATGTACAGGTGAAACTCAAAAAATTAGAATATTGTGCAAAAGTTCATTTATTTCAGTAATGCAACTTAAAAGGTGAACCTAATATATGAGATAGACTCATTACATGCAAAGCAAGATAGTTCAAGCCGTGATGTGTCATAATTGAGATGATTATGGCTTACAGTTCATAAAAACCCCAAATCCACAATCTCAGAAAATTAGAATATTGTGAAAAGATTCAATATTCTAGGCTCAAAGTGTCCCACTCTAATCAGCTAATTAAGCCATAACAACTGCAAAGGGTTCCTGAGCCTTTAAACGGTCTCTCAGACTGGTTCAGTAGGAATCACATTCATGGGAAAGACTGCTAATCTGACAGTTGTACAGAAAACCATCATTGAAACCCTCCATAAGGAGGGAAAGCCTCAAAAGGTAATTGCAAAAGAAGTTGGATGTTCCCAAAGTGCTGTATCAAAGCACATTAATAGAAAGTTATGTGGAAGGGGAAAGTGTGGAAGGAAAAGGTGCACAAGCAGCAGGGATGACCGCAGCCTAGAGAGGATTGTCAGGAAAAGGCCATTCAAAAGTGTTGGGGACTTTCACAAGGAGTGGACTGAGGCTGGAATCCGTGCATCAAGAGCCACCACACACAGATGGATCCTGGACATGGGCTTCAAATGTTGTATTCCTCTTGTCAAGCCGTTCATGAACAACAAACGTCAGAAGCATCTTACCTGGGCTAAAGAAAAACAGAACTGGTCTGTTGTTCAGTGGTCCAAAGTCCTCTTTTCTGATGAGAGCAACTTTTACATATCATTTGGAAAACAAGAACCCAGAGTCTGGAGGAAGAATGGAGAGTCACACACTGCAAGATGCTTGAAGTCCAGTGTGAAGTTTCCACAGTCTGTGTTGATTTGGGGAGCCATTTCATCTGCTGGTGTTGGTCCACTGTGCTTCATTAAGTCCAGGGTCAATGCAACCGTCTACCAGGAGATTTTGGAGCACTTCATGCTTCCTTCTGCAGACGAGCTTTATGGAGATGCTGACTTCATTTTCCAGCAGGACTTGGCACCTGCCCACATTGCCAAAAGCACCAAAACCTGGTTCAATGACCATGGGATTATTGTGCTTGATTGACCAGCAAACTCTCCTGACCTGAACCCCATAGAGAATCTATGGGGCATTGCCAAGAGAAAGATGAGAGACATGAGACTGAACAATGCAGAAGAGCTGAATGCTGCTATTGAAGCATCTTGGTCTTCCATAATACCTCAGCAGTGCCACAGGCTGATAGCTTCCCTGCCACGCCGCATTGAGGCAGTAATTGCTGCAAAAGGTGCCCAAACCAAGTTCTGAGTACATATGCATGCTTATACTTTTTAGAGGTCGGATGATGTTCTATGTACAAACCTTGTTTTATTGATTGCATGTAATATTCTAATTTTCTGAGATTGTGGATTTTGGGTTTTAATCAGCTGTAAGCCATAATCATCTCAATTATGACAAATCACGGCTTGGACTATCTTGCTTTGCATGTAATGAGTCTATCTCATATATTAGTTTCACCTTTAAGTTGCATTACTGAAATAAATGAACTTTTGCACAATATTCTAATTTTTCGAGTTTCACCTGTAACTTCTGAAGTCAGATATTAGTTGCCTGAAAAAAACAAAAAACTGAATACTATGCGGAAGAAAAGATATCACAAGCCCAAAAGTGAGCTTGTCTTTATGTCTTTTTTGAAATTTTTCCTTTAGATGGTCTTGATAGGAAACAAGATCTTGGAAATTGTGGTAAACTCAAATGAGTTTTTATTATCTTTAGATAGTTTCTTTAGATTGATTGATTATCTGCCATCAAGTCATTATTGACTCTTAGAAATCACAGTAATTTGTTATTTTAAAGTTAAAGAGAGTTTGAATCTAGTACAAGGATTCAGGATCAGAATAGTCTTCTTGTTGTGATTGCCAGGTCATGGCTAAATGACCAGACAATTTCAAAAAGGACATGGGATAGAAATAACAAAGAAAAACACATAGAAATTATATGGATAGCAGAGAGGGGAAGAGAATATACAGAAGATGTTTATCTTTGATTGATTTATTGATTTGTTTATTTGATGCAGACCATTGGTTGCATATACTGCATCATGCCAAAATGTGGAAAGTATTAAAGTTAAAGTGATATGCCAAACCACTGGATTATTCTTCTGAGGTACTTTTACAAAGAAGCTATTGTAAGATCTGAGTTTGTGAATGCATCAGTTTGTGAATGGGGAGAAGAGTGAGACAAGGATGCATATTGTTCCCATACCAAATTAACTTATGGAACAACTATACAAGAATAAGTGATAGGTAAAATCATAAGAGACAAAAATCTGAGATTTGCAAACAATACCCTAAGACAAGCCAAAAGTAAGAAAAACTTAAAATGGATCATTGGAAAAGGAAACTAGAAAAATAATGTTGAGTTAATATTAAATATTAAGAAGACAAGTTAACTGAACCATGGTGGCACAGTGGTTAGAGTGCAGAACTGTAGGCTACTTCTGCTGACTGCCAGCTGCCTGTGATTTGGCAGTTCAATTCTCACTAGACTCAAAGTTGACTCAGCTTTCCATCCTTCTGAGGTGGGTAAAATGAGGACCCAAATTGTTGGGGGCCAATATGCTGACTCTGTAAACTGCTTAGAGAAGGCTCTAAAACACTGTAAAGAGGTATATAAGTCTAAATGCTATTGCTAACTAGAATGATCATGAAATTACAATTAAAGAGAAGAGAAGGGAGTAAGTAGTTGTACTTTCTTAAGCTCAGGAATGAAGATGACACTGTTGGTGAGAAAGGAACGGATAAATCCAAGGAAGGAAGACAATGTCCAACTTCTTCTGAGAAGGTTGCAGGCCAGTAGGTGTGAAGCTAATTTGCCCCTTTTTGGTGCACTGGTGCAACAAACAGAGAGTCAGCTGCCAGAACTTCTACCATGTGTATGACATTATAGCCTCCCTTGCTTTGTATGCCATATGCTAAATAAATAAACAATGGCAAACATTTTAAAAAAGGTTTTAAATATTAAGGATATTCCTATGACAACAAAGTTTAGATTAGTTTATTTTACTTTATTGTCATTGCACCACGTACAACGAAATCAAACACCATCTTCAGTGCACATCATGACCACGAAAATAAACACAAACACACATCCTTCACACTCCATGCATTGAACTGAAAACCCGCAACATTGCATCAACACTGCACTATACAGCAGAATTCAAAAGAGCTACTGCCCTGGGATAGAAGCTTCTTTTTCAACCTACTTGTGCTTGTTTTTATTATTCTGTACCATCTCCCAGATGGTAATAGTTCAAAAAAAGGTTCCCAGGAAGAGATGGATCTTTGAGAATATTTTGAACTTTTTTAAGGCAGCGGGAGCTATAAAGTTCTTCCAAAGAGAGGAGAGGGCAACCAATGATCTTCTGGGCAATAACATTAACTCTCTGGAGTGCTTTCCTATCTGCCACTGTGCAATTGGCAAACCATACAGAGATGCAGATTAGTTTAGTCAAAGCAATGGTCTTCCCAGTGGCAAAGTATGAATATGAAAGCTGAACAATAAGAAAGAGAGAAAAACAACTACGATAGTCATCTTCAAATGACCAAGCTGCAGAGTACCATGCAACGAAAGAAAAACTTCTTAACAGTTCTGGATTAGATACTGACTACTCCTAGAAGGTGATAATCAGCAGTCAGAAGCTAGGGTAAGCAAACTTAAAAGTGGTACCAATACAGGAGAGTGTTTGTAGCTCAGGCTTGAAATGAGAGATCCTTGGTGCTCTCTAAGCTTGCTTGTTTTCTTCAAGGAAGCTCAGACAGAACCAAGGAGTTCTCAAAGTTAAAAATGGTTGGAAATTAACACTTCAA
This sequence comes from Bungarus multicinctus, assembly GCA_023653725.1. Taxonomy (NCBI): domain Eukaryota; kingdom Metazoa; phylum Chordata; class Lepidosauria; order Squamata; family Elapidae; genus Bungarus; species Bungarus multicinctus. The sequence goes on from CM042851.1 coordinate 29,496,182, forward strand.
TTCTCATACATGTATGCTTTCTGTAGGTTCCAAAAGCAGCAAATCTGGTTTGTAGCTCCCATGGAAGCCTGAAAAAAAGATGCAGCAGGTTTAATGAACTCATTAATTAATATTAATAGAACTGATGAGGATAATACAGAAGCCTCCCCCAAAATCCTGGCTGCTGTAATGAATAGCAAAGGGGTGCCCTGCTCCTGCATGCAGTAAAATCCAAACCATATCTTCTGAATTATTTGACATGTGTGCAGTGGTGGGATGCTGCTGGTATATAATAACCGGTTCGCTAATCGTGTGCTTCCACAGCTTTCAAAACTACTTCCCTTCAATGTTTACTTCGGGGAAATAACACAGCTGAGGCCTGGTAATCCGTTCTGCCACGCAAATCAGCTGAGCAGATATAGGTGAGTACAGCACAGGGGTGGGCGGGTGGGACCACATGATCGTCGGAGTGAATTGGTTCGGAGCCAGCTGATTATCGGAGCTAGGGGTTCATCCAAACCACTCAGAACTGGTGGAATCCCATCCCTGAGTATGTGTTACAGTAGTAGAAACTCACATACTGGGGGCATATGATAAAAGCAAATTTTGACTGCTTAAAAAAACCCAATGCTTGTGAAGATAAGGAAAGTAGAGCCTCTTGACAATGAGATGAGTGGCATATAAATTTAATAGATAACTAAATAGAAGAGGAAGGATGCCATGGACAAATTGAATGAAGAAAATTTGATTGGAAATGCTATTATTGTGGAGCGGCGGAAATTACTTGGGGCAGACAACCGAGGCAAAGGTTCAGCTCTCACTTTATTTAACAATAAAGGGTTACCACAACTGCCGCGCTAACATGGCAGCCAGCTGGAGCGGCAATAGCTGATGCCGTTTGACATCTCCTTTTATAGCCAGTTGTCAAACAGCATCAACCAATGGGAGAGGTCCATGCTTCCCGCTTGAAGCACAGACCTGAGTGAAAACTGCAGTCAATACACAACACTCCTCCCTCCCAGAGAGGAGCATGCGTAGTCCTATAAATATGTTGGGCGCCTGCGCAGTCATCCTGATCTTCTTAGTTTGGCTGAAAATGGCGCCGGGCTGCTGCCTTCTGCTTGCCGCAAGGTTTCCATCAGTGGTGAGGTTGCAGGATTGTCAGGAACTGGGTCAGGACCTGGGTCAGCTTCTTCTCCAGGTAGGCTTTCATCACAGGGTGGCTGGAGGCCTTCTTCGGGTAGGGGTATCTTTTCTGCGTCGGGACTGTCTAGATGACCTCTGGGTGTTGTGCTCCAACGCCTCCTCAGGTGGTCCACATGGCGGCGCCAGATACGCCCATCTGGTAACTGGACTCTATAAGACTTAGGACCAGTTACTGCCACCATATGACCTGGTAACCACAATGGGTGCCCAGCAAAGTTCCTGGCATATACTAGATCATTTTCTAGGAACCCTCTAGCCTGACTGTTTGACCCAAGGGGAAGCACTGGGGCATAATTTGGGTGAAGTCTGTCAAGAGTGGTTCTTAAATGGCACTCCATTAGCACTTTAGCTGGTGACCTATTTGTGGAGGCACAGGGTGTTGTATGTTGGCTCAGAAGGTATTGAGCCAGTCTAGAATGCCAGTTAATGGGTCCCAATCTCTGTAATACCTCCTTAGCAGATCTGACTGCCCTCTCAGACAGACCATTACTTGCAGGGTGAAATGGGGCTATTAATATATGCCTAATGCCTAGGGTGGCTAGGAAGATCTCAAATTTGCATGAGGTAAATTGGGGGCCATTGTCAGATACAATGGAATCAGGGAGGCCATGTGTGGCAAACATCCTGGTCAATGCCTTATTAACTGCTTCAGTGGTTGTGGTGTGCATTAAGGTCAGTTCCACCCATTTTGAAAATGAATCAACCACTACTAGGAATATATGCCCATGGAAAGGGCCAGCCAAATCAATATGAACTTGGGACCATGGGCTTCCTGCCTCTTCCCAGGTCCCAGGGGTGGCTGCTGAAGGGGACGGTCTGGTGGCCTGACATGCCTGACATGAATTGACCCAGCTTGAGATTTGGGCATCCATACCAGGCCACCATATGTAGCTGCGAGCGAGGGCCTGCATCCTAACTATACCTGGATGACCCTCATGTAGTACCTTTAAGACTGAGACTTGTAGCTTGGCGGGGATCCCTACCCTGGTTCCCCACAGTAAACAGCCTTGCAATGAGGAAAGTTCCTGTTGGCATAGCTTGTAGGGTAGGAATTCTGATGGATAAGGGGTTGCTGACCACCCCCTCCCTATCCAGTCAAGGACTTGGGAAATTATCTTGTCCTTGGCCGAATGGGCAGCAATGTCCAAAGCGGTGACAGGCAGCTTGAGCTCTTCAACAAGGAAAACGGCATTTGTTGGCGCAGGGTCCTCAACTGGAACTGGCAGGGGACAATGACTGAGGTCATCTGCATGGCCAAGCATTTTTCCAGAGTGGCGGACCAGTGTATATGAATATGCAGTCAGAAACAAGGTCCACCTGGTCATCCTTGGGGATAGAATCTGAGGAGTTTGTTTAGTGCCAGATAAAATTCCCAATAGAGGTTTGTGATCTGTTACCAGTTCAAAATGATGACCGTAGAGAAACTCATGGAATTTCTTTACTGAAGCAACTGCAGCCAAGGCGTCCTTGTCAATTTGACCATAGTTGCGTTGGAAGATAGTGTCCTTGAAAAGAACGCAATAGGTGCTTCTGCACCATTTGGCAGTCTATGACTCAGAACGGCTCCTATTCCAAAAGGGGAAGCATCTGCAGCTATTACTAGTGGTAAACTCTTGTTGAATTGTATTAAAACAGCTTTAGATGTGAATAGCGATTTGACTTCGTTGAAAGCAAGAGCTTTTTTTGGCCCTCAGTGCTATGGTGTCTGTTTGTCTAAGAGCCTGTGAAGAGGCTCTGCAATTGAAGCTTTATGGGGCAGGAATGAAACACAGAAATGTAGAAGTCCAAGAAAAGATTGGAGCTCAGTCTTATTAGTAGGAGTGGGAGCTTCATGAATGACCTTTACTTTAGATTCTGTTGGGTGAATACCCAAGGCGTCAATTTTGTAACCTAAAAATTCCACTTGTGGAGTGGCAATGGTTCATTTTTCTCTTTTTAATTTAAGACCTGACTTTCTAAAACGTTCGAGGACACTTCTGACTCTTTGTAGCAATTGAGTTTGGTTGTTGGCAGAGATAAGAATGTCATCAAAATATGGTACTATGCCAGGTAACCCTTGCAGAATCCTTTCCATCAGAGACTGGAAAATTCCAGGGGCTACACTAACTCCAAATTGTAGTCGTGTACATTTAAAAGTGCCTCTATGTGTCACTATGGTTTGTAGCTCTGCAGTTTTGTCATCAACAGGGAACTGTTGATATGCCTGTGACATATCTAGCTTTGCAAAAATGGAGCCAGGCTCAAAGGAATGGAGTAAGTGTTGCACAATGGGGACTGGATAAGCGCTTACTTGTAAATATCTATTTATTGTACTTTTATAGTCAGCACATATCCGCAAATCTCCGTCTTTCTTTTGAGGGGTCACTATTGGGGTCTCCCATTTGGAAAAATCTGTAGGTTGTAGTATGCCTTGTTCAATTAATTTGTCTAGTTCCTTGTCAAGTTTAGGATGAATTGCAAAAGGTACCCTGCGGGGTTTTAAATGGATTGGTGCTGCTTGGGGGTCTACCTTGAAAGATATTGGGGCTCCCACGTAGCAGCCTAGGCCTTCGCTGAATACATCAGCATATTCCCTGAACAGGGAGTCAACTTCTGAACTTGCAATGGCGTGGATTCCACCTATGTGGAGACCCAGGGCAGGGAACCAGTCTAGTCCCAATAGGCTTGGGAGGGTGCCATCCACTATCACTAAAGGCAAGTAACCCTTAAAATCTTGAAATTGAATTAGAAACTTGCCTTTTCCGATAACAGGAATGGTTCTGCCTTGGTAGTCCCGTAGAGTCAAATTGCAGCCTGGAATCTTCTTTCTTGTTATTCTGGGAAGCAGTTGTTTCAAGGTGCCCCATGAGATGATGGATAGTGCAGAGCCGGTGTCTACTTCCATTCTGCATGGTTTACCTTCTATAGAAACAATGACACTAATTTTGTTAGAAGTATTTTTAGGTATCTTAGATTGGTAGCATGTGAAACAATCCTCGATTTGTCTTGGGAATTGTATGGCTTTCTGAGGCTTTTGAGGCTGGTTAAAAATCTTTCCTGCCTGACATATTCTTGCCAAATGACCCTTTTTTTGGCATTTTAAGCATATGGCATTCCTGAATCTGCAGGATGCCCTGAGATGGTTGCCCCCACAGCTTAAACAGGTGGGCTGCATTCATGGAGGTTGATTTGCAACCTGTCTGTATTCCTTTTGATTAGGGTTGGGCTGTCTGAGGCGGTTTATTCCAGTAGCCTCTTCTAAGCTTTCCTCTTTGGAGGCTTCATCAAAATGAATTGTTGGGCTATCTAATCTAATTGGATTTCCCTGTATTTCAGCTGCTGAGAGTGCTGATAGCTCAGCAGCCTGGGATTCTTCTATGGCTTGTTTTAAGGTTAGGTCCCCTTTAGCTAGTAGCCATCTTTGCAGCCTGAGGTCCCTAACTCCATATACCAGCTGATCTAACAGCATATCTTCTAGATAGTCCCTGAATCCACAATGTAAGGCAGCTGTTGGTAGTGCTGCCATGTGGTCACTAATAGTTTCTCCCTCAGTCTGGGTGTGCCTTCTAAAGGCATGGCGTCTGGCAATTCTAGAAGGCTTAGAGGAGTAATGGTTGGAGAGAATTTCTTGCAATTCTTCCCAGGGAATAGTCTTAATAGATCATGGAGCCAATAATTCTGTTGTGGTGTCAAATACTGTGGCACTGCAAAAGCTTAGAAAATAAGACTTTTTTCTATGGTCAGAAATGTCAGTAAGGTCTATAGCATCTAAAAAGCAGTCAAACTGGTTCCTGTATGATTCCCATGTTTCTGCCGTCAGTCTGAAAGATGGGAATGCAGGTTTTGAAGTCATCGTCCTCTCAGTTGTGCCGCTTCTCCTGAGGCGATTTAAAAATCGCGCTTCGCGAACAGTGACAGCAACTCTATAGCGATTTCAGCTCTTAGTTAGTGACTTCGCTCTTTGTCTTTTTTGCCTGGCTTGCCTCTTATAAGCATCCCGCCCTCATTGCCAGTATTGTGGAGCAGTGGAAATTACTTGAGGCAGACAACCGAGGCAAAGATTCAGCTCTAACTTTATTTAACAAGAAAGGGTTACCGCAACTGCGCGCTAACACGGCAGCCAGCTGGAGCGACAACAGCTGATGCTGTTTGACATCTCCTTTTATAGCCTGCTGTCAAACGGCATCAACCAATGGGAGAGTGAAAACTGCAGTCAGTACACAACAGCTATAAATTATTATTAGGGAAGAGTTGAGGTGGCAAGTATTTGTTGATGAATTCACCATAATTGTATGTGGGAAAGACCTTGGGAGACAAGAGGAAAACCTGCAACCTAGACAGCTGTCATGCAAAAGATATCACAGCCCATAGAAGGAGGGACGGACTGGGAAGTGTCTCAGAAGGGACCCTCCCTAATTTTCTGGAAAATAAACATAAGGCTATAACATTCTGTGGAAATGAAAGCTGGACTTTAAAGAAGCAGAACAAAAAGAGTATTGATGCCTTTCAACTTTGGTTTTGGAGAAGACTCCTGAGAATACTGTGGACAGCCAGGAAAACAAATCCGTGGATCATTGAACAAATCAACCCAAGTTCTCACTCAAGGCTCAAATGACCAGGCTCAAATTAGATTATCTTGGACACATTCTGCAAAGTCTCAGCTCTCTGGAGAATGCTCTAATGTTGGAAAAAGTGAAAGGAAAGAGAAAAAGAGAATGGCCAACGGCAAAGGAGTAGCAAGGAGAGCATCATTGGGAGACTTGAAAAAAAACAGGTTAGGAATAAATCCTCATGGAGAAAATCTATCATTACATTAGGGGTCAAAAAACAATCTGATGGCACACAATCAAGCAAAAATAAATGAAGGAAGACATTCTTTCAGATTTGCAAGATTCTGTTACTAGAAACTATGATATTGTTTGTACTAACCTTACAGTAAAAGTATTGTTAGCCCACATAGCTTTCTCCACACAGCTGAGAGAATAAAGAAGAGAAAAGCACAAGGGCGGATGGGAAGACCAATCCTGAATTTTTCTATTCTTTCTCCCCTCAGCTGCTAGTGGGAGGGTTTTTTTTTACTACCAGTTCGCGTGAACTGGTCCAAACTGGTAGCTTACCACCACTGGTTAGTACACATGGTTTCTGCTTCTTGTCTAGAAGGCTTACAGAAACTGAGCCTAACTCCATGATGCCTCATTGTCAAACTATATTAATTGATGAAAAGTTGGCAGATGAGTGCCTGTGGTCACAATATAAAATGAAAGAGAGAGAGAGAGAGAGATGATATGTAAAACAATTCCCTTGAAATAAGTTTCTGTCCTAATCCATTTATTTACGTATTTCTATCCTGCAATTTTATTTTTGTAAATAATTGGAAGTGGCAAACTTGCTTAATACTCCTTCCTCCTCTTTTCCTACCACTATATATGTTTCTTGGGATGTGTGAGTCAGAGAGAGACACACGCAGACTCTTTCTTGTTACCAAAGTGAGACATCAAGATTTACTGAACTGCTAACTTCAGTATCGCCTTTGTTATTAGATACAAGATGTCCAAACTGTGGAAGGGCTAATTTTATGTGAGCTATTGACCGGTTAATTGTTAGCAGTCAAGAAATCTCATGCAGAAAATCTGGGGCCTGCATCTGAATGGGTAATCTATATGTGGCTTAATGTGTGGTCTCATGTATATGCAATACATGGTCTGAATTCTTATACCAGTGGTTCATCCCTTCACCAGTAGGTGGCAGCCAGAGAGCCTATTTAGAATTGCAAATGTCATTAAACCTCAACTGCAATAGCAGAATTGGGTAAACTTTCAATTTTCCATCGTATTCTGGAAAGCTATATGCTTGATCATCTCTTGTGCTGATAATTCTACACAGTTATTTTTCAAATGTTATTCTAAAGGTGCCTTGCTTTCGTCTCTTTGTTGGAAAACCTAATCGAATGAGACATGTTGGCTATGTCCCAAAATTTAGGTCAGTGTGGTCTTAGAAAGTATTTCATAATTATATTGCAGAGGCTTGATATCTCTTCTATGTAATCATGTTTAAAACAACCTCTATTTCTCTTATCCTTACATCTTTTAAATCAGTGCTGTATCAGTCAAGCTAATGCCCCTTCCTGCCTGCCTGCCTGCCTTTCTTCCTTCCCTTCCCTTCCCTTCCCTTCCCTTCCCTTCCCTTCCCTTCCCTTCCTTCCTTCCTTCCTTCCTTCCTTCCTTCCTTCCATCCATCCTTTTCTTCCTCCCTCTCTCCCTCCCTTCCCCTTCATCTCTTCTTTTTGACTCTAATTTCTGACACAAATTGTGTATATTTTTTCAAATTCCATTGAGTAAACTGACACAGGTTCATTTCAGTAATTTGTTTACTTGTCTCCATCATTAACATTCATGTCATTATTTCAAACTAAGTGAAGAAAGATTACTGAATTAACAGCTAATAATGGTAGATATGGACAAATGTGAAACTCCCTTTAAGATCCTGGGGGCACTTTTTATTTGTTGATGGGTTTGCTTTATTTCTCCCTCTTTGGTACTTTATACTTTGTGGATCAAACATTTTATTTAAAACTGACATTAGAATGGTTGTATGATCATTCTTTTAAAAGATGTCAGACCTTCCACATTATGCTCGAAGAGGGATATGATAGCCATAATTAAAATCAGACAGCCCTCTATTTCATAGCATCCAGCTCATGATAATGCCTAATTTTGCATTAAATTAAACTTTAACAACTATACAAATAAACAAGATAACAAAGGAAAAAAACAAAATATTTTCCACTCATTTCACATCAACCTGTAGTCTGGAGACTAGTAACTTTCAAATGAAATATCAGCAGCCTTCCTTCTAAGACTTAAATGGAAAGGTATACAAGTTCAGTAGATGTCTACCATTGATAAAGGCTTGGGCAGCACTAAACATATTGGCCCCAGTGCAGACAAGATAAGGTTCTACCAGAATGTCTTTACTGTATGAGGGGGCCATATAAATATGCTAAATCAATCATTAAATAATTCAATGGGTCTCAGAGGTAGGGCTCAGCCTTCTTGCCAACATTCTTAAATAAGCAGTTAGGGAATGCAGTTTGATCTTCTCATTGTTATGAAACAATTATGAAACAACTGGTGCACTCTTGCTGCTTATTCTAGACTAAAGTAGCCTTGTTTTTCTAACCCTAATAAAGTCAAAACTTGATTACTATTTAACACAAAGACCTGTGGAAGGGAGACATTGTTAATCTAAATTAGATTCTTGGTAATATTCATATATACACAGAAAGAGAAAGAGAGAGGGAGAGAGAGAAAAAGAGAGAGAAAAAGAAAGAGAAAGAGGCAGCAGGAAAGAAGATCAAACATAGGAAGTGCCATGGTAAGACAAGACCCTGCATGGGATATACCAGAGATTCCCAATCCCCAGGCCACAGTCCGCTGAGAACTGGGCGATGGAAGTGGTGGCCGAGCACATGCACACACACAGCTCCATTTGCATGTGCAGCAGGGGGCCAAGTATTAGGACACACTATTTGTGTGAGAGTCAGGAGCGAATAACTGCCACTTGTGCAAATGGAGCTGTGTAAATGCCTGCTCACCTGCTGCTCACACAGAACCATCCCCATTCCTCTCCACCACTGCTCTGCAAAGCTGGATCATCAACAGAGAGCTGAGGTGGCAGACATTGGGAAATCCTACCAATGACTGGAAAGGGCTGGACTAAATGACAGCCCTGAGGCGATGATCACAGCAGCACAAGTACAAGCACTAAGCAACAGATCCATAGAAGTAGGGGTCTACCACAGTAGAGAGGCCCCAAGGTGAAGACTATACAGAGAGGCCACAGAGACAGTCTAACACATAGTGGCAGGGTGTAAGATGCAAATAGGAACTGTGTACACAACCAAATAACCAAGTAGCCAAGTAACTGGCATTGTGTTTTGGACCTCTGTACAGAATAAGGACTAGACCTAAATCTAGATGGGAGATCCCCAAAAAGGCTGTGGTGAATATGAAAGTTATGAACTTGCGGAACTTCCAGATCCAGTTAGACTGGCTAATCAACCAGACATAGTAGTAAACGCTGTCCAGAAGATAGATTAGCTCAGGGATAGTCAACCTTTTTATACCTATCTCCCACTTTTGTATTGCATCTTTTGTATCTCTGTTAGTAGTAAAAATTTCTCTAATCACCCACCGGTTCCACAGTAATGGTGATTTATAAAGTAGAGGACAAAACCCCTACCGCCCACCATGAAAGCTGGAACACCCACTAGTAGGCGGTAGGGACCAGGTTGACTACCACTGGATTAGATAGATAGATGGATGGATGGATGGATGGATGGATGGATGGATGGATGGATGGATAGATGGATACTCACAAATGTATTATAGGATAGGATAGGATAGGATAGGATAGGATAGGATAGGATAGGATAGGATGCAATGCAATGCAATGCAATGCAATACAATACAATACAATACAATACAATACAATACAATACAATACAATACAATACAATACAATACAATACAATACAATACAATACAATACAATACAATACAATACATTCTTTATTGGCCAAGTGTGGTTGGATACACAAGGAATTTGTCTTGGTAGTATGTCAGTATACATAAAAGAAAAGATACATTCATCAAGAATCATAAGATATACACTCTTTCATACAAACTAACTTTCTCCTCTGGAATTCACTTTCTTCTTCCTGGGAATCCATCTCACTGCATTCCATTACATATATGCAGTGGGTTAAAGATACCTAAAAGATTTGCCATATAAATCCACAAATTCCATGTTTTGAATGTATCATTAAGATCATCTGCATCAACTGATGCTGACTGCACAAAGTTAATTGCTAACATCTCAGTTCCAAATGTATTACCTAAAATTACTTAAGAAGGATCCATAAACAGAATAGTAATAGCATCTCTTTCTTACAGCTAAAGGCAGAAGTACAGTATATCAGGGGCTCTTCATCACAGAAATTATATTGTCACTTCAATTTATATTTAAGGTGATTTGAAGAGGAGGAAAAAATTTTACAGAGACATTCAGCAGCCTTATTCAAACCATGCAAACCTATTAATAAATATTAATATATCAGCAATGTTTCAATCTCTTATTAAATGCATGTCATACCTCCAGAATTGCCCTTATTGTACTTGAAATAATTCCTCCTCCCTTGAGACTGAGCAAATAGCTGTACACTGACTTCATGAAGAGCAGCTCCCATTTGATTTTTCAGACGGGGTAATATATCAGTATGCAGTATGCATAAGAATGGTATATGTAAATAAATAAATGTAAATTAAAAAATATGGCCACCACAGAATGTATGAAGTGAATGTCCACATTAGATACACCATCTAATTAAAATAATTCTGGGGAGCTAAACCTTCATTGGCTGGCTGGAACATGTTACATCACAGAAGCTTAGATAAGCAGGTTGCCTTCTTCAACATTTGAGTTGCTACATGAAATATATTAGATGATGGTGCCTCTTTCACATTAGGTTTATTTTCAGGGTCTTTGACAATATTAAGCCCTCTGGTTCATCTCAGATGTTCTACTTGATCTTTTCATTGTTATCCTTTCTGAAATCATGACTTAAATGCCATTACTGATTACATTATAGTGTCTTCTTTGCTCCATCACTGTTAAATATCCAGCATGAGTTCAAACATTTGACTATTACATCACATGTAGACCAATATTTTCTGGGTCCTGACCAAATTTCGAAAACCATTCAGAGTTCTGCAATAGTGATAAAGTCACTCATAAATCACTATCACTTCTAAAGTTTGATCTGCAAAAATGGGGAAAGTCGACCTCTTTACTATATCACACTATTTTTCAAAGTGTGTGTCAACTTGCAAAATGACTTCAGTTGAAGCTATACTTCTACTTTGTTTCTTGGTTGCCACTCAAGGGGAAGAGGGGAGAGCATGGGGGATGGGGCGGGCTCAGGAATGAGGTACCTCAGCCAGCTAGCCATAACATCTACCAGCCAGCATGAGAACCAAGATCATGTCAAATTACATCTGGGCCAGTAAAGAATTTCAAAACCTGAGGTTTGAATTCCAAAAGCCAAACATATATAGCTCTGGCAAAACAGAATCTTAAGAAGATTCAGGTATCCTTGGGTAAATTGGATTTCTTATTAAGATTAACTTCCCTCCTTTCAGAAAATGCAAATCAAACTATTTTAATCACAAAGTCATCTGAAGAATCACTTTAGAATCTTGAAACACAAGTGTCTCATAATTTTTGTTATGTTTTAAAGTTTTCCCCCCTCCACCCTCTTTTTTTTTTTTTGGTTAACTCAGATGGCATAATCAGATTAAAACAGAAATTCATTTAATCTTCATTCCAAATATTTAATCAGAATAATATGCATCCTGAGGAAAGGACTTTCACTCCTATCTATATTCTATGCTTGTTATTTTTCAAAAAATCAATTAGACTGGATATAAGAGGAATACAAAATAGCAAGTTTATCTTTTTTTAAAAAAAGAAAAAAATCCACCATGATAACAGAAATAAGCTCATAGCTTTCATCAACAACTAAAACAGGTCATAATTTCTATCAATGGTGTGGAATGTTAAAATAGTAGCCCAAACAAATTGTAAAGTGACAAGAATAAATAAGCATTTATTAGGACATAGAGGTTTTGTTTTGGAAATTCAACACAGAAGCAAGTCATTTTCATTGGAACTGAACTATCAAGCCAAATCTGATGCATCCAAACTGTTTTAAGAATTCAGAAGTATTTTTGAAAATGGAAATCAAATCAATTCAATTTTACAAATTGGTTCAAATTAGATCAAACTGAGAATCAAATCAACCATTGGAATCTGCTCAGAGCCTATTCAGACAATCCTATTATACACAATTGGAAAATAGTAACTTGATTGCAAATAACTGTATTCTTCTGTTGATTAATATTCTCAGCTTTCTAGTATTCTTATTTTCATTGTATCTATGCTGCAACTCTATACTGACAGGTGGAAGTAAACCAGGGGTGGGATTCAAATTTTTTAACAACTGGTTCTGTGAGCGTGGCTAAGTTGGTGGGTGTGGCTTGGTGGTCATGTTATTGGCTGGGTGTGGCCAAATCAATATCATTCACATTGACGCACACATCTCCTCACCTGGCCTCTCATGACTGTGGGGATGCTGCAACAGTTATAAGTGTGAAAAATGGTCATAAGTCACTCTTTTCAGTGCCATTGTAACTTTGAATGGTCACTCCACGCAAGCAAAGTACCAGCAGAGGAAGGAAAAAAAAAATCCAGAGAAGTTCCTGAGACAGGAAGTCTAGTCCTGCCAAGAATGTAATAAGGGTTAACAGAGAGGCAGTTTCTGTAAGCAACACCAGAATGTTTCCTTTCTGCCTTCCTTACAAGATTAGGCCAGTAATTTCTTCTAACAACCGGTTCTCCGAACTGCTTAGAATGTTAACAACTGGTTCTAGTGAATATGTGCGAACTGGTAGAATCCCACCCCTGAAGTAAAGTTACTAATGTGGAGCTCTTGTTTAATTTATTTCCAGCTACGTAAAACAATTTTTGACCTTACCATTTTAGCCTATGCCAACCCTAGTATATGCCTTTATTAAGAAGAAGAAGAAAATATTTAGTGACTAGTAATTTATATCCTTGTGCTCTCAGGGTTCCATCTGCAGATAAAAGACTCTGTTTATCAAATACTAAATTGTTTACCTAGTCCAATTTAGCTCTTTCATTCAACTTAACCAAACATTATTGGTTATTGCTAATAAAATAAATATGTTTTATAGACCAGAACAAGATAAAAGCTTGGATTTATCTTGTTCTGGTCTATAAAACATATTTATTTTATTAACAGATTATAAAAAGATAGAAACATTCATAGTTTTTTTTTTAAATTTGGATATCCTAACTTTAAGGTTAGGATGCATTTAATTTAATGCATTTAGATACTCCACAATAATTTATAGAACAAGAAGATGATTTAGTGCATCAGTTTCTACTTGGACTCTGTGAAGTGGCTTTGAATTGTGGTCTTTCACATCATCTCACAGGCTTCCTTCATCTCCTCCAGCAATTGCCAATCTTGAAAAGTTTTCTAAGGAGTCACAGAAACTTCTCCATCTATTACAAGTTCTAGAGAGGAAGAAATAACAATGCAACCACTTCCCTTTGTTTTTAAAAGTAAAAGGGCCACATCAGTTCACATATCAATTCAAGGGAGAGTTCTCTTTCAGTTTTTGTCATGAACATGAAGATCTCTACACTCCAAGTATATTCACAGTGGAATATTGTTTCTCAACCTCAGCAACTTTAAGAGTTTGGACTTCCAGGACCTTCCGAGCTTGCTGATAAATTCTGTGAGTTTAAGTCCAACCCTTTTTAAAGTTGCTGAGGTTGGGAAACACTACAAAAATAAAAAAAGAAATTCTGAAGAAGAAGGGGGGGTCAACCTATTCTCCAAAGCACTGAAGACAGGACAAAAAGCAATGGATGGAAACTAATCAAGGAGAGAGCTAACCTAGAACTAAGGAGAAATTGACTGACAACAACAATTAATCAGGGGGACAATTTGCTTTCAGAAGTTGTGGGTGCTCTAACACTGACAGTTTTAACAAGAGATTGAACAACTATTTGTCTGAAATTGTTCTACTGTTCTGATTGATTGAAATTGAAATTTTTGTATTGTATTCTGATTGATTGAAATTGTATAGAGTTTCTTGCAGGAGGCTGGACTAAAAGACCTCCAAGATCTCTTCCAGTCAGGGGTGGGATTCTACCAGTTTGCACATATTCGCTAGAACTGGTTGTTAACATTCTAAGCAGTTCAGAGAACCGGTTGTTAGAAGAAATTACTGGCCTAATCCTGTAAGGAAGGCAGAAAGGAAACATTCTGGTGTTGCTTACAGAAACTGCCTCTCCGTTAATCCTTATTACATTCTTGGCAGGATTAGACTTCCTGTCTCAGGAACTTCTCTGGAGTTTTTTTCCCTTCCTTTGCTGGTACTTTGCTTGTGTGGAGTGACCATTCAAAGTTACAATGGCACTGAAAAAAGTGACTTATGATCATGTTTTCACACTTACGATTGTTGCAGCATCCCCACAGTCATGAGGGGCCAGGTGAGGAGATGCATGCCTCAATGTGAGTGATGTTGAGTTGGCCATGCCCAGCCAATAACATGACCACCAAGCCACATACACCCAGTCACATGACCACCAAGCCATGCCCAGCAACTAAGCCATGCCCACAGAACCGGTTGTTAAAACATTTGAATCCCACCCCTGCTTCCAATACTATAAGTGGGAGGGGCAGATATTTATTTATTATTTATTTATTTATTAATCTAATTTATATACCGCCCTTCTCCCAGGGGACTCAGGGCGGTGTATAGCCTATCTAAAAACCCACAAATATACAAAAATTAAAAAAGTATTAAACCAATTTGGCTGATAAATAAAAACTAAACAGGTCCCACCCCCCCCACCTTAAAACCCCAATTTAAAATTTAAATACCATGGAGACCAAAATTAAAACCATTATCTCAGCCCAGGCCGGCCAGCTCAAAGAGCCAGGTCTTCAACGCGCGCCTGAAGGCCCTCAGGTCCGTGTCAGTACGAAGCTCCGGTGGCAGAGTATTCCAGAGGGCGGGGGCACCCACAGAGAAGGCCCTACCCCTCGGCGCCGCCAGACGACACATAGCGGCCGACGGCACCCGGAGCAGACCCTCTCTGTGGGAACGCACTGGCCTGTTGGAGATCACCGGCAGAATGCGGTCCTGAAGATAACCTGGTCCTATGCCATGGGTCGCCCTAAAGGTCAAAACTAGAACCTTAAAGCGAACCCGGAGAGCCACCGGCAACCAATGCAGCTCGCGCAGAAGTGGCGTCACATGGGCGCTACGCGACGCCCCCATAATCATAATATGGCAGGGGTAGAGGGCCATATCAGGTTATGGGATCGCACAGTCACTGTCTTCAAGTGGTAGCGCGCTCCGACCCTCTTCACCCGTCCTGCAGGCCTGGTTGTGCAGAGCCTCAGGTCCTGAGTACCCGGCTGATGCTGTGCAATGCCAGGTCCGTTGTGAATAAAGCCCTCCTGATTTACGATCTTATTCAGGAAGAGGGCGTGGACCTGGTAGGTATTACCAAAACCTGGTTGGGCCCAGAGGGTGGTATTCTCTGAAGGAGATGTGCCCACCAGGTTTCTTAGCATTTCATCAGCCTACGTCTCAGGGAAGGGGTGGTGGGGTGACAGTGCTTATTAGAGAGGTCTTTTGTCCTAGGGAGGCCACTGTTCCTCAGACAGCTGGTTATGAGTCTCTCTTTGTGAAGTGGGGGCAGGGGGTTCAGATGGGCCTTTTGATAGCGTACCTGTTTCCCTGCTACGTGTCATTGGCCCTGCCCAGACTCCTCGAGGTGATAGCCGAGCTGGCGGTTGGGACCCCTAGGCTTTTAGTCATGGGGGATTTCAACCTGCCTTCGCTCGGGGAAACCTCTGGGGTAGCTTGGAAGTTCATGGCTTCCATGACGGCCATGGACCTGACCCAATTAGTTCTGGCCCCACTCATATAGGGGGACACACGCTGGACCTGATTTTTGTCTCTGGTCAGTGGTTGAATGACTGTAGCTTCGGGGACTTAGTTATCAAACGCTTGTCATGGACAGATCATTCTCTTCTTAGACTTGACTTCTGTACCGCCACCCCCCACCGCAGGGAAGCGGAGCCAGTAGATGGTTCCGCCCCAGGCTCCTGATGGATCGTGAGTGGTTCCAGAGGGAGCTTGGGCCATTTCCCGAGACTCTGGCTCATAACTCGCCTAGAGACTTGGTGGCCACCTGGGATAGGTTGGCCGCCAAGGCTCTGGACCAAGTTGTGCCTTTGCGACCTCTGACTCGGCACAGATCCCATCCAGCTCCGTGGTTTACGGAGGAGGTGAGGGAGATGAGGTGCCGGAAAAGATGTCTGGAGAGTGTTTGGAGGGCTAGTCGCGCCGAGTCTGACCGGACACAGGTGAGGTCCTATATTAGGACCTATCTTGTGGCAATAGAGGCAACGAAGTGTTCGCATTTCTCCGTCCTTATTGCGTCGGCAGAAAATCTGCCGCTCTGTTTAGAGTGACCTGCTCCCTGCTTGAGCCGAGAGCGTGGGAGGACCTCTTGCAGAGCAGGGCAGAGGAGTTTTCCCAATTTCTGCATGACAAAATCGCTCGGATTTGCGGCAGGCTGGACTCCAATTGGGTGGTCCCGGGGGAGGTGTCCGGGGCAAGTCTTGAGACTATTATCTGGGAGGAGGTTGTCCCTGTAACCGCTGAGGGTGTAGACAGGTTGCTGGGGGGGCTGAATACCATCATATGTTTGTTGGACCCGTGTCCCTCCTGGTAGGTTTCGACCACCAGGGAGGTGACACGAGGCTGGCTCCAGGGGATTATCAACGCTTCATTGAGAGAGGGGTTGCTCCTTACTGCTCTGAAAATGGCGGTGGTGCGACCCCTCCTCAAGAAGCCTGCCCTGGACCCAGATGTTTTAAATAACTATCATCCAGTCTCCAACCTTCCCTTTCTAGTGAAGGTTGTTGAGAGAGTGTGGTGATGCATCAGCTTCCTCAGTACCCGGAGGAAGCGACTTACCTCGATCCTTTCCAATTGGGCTTCAGGCCCGGGCATAGTACCGAAACAGCATTGGTCACATTGGTTGATGAACTCTGGAGGGCCCGTGACAGGGGGTATTCCTCTGTCCTGGTCCTGTTAGATCTCTCAGCGGCTTTTGATACTATTGACCATAGTATCTTATTGCGGCGGTTGGAGGGGTTGGGGGTTGGAGGAACTGTCCTACGATGGTTCTCCTCCTTCCTCTCCAACCACTCGCAATTTGTGTTGACGGTGGGAGAGGTCCACCTCTAGGCCCCTCATTTGTGGGGTGCCTCAGGGGTCGGTCCTCTCCCCTCTTTTGTTTATGTGAAGCCGCTGGGGGAGATCATCTGTGGTTTTGGGGTGCAGCGTCATCTATATGCTGATGACACTCAGCTTTACATCTCCACCCCAAGCCACCCCAATGATGCTGTGGAGGCTATGTCCCGGTGCCTGGAGGCCATGCAGATTTGGATAGGTGGGAACAGGCTCCGGCTCAACTCTTCCAAGACTGAGTGGCTATGATTTCCGGTGCCCCGATATAGTCAGCTGACTCCGTTGCTGGCTATTGGGGGAGAGATCTTACCCCCCACAGAGAGGGCTCACAATTTAGGAGTCCTCCTGGATGTACGGCTGTCTTTAGAAGAACATATTACGGCCGTCTCCAGGGAGGCTTTTTATCAGGTTCGCCTGATTCACCAGTTGCGGCCCTTTCTGGATCGGGACGCCTTACGTATGGTCACTCATGCCCTTGTCACCTCTTGCCTGGACTACTGTAACGCCCTCTACATGGGGCTCCCGAATGGGAGCATCCGGAGGCTTCAACTGGTACAGAATGCGGCCGCGTGGGTGGTTATGGGGGCATTACGAAGCTCCCATGTGACGCCTCTCCTACGTGAGCTGCATTGGTTGCCGGTGGTTTTCCGGGTTCGCTTTAAGGTTCTGGTTTTGACCTTTAAAGCGATCCATGGCATTGGACCAGGTTATCTGCAGGACCGCGTTCTGCCGGTAATCTCCCACCGACTTGTGCGTTCCCACAGAGAGGGCCTTCTTCGGATGCCGACGGCTTCTATGTGCCGTCTGGCGACTCCTAGAAGGCCTTCTCTGTGGGGGCCCCCGCCCTCTGGAATGGTTTGCCTCCGGAGTTACGCAATAACATGGACCTGAGAGCTTTCAGACGTGCATTAAAAACCTGGCTCTTCGAGCAGGCCGGCCTAGGCTGAAATGGGATTTTTAATGTAATTTAGTATTTGGGATTTTAGAATTTGGGTTTTAATAATTTATTGGGGGAGGGTATAATTTTAGACAGCCTAAGATATTTAATTCTTTTTTAACTTTTATAATTGTAACAAAGTTTTATGGTTGGCTGTACACCGCCCTGAGTCCTTCGGGAGAAGGGCGGTATATAAATATAATAAATAAACAAAATAAATAAATATTATTCTGTTATATACCAAAAATAGATACATATGATGATTACCCAAGATAAATTTTCCAGGCCACTTTGACTGGCTACCCATACCCCTGTATGATTAACTAAATGGCACCTTGTTCCATAGATCTCAGATAGAATTCTTCAGAATGCAGTCAATTTTAGAGCTGGGCTTTTCATATTATCTTAATAATTCAGTTCTAAATTATGATATGCTTAGAAAGCTGCAAAAAAAGTGTGAATGTACTTATTCTGGATAAAGGAAAATTAGAAAATAAAGCTATAAAAACTACCAAAGGCTTAGAGATACCCCAAATTTGAGTTATGTTATCACAGTAGCAGAGCACTTTATAGTTTGCAGACCCTTGCATATCTTGTAGAGAATCATTGCTGTGTTGCATGTCCACTGAAGAGAGACTTATATTGTCCAGAGTTATGCAATGTTTTGACTACTCTTGCTGTTTTGCTGTGAGGTTTATAAGGCTTCATTAGACTGCTGCTTTCATCCTTTGCATATCCTTAGTGAAAGTAGCAAAATAATTTTCTGTCCAAAAGACTGATTAATCACTGACTGAAGCCAGGAAAGGAACCTAAAATTATCCCTGCAGGAACAAATATCATCACATCTTCATAAACAGCACTTGCAAGATGAATTTCTGCTCCATTTTCCAGAATACATAACAGGAAAAAGAAAGAAAGAAAGAAAGAAAGAAAGAAAGAAAGAAAGAAAGAAAGAAAGAAAGAAAGAAAGAAAGAAAGAAGGGAGGGAGGGAGGGAGGGAGGGAGGGAGGGAGGGAGGGAGGGAGGGAGGGAGGGAGGAAAGAAAGAAAGAAAGAAAGAAAGAAAGAAAGAAAGAAAGAAAGAAAGAAAGAAAGAAAGAAAGAAAGAAAGAAAGAAAGAAAGAAAGAAGGAGGGAGGGAGGGAGGGAGGGAGGGAGGGAGGGAGGGAAGGAAGGAAGGAAGGAAGGAAGAAAGAAAGAAAGAAAGAAAGAAAGAAAGAAAGAAAGAAAGAAAGAAAGAAAGAAAGAAAGAAAGAAAGAAAGAAAGAAAGAAAGAGGCTATCCATATTTTACTTCTGAAAATTCTATTGGTCTGATTTTCCTTAATAAATAGCCATTGGCATTGGAAATCCAGTTGAGGGCGTTCTGTGGTAGAAAGTCTAAAAAAGAGTGTTTATCCTTTTTCAATTACCATATTTTTGCACTATAAAATGTTCTGGGACATAAAATACAGTGGTACCTCTACTTACGAAAGCCTCTACCTACGAAAGTTTCAGGTTACGAAACGCGTCTTCGAGAAAATATTGTCTCTACCTACGAATATGTTTCAAGATACGAAAGGCTTTCTTGGAAAATGGCGCGTCCGAGCTGCGCTGCCATTGGTTATCTTCCTGGCATCCCATTGGCTAGGAGGGATCTGTGCGCACGCACCGCGCCGCGTTCTCAGTCTCGTGCTAGCAATCCAGCAAAGCAGGAAGTAATAACGAAGAATTACAGTACGGGGGCTTGGAACGGATTAGGTAAAATGTGCCTCTACTTACGAAATTTTCAGGTTACGAAACGGCTTCCAGAACAAATTAATTTCGTAAGTAGAGGTACCACTGTACTTATGTAGCTTTTGGGGAGGAAAAAAAAAAATCTGCCTCTGCCTCCCAGCATCCATCTGGTATTCATCTGGCTAGCGTCTTTGCAGCAAACAGCAAATAGCCTGGTCAACTTCAGCACTTTATCGTAGCCTGATTTAGTATTAGCAGCTGATTGGCAGTTGGATTGGCTTACTGGAATACTGCCAATCAGCTGTTCCAGGCGACGGGGATTCTCACCACCTATCCCCACCTCCACATGCCCCATTTTCAGCCTCCGGCATCCCATTTTCAGTCCATTCCAAATGGTGGGGATCAAACAAGCAAAGATTTTGGGGAATAAATTTGGGGCATGAAGCCAATTTACACTTTGTTTAGTTTGGACTTGATGGATCCTGTTCCTCTAACTGGTCTCTAGCTAGCCTAGTTGAGCAGAATTGGAGTAAGTAGTGATATGGGTGGGAATATGATAACAAATTCATACTGCAGTCAGTAAACCTTTGCTGCAGTTTTAAATTGTGTGTTTGTGTGTGTGTGTGTGTGTGTGTGTGTGTGTGTGTGTGTGTGTGTGTGTGTAATTAAAACCTTGAGAGGCTCAGGGTTCAATTGAAAGTGATATTTATTCATTTATTAGTGCATTTAATATATATATGCGGCCCATCTCACTATAAGGTGACTCTGGGTAATTTGTAATTATTTTCCCCTTGTTGAAGAGAGCTATATGCTCCGTATGCTAGACACATCTGTCTGAATCACTCAAGTAGAGAGCAAGGGAATGCAGAATCCAGTGTGCAGTGAGTAACAATAAATTGAACTAAAGTGTGCACAAAATAGTACTAACAGCTCTGGCAATAAAAGACAAGTTGCAGAAAGAAGGTTATGCCTTTATGCAAACTTTCAGAACAGATATTTCTTTTTACATATCTGCTAAAATGTTTAGAATATGATAAAGGGTTTATATTTCACTAGATATTGGACTCATGAATAAAAATTGTGACAGATATGTATTTCTTTCCTACTATTGTGATTTGAATGCTATTACAATTCCATTTTTGCCATAAATATTCTCACAATGGTTCCTCTAGAATTGGATATTAGATATTCAATTCTTTAGCTACAAAATGGAGGATCTTACAACAAATTGAATTCCATGTGAAACTGCATTAGTAGCATCTATACTAGGGATGTCAAACTCACAGCATTACATTGTTGTCATGTGATGTATTGTGACCTTTTCCCCTTCACTAAAATGGGAGAGGGCATGGCCAACACGTGACGCATCTGGCCTGTGGTCCACAAGTTTGACACCCCTGCAGCAACCCATTCTAGAAATTTGAAACAACTTCTGCATATAACAGTCAGCATTCATTTCAGCTGCTTTATACATCATCTTTCATGATATATCAGTGCCCCAGAATCATTTTCAGATTCAAATCTGTACAGTTTTGTAAGATTTCAGTATTGCTGTTGAATTGTTACCATTTCTTAATGAAATTATTTGCTGAACTTTTGAGTTTGGTGACATCTTAAAATGGCTTGTGTTTAATTTATATTTAATTTGGGGATTGCAAACATTCGATATTTGGATGAAATGGATGTATTAGTATCCCTTGGTATTATACTGCTATTCAAGGTCAAAGTTCCTGTGGCAGGAAAGCTATAAGAAGTATACTAGTTTGTATTTAGATGCTATTAAAAAAAGCTTAGGAAATTATGTGGACCCTATCCATTTGTTTACTTTATGGCTAAAAGCATTGTGCAAACCCAGAACATGGATTAATTCAAAAACAAGCTAAACTCCTTTTGGCAACTGTGCCCACTGAAATAACAAATAATTCACACTGAAGGATTTATGTCTGAGGCACAGGTCCCAGTTTTAAAGTGAATGCTTCTATCTGCATTAAACTAATTTTAAATGAGCTTTTTTTTAAAAAAAGAAAAATTCTCCCAATCCACAACCTGTCATCTGGCTTTAAGTCTCCACCGGCAGTTGACCTTTGACAGGACTAATAATTAAACTCACTTTCCCAAAAGCCACTTCTCACTTGTCTGTGTGGCACTCTAATAACAATTCTAGTCTGGTCTTTGATGATTTATGAGTAAAACTGAACAGTATATATTCACCCAGAACATCTATGGCATAAAGCATGCCTTTGATGTAATCTCTTTATCTGGCAGAAACATGCGGCTCCTTCAATAATAATTTAAGAGACAATTTATACAAGACAGGAGAAAATGTTAAGTGTTACTCTAGATCAGTGTTTCTAAGTCTTGGCAAATGTGTGGACTCCCAGATTTCCCCTACCAGAACTTTGGCAGTGGAATTCTGGGAATTAAAGTTCATACATCTTAATCTGGCCAGGACTGACAAACACTAAGATGGAAGTGTTAATGAAATATTAGGTCTCTCTTATATTAATTTAGAATAATGCAGTGGGTGTAGTATTTGGATTTCAGTAAGGCATTTGACAAAGTAGAGCACAATCTACTTATTGTGGTAAGCTAAAAAAAATGTGGGATAGACAGCATCACCACCAGTTAGATTTGTAACTGGCTGATAAATCACACTCAACATGGATCGACATATACATGGAAAGAAGGAAGCGGTGGGATAGTCCAAGTTTCCATTTTAGGCCGAGTATTTTTCAATATCTTCATAAACTATTTAAATGAGGGAATAGAAGGGGAACTGATCAAATTTGCAGATGACACTAAACTGGTAGGAATAGTCAACACTCCAGAAGATACGCTGAAAATTTAGATGGATCTCAATAGATTTGAACTGGGCCCCGTCTAACAAAATGAAATTCAAGGTAGAAAAAAGTAAGGTTTTACACTTAGGCAAGAAAAATCAAATGTACAGGTACAGATTAGGTGAAACCTGGCTCAACAGTAATAACTATGAGATCTTGGATGTTGGAGTGTTAGTGGATAATCACTTAAATATGAACCAGCAGTGTCCAGCAGCAGCAGCAGAAAATGAATTGAAACAATGCAATCCTAGCTTGCATTAATAAGGGAATAGAATCAAGATCATATGAAGTATTAATACCTCTTTATAAAGTCTTAATAGGACCACATAATACTGAATCCAATTTTGGTCAGCAACAAAGTTGATTAAGGGGCTGGAGATTAAAACATATGAAGAATGGTTGCAGGAATTGGGTTTGTCTAGTCTAGTGAAAAAAGGACTAGGAGTGATATGATAGCAGTGTTCCAATATTTGAGGGGCTGCTGTTTTCCAAAATACCAGAAGGCAAGGCAAGATACAATGGATGGAAACTAATTAAGAAGAGAAGCAACCTAGAACTAAGGAGAAATTTCCTGACAGTGAAAACAATTAACCCGTGGAAAGATTACCCTACAGAAGTTATGGGTGCTCCATCATTGGAGATTTTAAAGAAGAAACTGTCATTTGTCATTTGACAGTCATTTGTCTGGAATTGTATAGGTTCTCCTGCTTAAGCATGAGATTGGACCTTCCAAATCTGTTATTCCAAAATTCTGAAATAAGTAAAATAAAAGGAATGTATAAATGACATTTCCCTTGGTTTATCATATGTCTGATAATTATGCCAAAATAATGCTACAATTTTAGAGAAATTACACTTAAGTACTGCTGAAAGAATTCTAAAACTGATAAAGTAGCAAAATACAACCCTGAATCCAGACTCCTTTGAATATAACTATATTTGTTATAACTATAATTATATTTGCACTGAAAGCAATTGAGAAGCATTACCTTCTCCCAATGGTTTCAATAGGATTTCAATATAACTGATTTAATTCAGATACAATCCGTTATAGGTGAGGCTGTCTAGAACAGGGGTGTCAAGCTCACGGCGTCACAGTGGTGTCATGTGATGTATCGGGATTTTTTTTCCCCTTTCACTAAAACGGGCGGGGGCGTGGCCAGCGCATGATGCATCTGGCCTATGGGCCGAGAGTTTAACAGCCCTGGTCTATATCTAATAACCATTGAAAGGAAACATTTCCAGATTAGATTTAGTGTATTTATGAACTGAGGATCAGTGAGAGGCAAGTCACACGTCAAAACACAATTCATAAGTTAGCTAGGTTGTCTGACCTCTTTGCTGATTTTTTTTTGCTACACTTATACTATAGTTTTATTATTTATAAGATTCTAATGATACCAATAACATAACCCTTTCAATCAGATAAGATCCTACTTAGTGCCTTGCTTAACCCAAGTAAAAGAAGGAATATATCTGTAATTGGGGTGAGATAAGGGTGTCAATGAGGGAGGGAGAAATAGAGGAGTTATCTAATTCAAGTTACATTGTAAATCAGTACATTGTAAACGTGAACTTTGAGTATTATAATATACATTTTGATTGGAAGTAAACAATATGCATAGCTAACATGCAGGGAATTATCAGAATTCACACATCTGTTGAAAATACGTAGCAATGACTATGAATGTCTTGGAAGTGAGATAATCCTAATTCTTTAATAAGTAAATGGGGACAGGCATTTAAGGGGGAATGTTTGACACAAAAGCAGTTGTGACCTAAGAGGAGAAAGAACAATATTGAATTATCCACTTTAACATTGATGAATTGGTTGATTCATTGCATTTTAAAGGCCAAATAAACCCAGTTAACTGGGAGGAGCAGCAGGAGTATACACATTACCGCAGACATTTTGGCAAACCGTAAATTTAAATGGTTCCAGTTCAACATTTATTTTGGTCAACGACAATACAGAGAAAAAACATGAACTGGGAAAGATTAATATGGTATGTAATGATAACTTCTTTTAAAGCAAGCAAAACACCAGATTTTTTTTTTTTTTGGCTAACAATACCTGGTCAATCAGGCTCATCATTTGCAGAAGTCTTGATCTCCCCCCCCCACCCCCCCTGCTCTTTTTCCAAAAAATACTTGCATATGTGTGCTGTATGACAAGGGCACTCCATTTTCTTCCTGCTTTTTCTTTTTTAAATACTGATCTTCTGGCCATAAAGTACTGCATGCTCATTTGTTAAGAATAAGTGAAGGAAAAAGAGTCATCTGCCATCAATCAATTAAGGTCATTCCCACAAGAATTTGAGACAGAGTTAATACCCCTTTTTCCAGTCACTCTGTATTCTCCACCTTCACAAATGGAGCATATTCAAAGTGGAGCAAACTGTTTGGCACAGCATAATTTTCTATTCCCAGGGGAGTGACCTTTGCCAGCATGTCTATTAGCTGTATGTATTATATCCTGTAAAACAACTTGAAATCTAACTTAAGCCAATTATTCTAAAGAAAAAAATCTCTTAGGTTAGGGCTGACTTCCAACAATCCCCTCCCCCTCTGCACAAAAGTTAACACCCACCACAAAGATTTCTAAATGCACATTACTGCCATTACTTTCTTTTTTAGAATAGGCTGAGAATAATTTAAAACTTGGATGCTCCATTTATTTCCAGTTAAACACAGCAGTCAGTTCAAACCACATTGCAAATGAACTACCAATTAAAATGGAAAATGGTCGACATATTCAATGATATGGAAATAAATAATAGCCTTATGCAGAAACCTGAAAGAGAGATATCACTGTAAGTGTTGACAACTGAAATTAAGAGCCAATGAAAAAAAGTCTTGCCAGTTATCAATATAGCCACCCTCTTACACTTGTCACTGTCTCATAAGACTTTTGGGACTGGGGGAGGGGGGGCATTCAATTTGCTTGTTCGGACATCTGTCAGGTTTAATGAAAGAATATACACAAAGTGAAAAAAAGGACAAAAATGTAGTAATGATAACAACCATCCATTTTTGGCTACACTGACCAGAAGTGGCAAGCACTTTATGTTTATTGAGTGCTGCGTGCATATATGTCTAGACGAAATCATTTTCCTATGGAGGTTGTAAATTGATTTTGCTGTTTCCCCCGAGACATGAAATAGCATTGCAGTGCAATGCCCTTTCCGTAGTAGAAGAGCTAAACTCTAATCCTTTGCATCTATTCCTTATGGATTGGACAATATTTATACGGGCAGAAATTCTTTCAGATAATAAACAACGTGAAGTTTGTTTTACTGAGGGGAGGGTTGGGGGGTGCCTTCAAGTCAGTTTTCGACAACTGGCAACTGTCTGGATTAGTCCCTGCAGTTTTCTTGGCACAATTTCACAAGTGGTTTGCCATTGCCTCTTTCTTCCTAAGGCTGAGAGAGAATACTTGGATTCTCTCTCAGTGTCAGCCTGTCCCAACTTGGGTGTTTAGAAAAGAAAGACCCTTGACTACATTTGTAGTGAAATGTATATTTTACTAAAATTAATGTACAAAAAGTCAGATCGAAGATTCCTGCATAAATTCAATAATTTTCCCTTCTACAAGGCCCTCCCCCCTGGTCATCTTGCTAGTGTCCAATAAAGTTCAAATTGGTTGTTTTGGTAACAGTTCTAAAGTTTGGCACCTCTTTCGCATTCCATTTCCATGGATCATTCAACCATTGTCTCTAGTTGACACTTCTGGTTCCTGTCATTTGCCCCTCCTTATAACCATCTTCCCTCACTCCCTTCACATTTTATGACAGGCTGCCATTAAAACAAAGCAGGGCTGAAGCACTGGGATGGCAGATTTGACAGAAGGTTATTCAGCTGGCATTGTGCCTAAGGTGGGACTACAACTCACTGTCTCCTGGTTTCTAGCCTGATACCTTAATCCAGGGATGTCAACCCCAATTTCATTAAAGGCCACATCAGGATTGTGTTTGACCTTAGGGGGCTGGAGAGAGCATGGCCAGCATGATATTGCTCCTGTTGGGGGTGCCTGTGGTGGCCCAACTGCTCTGCCAGTGAAAATGGGTTCCCAATCTCTGTTTTTGGCTACAGCCTCACAACCTTCTGCCAGCAAAAACAGAGATTGGGAGGGCCTCCTGCAGCCTTCGTATTCTCCATTTTTGGCTGCAATGGCCTCCTGCAACCCTCTGCCAGTTAAAATGGAGTTTTCACTGGTAGAGGCACCAGAGGCTTGTCCTTCATTTTTTCCAGGAGAGCCTCAAGAGCCAGATCTAAGCATTCCGTGGGCTAGATCTGGCCCCGGGCCCTGAGTTTGACACCCCTGCCTTAATCACTACACCAAATTGGCTGTCAAAACAATGGGTATAAATAGAGAAAATATAAATTTATTCAATTGACATTAGCCTGGAAGAATCAGGTAGTACTAGAGAGAGACTAGATATTACACAATCAGTGCAGAGAAAAAACATTCTTAGTTTCTTGGTAGCTTGCACTTTCTTTGCAAACTTTTCCCTCTTCATTTCTGAAAATTGTCTGTGAGTCAACATGAGACTGACTGCACAATACAATGCAAAGAGGAACACCCATATGAAAATAAATGTATTAGCATAGATGTATTTGACATGGAGGATTGCAAAATATATGTCTTATAGATTAACACCATAAAAGGCAAGGCAGTTACAACTGTGTGAACTTTAATCAGCTTGTGTCAACAGAACCAAGGCAGAGATTGGAGCTGATTATTCAAGAGAGAATCACAAAGACTTGAAAATAGAAAAGACAAAGATCTTGCCATGAGTTAGTAGTATAAGGCTACTCACTCAAAGGGATTGGAGGCAGAAAAGTTGGCTTATCCCAAAATAATCTAGAATCAGAAATCCACAAAAGACAATCCAAAGTATGTTTTTGGGCACAAGTGACTGAAAGCCACAGAAACACCAGTTGGGAATGAGGACGGTTGTTTCCTGCAGTGGGAGGATGTTCTGATATAGCCAAGAGTTCCTATCTTGGACTAGTTAGTGTGGGTATATATTCTCTTTTTGTCATGCCAAACTCCAGTTGCAGTATACGGTAATTAAGGACTTTTTAAGGTCAGCCTCTTAGTTCTCTAAACCAAAAGCTGAAATCATTGATTCTGATCCTTCTTTCCAAGGTGGCTGATAGCCTTTAGCTTCCTATAGAGAAGG
The DNA here is from genome assembly GCA_023653725.1 of Bungarus multicinctus. Classification (NCBI taxonomy): domain Eukaryota; kingdom Metazoa; phylum Chordata; class Lepidosauria; order Squamata; family Elapidae; genus Bungarus; species Bungarus multicinctus. The sequence continues at coordinate 29,523,948 of CM042851.1, forward strand.
TAAAGAGTCCAGCATTATATTCTCCTCTGAATCAGCGTAATTTTAAAAATGGTGAAAAACTGGAACAAGTTAATGAATGTTGCATCTTGAGTGAATGCGTACAAAAAATAGGAAATTGAGAGAAGCTAAGAAGAGTGATCTGTTTTGAGGGATGAATACTTGTCAGAATAAGCTGAAATAGTTCTGTAGAAGATATTGGTTATATGAGCAGGAAAATCAGAGTACATTGAATGCAGTGAAGAGGGGATACTTAAGAAGTCTGTATAGTAAAACAAAAAATGAGTCAGCTCTCGACCAGGAAACAGGAAATGTATATTGAGCGTCTACTGAGTGACATTTTAAAATAAGTTTTAATTGAAAGTTTTTTATAAATAATAATAGAAGACAAAAATTCAACAAGGGAAAAAGAAAAGAAAATGCAAGAAAAGAGAGAAAGGAAAGGAAACAATAAGAAAAAAAATAAAAGAATGATTTCTGATCTTCATAAGTGCAAACAAGCTTAGTAATTCTTCACTCCTTATAAGGTTATATGCAAGCATTTCTTCTTCTCATAATTCATCTCTTATCCATACCCAAATTATAAATCGTTAACATTTCCACCCTGGTGTCCACAAAAGTCCATAAATGGCTCTCAGAATTTTAATAGAAAACTATCTATTTTAATCTTGATCAAACAAACTGACTTTGTACTCCTTCTTTTCACTTCTATAAATCTTGACCTTTAATTCATTCATTGTCATGGGACTTGAACTCTCTTCAGTTTTTTCATTACCTACACCAAGGAACTAGAATTTAGATATAGGAACAAGCTGATATCTACAGATCACCTGCATGGTATTGTTTTTCCCCAAAACTAAGATCCTGTCAAAAAAAGCACCAGATCTTATTTTCTGGGTGGGGGTGGGTGTCATTCACTGACTCACCTCACTTGTGTGATGCATGAGGCACCTTCAGGAGCCTTTAGAGACCTTCAGGAACGTCTTCGGCTGGCAAGGCCAGGAAGATGTTCCTGAAGGCTTCTACAACCAATAACAGAGCTCCAGATTGATCTAATGTTCTATTATTGGCTATAGAGACCTTTAGAAAAGCCTTGCCATCTGCAGAAGAAATTGGCCAAGGTGTGTGAGACCTGGCTATAACTATAGGGCAGCTCCACCCCCCCCCATCCTCACACTAACTTAATTTTTACCCATGGACCCTGGAGTGGGTAAGGTCTTAATTAGGACTAATTTTGGGGGGTAGGGCTTATATTGGGCACACATGTAAAAATCAAGCTAGGACTTATTTTTGGCATAGGTCGTATTTTCGGGAAAACATGGTATTTAGGAGGAAATCACTGAAAAACTGAATTAAATATGACCAAAATTAAGTATGACCAAATATGTTGCTACATCCTGTGATGGCTACAGCAATTCCATATTTACTAATCCTAACAAATCTTGGCCTGTTTCAGCCTTCTTCCATTATCTGCAAGCCAGCATATATAGACAGATGTATATATTCAAATGCATCAGAATACAAAGATCTGATAAGAAAATGAGATTTGAAAATTTTATTTTGGAGAAGAATAATGTATCAAAAATCAAATTTCTTGTGGATTGTTTAAAAATTAATATACAAATAACAGAATGGGAAAAAAACTTAAGTGAGAATGATCACAAGGATCTACCCACTCATATTTTTTTTTATTTTTTGTTTCTTTTAAATATCATCTGGGGCCTTTATAGCTTTTTGCCTCTTTAAAATCAAACTTCCTTAAATATGTTTTTAAATATATGTGTTTATGCAGAAAGGCTAAAAGAAGACAATAAATTAGCTGAGCTTTGTTGTTGCATAATAAAGTTATCATCCCAATGAAACTAAGCTGTTTCTGTCATGCCTTTCCTTACTTCCTCACATTTTCTCCAAAGCATTTGGAAGAAAATCAATAACATATCATGCACACAGTGACACCTGGCAGTTTAATTTCAGAAGGTCTGCAGATCAATAGGTTTAGAAAAGCTTACAGATTCTCTGCAACCCAAGTGTAACTAATGCTAGAAACTGGGCATCTACAAGCTGCCAAGAATGTGGGAGGACAGTGTGAGACAATATCTTGATATTTATACATGTAAAGGTTTGTCACTGTTTGTGCATTTCTTTAAAGATAAATTGTGAACTGACATTTCACTGCTTTGCATTTTTCTTTTGGGAAAATGTGATTTTAAGTTTCTCTGCTGGTATAATGCAGATCCATTTAGAGGGGGAAGGATATAAAAGCAAATATTTGTATGTGACACAGAGGCAGGCATGACCTCCCAAAGGGAAAGCCATCAGATTTAATTCATGCTGAGATGATCATCTGAAAATTTGGAGTGGGAACACCCAAGCTTTTAGGCTGGAGAACAGACTCCTCAGCCAGTGAAGAATCTGATATCAGGTCAGAGGGAGGTTCTCAGAGGAGATGGAAACAACAAAACATTAAAAAGTCAAGATGGATGAAGCCCAACCCTTTTTTATATATGTTTCAAGATCACCATCTTGATGGTTAGCCTTCTTTGTAGAGATACTTGTTAAGGCACCTACCATTTAATCCCAGGGACACTGAATTAAATGGCATCATGTAAGGGATCACTCTCAAAAAATATAGGGCCAATCTGATACAAGTTGTTGAAGTAATGTATGCCATTTATATAACATTAAAAGTAGTAATTTGATTGTTTTCCATCATTCTCATAATTTTCCACCTAAGTTACAGCAAATATTATACATTATGGAGAGGCTGTGGGATTTTAGGTAGTCCTTGTTTTGTAACTCTTGCTGGGTTCAGCAACTCAATTGTTAAGCAAAATGATTCCAGAACTCAAGTCACAAGGATGATGGGTTAAAGGGCAAATCTTAAAGTGTTTTTCTTAAAGTTCGAATGCTTTTACTGTGGTGCTGGGATAATTATTGAGAAGGAAATTTTTGCTTGTATTGACACACATTAAATTCACTCGTTTGTTCATATTTTATTGAAAGTTTTTAAGCCACTTAAATTGGCCTTGGAAAATGGGTAGCATAAAAGTTTAATAAAAATAAATAAATAAATTGAAGAGAAAGGGACTACAGGAGAGTAAGGTCTCACACAATGGGGAATATACATCAAAATGAATATGTTAGGACTGGCTGTTTCTTTAGAAACATGCTCTGAACTTCATGTTCATGGTGGTGGATTGTGTGGAACACTGAAACTTCTTTAATTTAAAAATGCCCTGCATTTTTGGACACTGGAGACAGCACTCATTAGTGTTGCATTGGTTACTCGCTAAAGTTGCCCATGCTTTGAAATAATTCAGAACTGCTTTGGATTTGCCTGAGCACAGCTTCTTTCTGCTCTCATTAAATAATTCCTCTTAAAAATTGTATTAACTTTAATGAATAGACTCCTAAAAGCAGTTAAAAAAACTTGCTTGGACAGAGGTCTGTGGGGGGTGGGATGCTGTTTTAATAAATAGGAGAGACATTCTCAACTCACATGAAATGTCTTTTCCAAATGATTTTTGAAGTGTGCACAATCTGAATGAATAATATGACACTGCTTATACTTAAGAAGAAAGTAGGACTAAAATGTCTTCAGATATTGAGTATTGAAGAGTTGCTCTGGGGTATTCTATAGTATGAGTGGTGTACACCAGTTGCTGAAGCCTTTTGATATTCTTCAAAGTCTGTAAGAATTCTGTTCAACTGAAGGAAAAAGTATTCTGGAACAATGTGGAGAAAGTCATAGTCCCTAGGCCATTCTTGTATGCAGTGGTGGGTCTCCCCCCCTTATTTTTTCCTGAAATTATTCAACTAATTTCATAAGATTAGGCTACTTATATCTGATCTTGTTAAACACTGCAGTGGACTGGAACCAATTAACTGAGTAATTCGTAACTCCACATTATTAACTTCATACAAGCCATGTTTTTATTGCTGATATGTTGTGAACTCTATTTTTGAAAAAGAAAAAAAATAACAATTTCTCTGATTATAAAATACCCAGGAACATTAATGTAATATATCACTGAATGAGTTGTTTTAACTAAAGAACATAGGGTGGTTGGTGGGGTTCCCACCCCCCAATTAGGTAAGCAATACTATTTTAAAGGAATGCATGAAATTAGCAATTTCATTTACTTTCTCACCATGAATCTGTACAGCAAGAAAAATAGAATAAAAACAGAACTCTATTCAATGTTTTGATTTTTCTTAATATTGCACAGCTTTATCTTATCAAATGCTATTGTAATGGGGCAATTTTTCAAATTAAAGAATGGAGGAACTAGAACTCTTTTTAAAAACCTTTTTTTTTTTTAAAATTAGGACTACTACTTTCTTGTGTTAAATGGATGGGTTCTTCCAGTTGTATAGTGCTTGATCTGTTGTCACTTCCATTACAGGATTTCTACTTCTACCCACAGGAGCTTTCCCATGACTGCCTTTTTACTGTTTGTATTATTTTAAAAGGAAGTGCCATTCTGCTTGGTCTATTTGGATTCCAGTCCATCCACAAGCTATTTCAGGGGCTGAACATCATAAAGACAGATCTGGACTCAGTACTCCCGTTCCTTGGCAGCTTTGTTTGGTATCCAATGCCTAATCTTGTTTCACCTTTCAGTCGCCTATGAGCCTGTGATCTATTTCAGCCAGTATGTCTTTTGGAAATTGGTTTAGTGTTCCTTGTTTTAGTCAGGTAATTGACAGATGACAAGACAAGCATCTGTTTATGCACATTTATATCTGTCTCACCTCAACACACTTTAGGGAAAGTGAGGAGTGGTTGTTTTCTAATCACACAAGATCTTGAAAGATTGAAAACTGAAATCAGGTTAACATATTAATCACAATCTTTAACTTGTCTTGAATTAAAAAGGTAAGGATATCATAAGTTGGCAGCTGTTCTGGATTGGTTAATATTTGAAATACTTACTGTTCATTGGTCTACATTCCGGCGGGAGATCCTCGCGCCGTCATTGGTTGGCTTAGGCGCGGGAGCCCTTTAAAAGAAGGGCTGCCGCGCCACCGAGTCAGTCGGTGTCCTGGAAATAAACAAAAAGACTGAATCACTATACGTGTGTGCCTCTTCATTGCCGCTCCAAAACACTGGCGACGAAGGTGGGATTGAGGCAACATAGCGGCGGAGAGCGAGCGGCATCATGTCCGGAAGCAACGCACCGCCTGAAAAATTCAACCCGGCCAAGGAGGAATGGCAGACGTATGTGGACCGATTCCTCATGTTTTTGGAGAGTAGCGATCTGAGCGGAGTGTCGGATCACCGAAAGAGAGCGGTGTTTTTGACCCACTGCGGCCAAGCCGTTTTTCGGATGGCAAAGGCGCTAGCGTCTCCAATCGATGTCAAAACGCTAACTTGGCCCGAGCTAGAGAAGATCCTGAGGAAACACTACGCGCCCACAGTTTCCTGCCTGATAAAGCGCCATGAGTTTTACCTCCGGAACCAAAAAGAAGGTGAACCTATCGCCGATTTCGTGGCAGATTTAAGAGAAATAGGTGGAGAGTGCGAATTCTCGGATTTCAATGAGGCGCTGAGAGACCGGATCGTTTTAGGCTTAAAAGATCCAATATTGCAGAGTAAGTTACTAAACCGACCCAAGATAACAGCCACAGAGGCCATCGAAGAAGCCACCGCAGCCGAAGCTGCTCACAAATCGGCGGCAAGAATGAAACAAATTAATCAAGCTGCACACCACAAATCCAAAGAAGCCACCAAAGCTGATGATGAACAAGGGAAAACCTCAACACACTACGAAGATCTTGAAACTGAGACCAGTAGTGAAGAAGACGAGGTTTGCCACCTAAAAGCCGCGAGAGGGAAAAAAGAGCGGGCAACCAGGCGGTTTGATTTTGAATGCAACCGTTGTGGTGGAAACCACCCCAGATCAGAGTGCCGTTTCATAGACGCAATATGCCGAAAGTGTGAAAAGAAAGGGCACATCGCAAGGGTATGCAGAGCCCGATCAAGCTACAGCCCCAGGCGAAGAGAAAGCCTTCCCCCAAGAGAGAGAGAAAAGAAAACAAACAACCGTTGGAGCCAGGAAGGAAGGAATAGAAAATTTAAAGAGTCATCTTACAAGAAGGAAGAAACACACCAAACAATAATAATTGGTCACTCTAATACAAAAAACGTTAAAAAAGTCCACGTGCAAGTAAGAATTGAAGGAAAAAATTGTGAAATGGAAGTGGATTCGGGATCATTCCTTTCCATGGTTTCCTGGGACACTATTAAGAAATTGATCCCAGACATACGGCGAAGCGAACTAGACAAACAGAAATTAACGCTCAAAGACTACCAGGGAAACAAAATTCCGGTAGTAGGGATTGGACATTTCCAGGTAACCTTCAACAACCATACTGAGATTCTTCCCCTAACAATCGTGGACCGGAACAGACCCAGCCTTTTAGGACTGGAATGGTTCGAACCGCTGGGAATAGGGATGACCGGTATCAACCATATCACAGACGCTGACTGGGAGGCAGACCTCATTCAAGAATTCCAGGACCTGTTCAGCGAAGAATTAGGCAAGTACCGGGGTAACCCGATTTCTTTTAACATAGACCCCAAGGTAGCCCCAATTAGACTAAAGGCTAGACGGGTACCTTTTGCCTTAAAGCCAAAAATAGAAGAACAACTGGATAAACTAGTCAAGCAAGGGGTCCTCGAGCCAGTTGACCACGCTAAATGGGAGACCCCTATAGTGACCCCCATAAAAGCAGACGGGTCGGTTCGTATTTGTGGGGACTATAAGGCGACCCTCAACCATGCACTACAACAGAGCGCATACCCCGTACCTGTCGTACAACACTTGCTACATTCTATCAAAGGCGGAAAGATTTTCGCTAAACTCGATTTGGCTCAGGCTTACCAGCAACTGCCCGTTGACAAAAAAACAGCTGAAGCCCAAACTATTGTAACACACCGGGGTGCATTTAAGTGTAATCGCCTCCAATTTGGCGTTAGCGTGGCACCAGGCATTTTTCAATCTCTTATGGAACGCCTCCTTCAAGGAATTCCAGGAGTCATTCTGTATTTCGATGACGTCCTAATTGCAGCTAAACACAAATTGCAACTGCGAGACCGCCTGAGACAAGTGCTGACCAAATTTACTGAGGCTGGGTTTAAAGTCAAAAAAGACAAATGCACCCTTATCACAGACAAAATAGAGTTTTTGGGATACCTAATCGATGGCAATGGCATCCACCCAACAGCAGGAAAAACCCGTGCTATCAAAAATGCCCCCACACCAACTAACAAGGCTGACCTACAAGCTTTCCTAGGGTTGATAAATTTTTACCATGTCTTTTTGCCCCAGAAAGCCACGGTGGCGGAACCCTTGCATAGACTTTTGGACAAAGACACGTCGTGGAAGTGGGGACATCGGGAAGAAACAGCATTTAACAAAATTAAAGACATGATCACTTCAGCACAAGTGTTAATTCAATATAACGAGACTTTGCCATTGTTACTAACTTGTGATGCCTCCCCCTTTGGAATCGGAGCTGTCCTGAGCCACCTTCTACCTAACGGCAGAGAGGCTCTGATTGCCTTCTATTCAAAAACTTTGTCCCAAAGCCAAAGGAATTACAGTCAACTGGACAAGGAGGCACTAGCCATAATTTCCATGAATACCTGTATGGCCGATCATTTTCTATCATCACCGATCACAAACCCCTACTAGGTATCCTGGCGGGTGACAAACCCACTCCCCATATTCTATCACCCAGAATGACAAGATGGTCAGAATTCCTGGCCGCTTACAATTACACCCTGTCTTACCGCCCGGGTCCGACCATCACGCACGCCGATGCTTTAAGTCGTTGCCCGTTACCAGACTCTGATCCTGAACCAAACCCCAGCACTTCAACCTTTTTGATTGAGACCCTGCCCGACCTGCCGATGACAGCAGCAGACATCGCGCACGAAACCTCTAACGACCACCTACTGCGTACCGTGAGTAGGTGGATCATAAAGGGTTGGCCTGACTCTGAGTTACAAGAACAGCACAGACCGTTTAAACAGAGACAAATGGAACTGTCAGTACTAAAAGGCTGTGTACTATGGGGGGATCGAGTGGTCATTCCACTAAAACTGCGAAATTCCATATTGAAACTATTGCATGAGGGACACCCCGGGGTGGTAAAGATGAAAAGTCTAGCTAGAAGTTATGTATGGTGGCCTGGGTTAGACAAGGATGTTACCGACTGGGTCGCGGGTTGCCAGCCCTGCCAGACTTCCCGGCCCTCACCCCCAAAGGCACCAGCCACTGAGTGGGATCTACCTAGGGGCCCTTGGTCTAGAGTCCACATAGATTTTGCAGGTCCGACTAAGGGACATACCTTCTTGATTCTGGTAGACGCTTATTCCAACTGGTTAGAAGTGAGCCTCATGAAATCAACCTCTTCTGAAGCTGTCATCCGACAGCTCAGTCACTGGTTTGCCACCCACGGCTTACCAGACGTCCTGGTATCTGACAACGGCCCTCAATTCACGGCTACAGAATTTGAGGGCTACCTAGCAAGTTTGGGCATACGCCACGCCTTAACCGCGCCGGCACATCCGGCAGCGAATGGACGGGCCGAGCGCATGGTCCGGTTTACCAAGGAGTCCCTTCTTAAGTTAGACCAGGGCCCTATACAAACACGCATCGACAAATTATTGTTCCTCCAACACACTACACCTAGTAGCACTACTAACAAAACTCCTGCTGAATTACTTATGGGGAGAAAACTACGTTCCCCTCTCGATAGACTACACCCCACCTACTCTACAGAGAAACCCCTAGATTCTTCAACCAAAGTCCGAACATTCCGAATTGGGGATTTAGTTTACGCTAAAAACCTGGTAGGGCACCCCTTATGGGTGCCAGCTACCATCACACATCTAACCGGACCCCGTTCTTACCGGCTTACAACCGCTGATGGCAAAAGCTGGAAGCGACACATAGACCAACTTCGAACTCGCACCCATCCCAGACCTGGCGATTTTCCTGGGGGGGAAGGGGAGCAACCACCAAGCAGTCTGGATAAGGGAAGCCCACTAACAAACAATGACGCCCTAACTCACACACACACACCCTCAACTCTAGCTCCGGTCGGGTCGCGCTGCTACGCACCTGATCCTGAAGAACGTCCCGCTGAAACATCTGACAGGGTCGTCGATAATCCAGGCCGAGCAGGGAGCGGCATGGCCACGTCAACTAGCCCAGTTAGGCCCGTTGGTAGTGACGCAGCCGGCTCGACCTGCTCGAAGTTTCCAGGGCCGGAGGCGAGAGGAGCAACAGGTCCTTCCGCACCAGCCGATGGTAACGACGCAACTGAGCCGCGCAGGTCCAGTCGGACTCACAGGAGCCCCGCCTATCTACGTGATTACGTAACATAGGCGCGGCTCCTGATTGGTCAGACTGGACCAAGGAGGGAGGGGTGTTCTGGATTGGTTAATATTTGAAATACTTACTGTTCATTGGTCTACATTCCGGCGGGAGATCCTCGCGCCGTCATTGGTTGGCTTAGGCGCGGGAGCCCTTTAAAAGAAGGGCTGCCGCGCCGCCGAGTCAGTCGGTGTCCTGGAAATAAACAAAAAGACTGAATCACTATACGTGTGTGCCTCTTCATTGCCGCTCCAAAACAGCAGCCACATTACCATAGCAGAACAGGGCTTGGCAATTGGGACAGTAAATTTTCTGCCAGGTCAGAGACTGGTAGGTAACATTTTAATGCCACCATCTGTTGATGTCCTTTTATTCCAAAAGTTCAAAGTTTTCTTATTCTTTTACCATATAGTTTGTTGCTGAAAATGAACTTGGCAGGAGAATGGAATTCTCTTGATAGCTGCTTTTATGCTCAACAGTATGTTCTAGACAAGTATTTTTCATACTTGGCAACTTTAAGATGTATGGTCTGGCTGGAGAGTTTTGGAAGTTGAAGTTCACATGTCTTAAGCTTGCTAAGTTACAAAAATACTGATCTAGATGAAGGAGAAGGAGAAGAAAAAAGCAGAAAGGCATCTGACAATAGAATATTTACCATCCATATTGTAGAAAGTGATCTAATTTCAAATATATATTTTATCAGATTTAGTTTTATTTTAGTGTTTATTCTGCTGCAAGATTCAGGGAAAGTAAAATATCTTTTTTTGCAGTAAAAAAAACACATTGTAATTCCCACATCTATAAATACACAATTATAATCAGTTAAGTCATGTTCAGTAAAGCATAAATGCATGAAACTGGGCTAAGTTGTGACCAAACCATTTATTTATCAAGAGAAAAAATGTTGATTGCCTCAAAATCAGGAGTGACAATGGAAAATTCTGCCCTTAAACATACGAATCAGAAACCATAAGTCACTTTCTATAAAGATTGTAAAGGAAATTGCTCTAATCACCTAACAGGTTTACTTTCTAAGCTGAAAGCCAAAATGAAGAAATATGGTGGATTTTCTTTTTTTAAATGAATACAGTAGTTGGATAGAAACAAGAAATTGTCTGAGATATAAAAAGATGGATATTGGATCAACAGAGACAGATAATCAGCAAACAGTATTGTAGAGCAAATAATACTACAGACTGGAAATCTATGTGGGGGGTAGATGAGAATTAGAAACATCTAAGAGCAATTAAACTTTGCCTAAAACTCAAAGCAACGTTTTACTTTTGGGAGCATCGTGGATGAGAAGCGACATGGAAAATTGCTTGATTTAAAATGAGAACACTTAAAACATTTTCACACGTGATACTCGAAGGCTTTTTGAATTTCCGTCTGCTGTGATGTGGCTCTCAATCCAAACCTCTGAGGGAAAGACTGCATCATGGGTTTAAAAATGGCTTTCTTTCATCCTAAGTTAAAAACATTCACAGATGGAACAGAAAGAGTGGGAGAGAAGTGAGAAAATGCTCTTTGGTGTTATTCACACAATGAATACAGAATTGTCAGAAGGGAACGAGGAGAAAAAAAATCTGAAAGAATGGCAGCAAAAATTTGTAAATGGCAAGGCTTCAGTAAAATAAAATGACAGAAAGCACTCAAAGATTTGCCAGTTACCTCAATGTCTTTGTACCAAGAACCAGAGGGTGGCTTTTAGAATAGATCGCAAGGCTCCTTTTAAATTGCCAAGGCTGATTAGAGGGCTTTCTAGATAATCGCTAGTAACATTAAAATAATGGAGAAGCTCATGTGAATAAGCAATTTCAGATACAAACTGGCCAAGATACAAACTGGCCTTGTAGTTTGCTTGGCCTGTTGTATACCTGAACACACTTTTGTTTTGCATAGCACAAAGAATTGTTGGATTTCTAAGTTAATTTATGGCTCTACAATCACTAATAGTTTACTGATTGCCTTTAAATTTCATCTATTACATTTGCCCTTATAGTGTATGGGTGAAGGTTTCTGTACTCTTATTTCTGTAGCTGGGTATGATTTGGTAGCTATGGTGCTGGTATGCCTATATAATGATCCAAACTTAGAAAAATAATTTGCTATTAGTATAATCTGGGATCTTCCAGATGTTGAAAAATTGTAAGGAATCAAGCAGTTATAAGTTTTCAGACTGAATGGCTATAGGTTAGTTTTCTGGTGTCCTGCTGATGTTTTGCTAGCAGCTGTTGCTGGCATTTTCAGAAGCCAAATGAGCTATTTTGTAGTGTACCTTGTAACAGCTCACAGACATCTGAACATTTAACCAAAAAGTTCATGACTGCTTGATCGAGGCCAGTATGAAAGTCCACACTAGTGTCATAATAAAGCATGCTGGGAGATATAGTTGATGGCAATAATTTCTATGGAGCTACCATCTCTGGACTACAAAAATCCAGACAAGCACTAGATAGGAGGAAAAGATATCATTTTGTATCTCTTTGCTGACATCTAGAGGTCTATATAGCTCTAGATCAGTGGTGACTAACTTTTTCAGCTCCAGTGCCAATAATTGCACACATGCTCACTTGCGTGCGCTCGCGTGCCAGCACCCAGAAGGTAATGGGTGCTGCCCCCTCACATGCCATGCATATGCGCATGTGTGGACAATTCTCCTCTCACACATAGCACATCTGTACATGTGTGCACGATCCCCTCACATGCAGCACATCCCTGTGCATGTGCACGCATCTCCCATGCACCCCTCTCCGCTCTTGCACATGCACGCCAGATACCCGACAATCAGTTGTCGGGTGGTGGTGCATGCACACATGTGCAGTGGGGCGCTTCTGAGCGACCTCTCGCGTGCCAGGGGAAATGGCTCTGCGTTCCACTTCCGGCACAGGTGGCATAGGTTCGCCAACATGGCTCTAGATTCTCCACTTCTGGTTTTGTGTCATTGAGAAGCCCATCTTACTGTTTCTCAGAAGATTTCCTCGTCTTCTAAAACATTTTTCTTTTTATAGTCTCAGAGTGATCCAGTATTTGTTTTGTTTCTCTTAGTGGTCTTCTTGAGATTAATTCAATGGATATTTTTATTTCACCCTGTAGTTTATTTTGCTATCCAGAAATGAGATTTTTTTCTTTGCCATTTAATTTGGCGCAAGAAAATGTGGAACCTTCAGAGGGATTACTGTAAAGACATTCACAGATACACATAGTCCCACACCTGCGTGTAACTTACTTGTTTCATCCTCCCAAAGCTGCTTAGCTGGGAAATATTCACTTGGGACTTGTTATAAGAACATGTACTATATGTAATAAATGGTTAGGCACTTAGAGCCAGGATGTACCAGAAGGAATGTCTTTGAGAAAGGAAAATTTAGATGTTGCTTGTTTTATAGTAACTAGAACTATGATTTGTCCTCTCCCTGATACTATTTCTCTGGATCTTGGCTATTTATAGTGACCTCCAGCTTCAAACTTAATAAAATATGTAATCAGAATCTTCCTGTGAATTTCTACTTTAATAACAGAGTGATTAGAGTTGATTATTATTTCAGAATGTACAGTAATACTAAAGAATAAAAGCTTAAATGACAAAATAGCATGATTCATAATTAAAATCATATTTTGGAAAGAAATTGTAGATGGTCTACAAGGTTCTGAAATGAAAAAAAAAATTGCACAATTGTATGCTTGACAGCCATCATGTGGATTTATAAACATGATTATTTCATAGATGCCTGGGCTGTATATTAAATATCACAAAGAAAAACTAATTGTAGAACACTTGGTGGAAAATGGATTGACATGAATGAAATCCAAAATACTTGTGAGTCTGAAAATCATGGTGTCCTACATATCCCCCCTATAGATCCATCCTGTAGGTGGTCTGCTTTCTCAGTTAAAGAAATCTTACTTATTCTCTGCAATTTTGTCTTGGGTAGTTCAGATGGTAGAATGGGAAGCTTTCACGATGCTGTTCCATCTGGAACTTTTTAAAGCCATTTGTTCAATTTAAACTTGAAAAAAGAACAAATAACAACCTCCTTTGCAAATAATTGTGTAAACTACTTATTGTGTATCCTGAAACCATCAGATTTAGTGTCTGGCTAAACAATGAAAGAAAGGAGTTTTCAGTTAGTGCAGTCAGAACTAGTGATAGACAATCTTATGTTTCATGACCAATTCCATGTAACCCCTCTCTCACAGTGAATAATGGAATATCTTTGACCTGGATTTTGGAATTAATTAGAAGAGAAGATCTCAGAAACATTATTAAACCTTAACAGTAAAATTTTGTGTTTAGAATAGATTTATGAGTTCTCTTTAAAGCAATTAAAGTGAGTAGAGCTGAAGAGTTCCATGTTAAAAAAGAGTAGGACTTGAGACTCTGTTTTTGGTCCAGGGAAGAATTATGAGATATGATCATGATAGTTCTATAAACATTCCAGACTTAATCAGGATAAGGAAGCAGCACTGGCATGCAAGACTACCCGTTCACCTAAAATTATATTACAGTTGGAGATATATCATTTTAAAATTATGAGAATGTCCTTTTTTAATTAAATCAGATTTCTCTTCTACACTGTCTTAAAACTCTTTCACAGTACAGCTGGCTGGATGGTGACTATGTATAAAAAAAGGTGGTTAAGCTAACACATAACATGCTGACAGCTAATTCTGTTTTATCTTCTTAGAGGAGAGAAAAATATGTTCTTCCAGCTCTTCCTCGTGTTATACAATGAACAGAAGGGGTTGGTTGGTTTTCTATTATTGTTCATAAAAAGGATATTGTAATGAGAACTCCTGCAGCAATGTATGGTCTCTTATTGTAATGCAACAGCTTCATTGTAACTTTTTAATTATTTTATTATATTTATTTATAAGTTTTATTATTTTATTTGTCCAAATTATATAGCCAGGCATCTCACCAAACTGCAATTCTGTGCAACAGATGCAAAGCTAAAACAATCATACATACCTGAAATTATTATTAATTCTGCCCTGATGACAGTATGGTTGGCAAATTCTGCCCACAACTGAGGGTTCAATTCTGATGGGGATCAAGGTTGACTCGGCCTTCTATCCTTCTAAGATTTGTAAAATGATGACCAGATTGTTGGGGGCAAAATGCTGACATTTGAGACTGCTGTAAAATACTATGAGACTGCTGTAAAATACTATGGTGAAGTGATGGTGAGTGCATGGCATGCGTGCCACAAATGGCACACAGAGCCATTTGTACTGGCACATGAGCCACAGGCAAACTTACCTCGCTGTGCATTTGTGTACCTCACAGCTGATTTTTGGCCTGTTTGAGGCCTTTTTCGGCCTCTCAGAGGCTTGAGGAAAGCCTTTGCAGGTCGAAAAATAGGCCCATTTTGTCACTTCCTGTATTTCAGGAAATACTGGAAGTGACTAAACAGGCCTATTTTTCAGCCTGCATAGGCTGCAGAAACTTTCCTCAAGCCTCTGGGAGGCCGAAAAAGGCCTCAAACAGACTGAAAATCAGCTGGGAGGCACAGTGCAAGTAAGGGGGCAGGGGATTCCACGCACATGTGCAGGGGGAGGGGGAGCCCATTGCCTTCTGGGTGCTGGCATGTGAGCACATGCGTGCAAGCGAGTGCACAATTTTTTGCACAGTAGCTCAAAAAGGTTAGTCACCACTGTACTATGGGGTAGTATGTAAGTCTAAGTGTTTTGCTATTAATTATTACAAATATTAAGAAATTTTTTTTACAAAACATCATACAAAAATGCATCTCAAAAATGAATTCCATAAGTATTACCGCAGAAGTAGCTGTAGTTCATAATGGTGGACATTAACGTTTCTTCTGAAATGGCAGAATGTAAGTCATTCAAAGCTCCATTGCTGCTTAATGTAGCAGAATTTCCTACTACATCAATAAGTTTAAAATCAGAAGTGGATTTCCACAAATATCAAATGTCTTTTTAAAATCTATAATGTTCAGTTCTGGTATATGAGGACTTTAAATGCCTTTGTCGGCAGACTGAATGTTCATATCCATTGAGTAGATGTAGGCTGCATTTGAAAAATATATATCAGTTTCAAACAACACTTGTCATTTCTTGAGTGCTGCAGCAGAAGTTAAACAATATAAGAACAAAATGTTTAAGGAATTGAATCTTCATATCAGATTTATTCCAACTTGGAAATGACTACTTTATACATCTCAATATCTATTAAATCTTTTAGTGTTAAAAACTATAATATGCTGTAAACTTTAGAATTAACATTAAAGAATTATTGCTAAGGATACTGTAATAATAAAATATTTGAAATATAATATCAAAATGTTAAATGCTTTTTTAAAGAAACAAAAACATCATAACTCCTGATTTTTTTAAAAAAGAAACCTTCCTCAGTTTTGGGTTCTTTCCAAATGTGTAAACATGGTCATGGCTGATAATTCTGGAAATTAAAACTCACTATCTCATAGCTTTGGAAGGCTAAAGTAAAGTAGTGCAATCATGCCAAAAACTTTGAGCATAGCCAGTGATTTTGCTCTGAGTTCATAAATGAGAATTAATGGCATCAGCCTTTGGTAAATTCGATCTCAAGATATCAAGATGAATGAAGACTATTCTCAGAAATGTGAATTTGCTTTGTTTAGGTTTTTACACTATTGTTTACTTTTAAAGATACTTTAAGTTTGAGAGGGATTGTTTATTTTTTGTTGTATGCAGATATCAGGTGATACTTTTTTTTAAAAAAAGTTCTTAAATATGACTTTTGTATGGGTACCATTGCAAATCTTGTCTTAAGTTACTCAGGCTGAAATGATTCTTGGGAGGAGAACATACAATAAATAAAAATGGCATGTCATTATCTCCACTTTGTGTAAATGCAAAGGAACTACAAACAATCTATCCAGAAGCCTTCTTCTTCTTGGGAAGTGCACTTTATTTCTGCACTTAGGAGTGCAGAAATAAAAGCCACCAATAATTAATTAGCTGGAAACACTCCCACAAGATATTAAAAATCTAAATAGCCAACAAAGGCTTTTCCCAACCATATAACAAACTCTACTGTGACTCTACTTTGAAACCCAGGGGTCTTCAAACTTGACATCTTTAAGACTTGTGGACTTCAATTCCCAGAATTCGTCCTCCAGTCATGTTATCTCAGGAATTCTGGGAGTTGGAGTCAACAAGTTTTAAACTTGCCAAGTTTAAAGACCTTTGATTTAGCCAGTCGAAAAAGGCTCAAGAAAATGCCAGGTTTTCTAGATCAGGGGTCACCAACCTTTTGGACCTCAGGGACCACCAAACTCATAATTTTAAATTCCGCGGACCAGAGACCCTGGGAAAATACCCCAAAAAGTTTGCAGGAAAATTCCCTACCCTGTTTTCCTACCAATCGACCCTTCTTTACTGTCTCCAGCTCCGTTCTCAGGGAGGGAGAGAGAGAGAGAGAGAGAGAGAGACTTTTGGCTTCATGCAGGGAAAGCAGCAGAAGCAGCAGAAGCAGCAGAAGTTTTCTTTGTCTCCCCCAAACTCTGCCAAAAATGCTTTGTGTTCCTGCACAGCCTGGATTAATTGCTTTGGGAGTGACATTTATCTGTGGACCACTAAAATTTTCTGGCAGACCACCAGTGGTTCCCGGCCCACGGGTTGGTGACCATTGTTCTAGATGACATGTTTATGTACTGCAAAAATCTGGTAGTATATGTATTGTAAGGAATACTCTTCCGTAACTTGGGTACCATCAGTTACATGAAGATAATTCTTAAAATACCCTGTTACTCCACCCATTTCTGATATCCCAGTTGTTGAAGTCCAGATGCTAAATTGTAAAGGGCAAATAAAGTTAAGTTAGTCTGGTTAAGGGGAAGGACTATTTACATATAGTTAGGGAAATAAAGTTTAAATGAATACCTGAAAAACCCAGCATCAGGGTCATCCCCATAAGACTCTAAAATGCTTGTGAGATGTATGATTTAAGACCCGACCACTTTTTAAATCACAACATTGTATTTTCTTATTTATTTATTTATTTATTTATTATTTGTTTACTTTATATGTCACCCATTTCACTATTCAAAGCAAGTCCAGCCTGCTTACAATAAAATCATACATTTAAAAACATTTTTAAGACAACCTGCTTGGTTCAGGTGACTTTTGTCCTAAATCATTATTAAAATGCATCCAGAAAGACAAAAAGGCAGGTGGGTTTCAAGATTTATACTTGCATAATTTTTTTAGGAACATGCTTAGGAATATACTTAAACCTGAACTCTCTGCCTCCCACTCTGAAAAACAAATAAACAAACACTGGCTACTTTTGAGCAACATCAACATTGGTTGCTCAAAACCTTTTTAAAAAAAAAAAAAAATCTCCCAAGTGTTAATACACTCTGATTACATTAATAACATGTTAACAAAACAACCGATTTTAATTATTAAAAATAATATTTGCAGCACTTAAAGCAATACATGCAGGAAAATATAACTGGGGACTATTTTCATGGTGGCTGTGTGAATAACATCTGACATCATTCCTTCCTGCCATCCAAAAATGATTGGTAGCTTATACTGGTAATGGGACAACAGGACAATGTAAATAAGCCCTTCCACAAGCTGCCTTGGATTGTTATAACAGTCTCAGTTCCCAAGCAATAGCCTACATATGTTGGGTTGCTTCCATTAGTTCCACTTAATCTGTTGAGGCATTCTTTTGTATGTCAGCTCCACTAAGTAGACCTTACCAGGAAATAAACTCCACAGAAAAGCTAAAACTACTTTGATGAAATTGACTGTAACAGTAGAATCTTGCAAGACTGAATGTGCTGTATTTCCTCCCTTTCTTTTATGACAGTGAAACAGCATTTGCCCAAACTGCTTCTGAAGCTATCTCATTGATCTGGACTTATGTTTCAACCACTTTTGCCTAGATGATAGCTCTTGCATATCTCCGTCAAGGTCATCTTCCATACTTTCTGCAGTAAGCATATATAGCAGACTCTATCTATGATCAATCATCGTCTGCCATTCTTCAATTATTGTCTTCATGAAAGGTATTTCATGCAATTTCACAAACATTCATGGTGTAGACAAATTATTTCTGCATTATTTTTGACATAATTGTGCTGGGTTTTCTAAGCAGAGGTCCTAATGTAGATGGAATAGCTAAAGCCCTTTCTTCCTCCCTTCCTCCTGCCTTGAATTATTTTGATTAATTTTTAATTAAAAATAAATTTAGACTTATTAGTAAATCTGGGCAAGCTAGTTTGTAAATGCTTTTCCACCCCAGAGAAACAAAATAAACCCATCATCAGGCTGTTTTTTTATGTAGCAAAATGTTTATAACTACATATCATGATGTTATAATATAGACTTTGGAGATTTAATGAGCTAAAAGATTCATGTTCTATGTCTGGACAGAAAAAAAAGCATGAACTACAGAATTGCATACTTATTGAAATGATTAATTTGCAATAAATGCTTAAGTATCTTTTCACCACTTGTTCTATTCCCATATTGACTGTGGAAACAAATGGATTTTGCTGTTTTGAGAACTCACAAATAATAAAAAAAAACCTGTGCATTTGTATAAATAGCAAAATAGAGCAATAAAAAGATATAGTGACATCTAAAAATTAAGTAAAACCTTCAAATAAAAATACATTCAATATTGTAATTGATTTAACACATATTTCCTATGTTATACTCCGTTTTCTAGTGTGAGAGAGGTAAAGTAATGAGCACATTTTTTTCTTCTCTCAAAAATGAAATTACTGATACTATATCACAGTCTTTCTGGCTATTTCCAGCTAGTTCAGTCTCTATTTTTTTTACTCTTCTCCTCTGACTCAATAGCTAAAGTGCATGCTATACAAAACAAAAAAATTCTAGAGGACACTGGTAATTCCATGAACACTCAGCCTTCCATCCTTCCGAGGTGGGTAAAATGAGGATTGTTGGGGGCAATATGCTGACTCTGTAAACCACTTTGACAGGACTGTAAAGCACTGTAAAATGGTATATAAGCCTAAGTGCTATTGCTATATAACTGGCCATTTAAGGTCCATTCACAAGAATCACATTAACTGTTACATAGCAAACACATTAACTGTTAACTGTTACATAGAAACACATTAACTGTTACATGTGTATATATGTCCAGAAATTCTTCAGCACAAGGACAATGGCCAACTTGATGATCTTGAAAAGATTAAGATCACAAAGATTAAAATAGCTGAAGCAGAGTTTGGACAGAGTTACTAAGCCTACTTGAATTTTCTAGAAAACCAATCAGCCTATCCTAGGCCACACATTTTTTTATATTAAAAAAATATAAGGGATTGTCATATTTAGGGCATGGGATGGGAACAAATAACGAAGTACAAAAACAGCTAGGATGGCAAGTTTAATGAAAGGAGAAGACAGAAGATAATGTGAAAGGACAAGATCAAAAAGATTTTAAAACTGTCCTTGGAAGATTTGTGGATTATTACTGATGTCAAGCTGTGATAGTAACTATTATAAGGTGAAGATTAACCAATGTGGCAAAGTTGTGGCTCATTATCATTGCCATTAAATAAGACATTTCTTAAGAGTAAAGTCATTCTGTGAGATATACAGTACTGTGCAAACGCTTTAGGCAGTTGTGCAAAAATGCTGCAAATTAAGAATGCTTTCAGAAGTATAAGTGTTAATAGTTTTTTTATCAATCCACAAAATGGAAAGGAAATGAACAGAAGAGTAATCCAAATCAAATAATATTTGGGGTGACCACCCTTTACCTTTAAAATAGCATCAATTCCTACACTTAAACATTTGCACAAAGTCAGGGATTTTGTAGGATTAGAGTCAGGTATATGATTAAGCAATTACACCAAGCAGGGGCTAATGATCATCAATTTCATATGTAGGTTGAAACACAGTCATTAACTAAAACAGCTGGGTAAGAGGCTTAAAACTGGATGAGGCACAGTCAAACTCTGCTACCAAGGTGAGATTGTGGAAGGCAGTTTCATGTCGCAGATCATACACCATGGTAAAACTGAGAGAAGAACAAGATAAAAAGTAATTATATTGCATCAGCAAGGTTTATCCCAGGCAAAGATTGCAAAGCAGAATTGTTCTTTTCAAGCTCTTTTGAAGAAGCACAAAAAACTGGCAAAACTGAGGATCATAGACACAATATTTGGCCAAGGAAATTTAATGCAGACACAACATGCTCACTTCTCTTCAACATTGGAAGATGCCCAGCAGTGTGCTCAGCATAGAACTGGCAGAAACCAATGGGACCCAGGTATATTGTCTGGAGATATCTGGCCAGAAGTGGTCTTCATGGAAGAGTTGCAACCAAAACCCATATGTTCAATGTGGAAACAATGCTAAACAACTCAACTTTGCATGAAAACATTAGAACTGGGGTGTAGAAAAATGGCAGCAGGTGTCTCTGGATTGATGAGACAAAATGTGAAATATTTGGCTGTAGCAGGAGGCAGATTGTTAGTCAAATGGCTGAATGGCATACATAATTAGTGTCTGAAGGCAACAGTGAAGTATGTTGGAGGTCCCTTGCAAATTTGGGGCTGCATTTCTGCAAATAGAGTTGGACATCTGGTCAGGATCAATGGTGTCCTCAATACTAAGAAAGACAAGCAGATACCTATCCATCATACCATACTATCAGTGAGGCATGTGATTGACCCCAAATTTATTCTGCAGCAGGACAATGACCACAAGCATACAGCCAATGTCATTAAGAAGTATCTTCAGCATAAAGAACAAGGAGTCCTGGAAATGATGATTTGGCCCCCACAGAGCCCTGATCTCAACATCATCCAAGTCTGGTTGGGATTACATGAAAAGACAGAATGTGATGACCCGGGGCATGGCACAAAGGCAACACAGTCAAATAAGCAAGAAGAGGCCCTTTAGTACCTCCAACTTTGCCCCCAATTTACCAGGTTACCTTCAGCTGGAGAAAAAAATTATCCCAAGAACAGCCTTTAAGTGGAGGAAATTCAGTCTGGAAACAAAGTACGTACAAACTGTAAATAAAAATCCACACAAACCACGCTGCAGTAATTAATTTGACAGGGCAGGAGAAGGAATTGCAGGCTTGAAAACCCAGCAAAACGCACAGTTGGGAAGATGCCAGGAACACAGATAAGCCTCGATGATACCAGATAATTCACAATTTGTTCCTAACAACTTTGCTGTGCGCAGCTTTCCTTTTTAAACACTGTGTTCCCAGCTGCAGCTAATGAAGGGAATCAGGGCCCTTTCCTTCTCTATAAGCCACACAACTCACGTTGCTCCCTTCTCTGTTCCTCCCTCCGTGCCTTAGGATGAAGAGGGGGTGGGCCTGAGTCTTCCTCTGAATTCTCTCTCCCTTGCTCTACCTCTTCCCTGCTCTGCCCAGCTGGCCTTTGCCCTTCCCCAGTTTCTTCCACAGCTAATAGAGCCACACTCCCACTCCCTGTCAGATACACTGCCTCACCCTCAGAATCAAATTCTAACAGGGACATGACACAGAAGGATTTGAGGCAGTCTATATCCTCAGAAGATCTATGATTAGTTCTCCAAGATGTTTTTAACAACCTTGAAGGAAACTTACCAAGTTCCTTCAAAAATGTGTGTCAGTGTATCTAAAAGAATTGATGCTGTTTTGAAGGCGAAGGGAGGTCACCCCAAATATTGATTTAATTTGGATTTCTCTTCTGTTCATTTACTTTCCATTTTGTTAACTGATAAAAATAAACTATTAACACTTCTACTTCTGAAAGCATGCTTGGTTTACAGCATTTTTACACAATGACCTAAAACTTTTGCACAATACTGTTTATTAAGCCCAGCTTAAATTTGCAGTATTTTGCCATATTCTTTACTCAAAACAGGACCTTTCTCCCATCATTTAACCTAATATTTAATAGGTTATATGAAGACAACCTGGAGGTTATATGTTCACTTCATTTCAGGCTATTTATTAATTTTTCAGTCCTTCTGTGAAGAGTTGCTCACTGGATTAAAAAATCTTTTTATTTGTGAAATATGTTTCTCCCTATGTTCTAGGACTCCAGACAATTATTTCATATGTAGGCTATGCCAATAAGCTATTCAGAACTCTGCCGATAAGTGAACTTTAATTAGCTAATTCGATCATTTAGTTTGCTAAACAGCTGGTTTACTTTATTAATCATATTTAAATTCCACCACAATCCCCAAGGACTGCTAATACTATAGTTTATCAAGGTAAAAGTACATTATTATTTATATATGTATATATATGTGTGTGTGTGTGTGTGTGTGTGTGTGTGTGGATCTTTGGTTCTTGAAGATGATGAATGAGACTTCATCGAAACATCACCTAGATATTTCCAATGCTACGCGGGACAAAACCCGAAGAACCAAAGATCCACATACAAATACCTGTGAAAACCTCCGAATATATATATATATATATATATGTGTGTGTGTGTGTGTGTGTGTGTGTGTGTGTGTGTGTGTGTGTGTGTGTGTGTATCTTTGATTCTTCGGAACTAACATCCTCTGCACTAGAAACCACCCAAAAGCAACTTATCCAAAGAAGAACAAACTGCACTACTTAACCTGAAAAAAGACACCGGCATAATAATCCTGCCAGCAGACAAGGGCAACGCGACAGTGGTTATGAACACATCCGACTACCAAACCAAGTTAACTAACCTACTCTAAGACCCCACATACAAACCCCTAAACACAGACCCCACCACCTACCTAGAAAAAATGACCAGATCCACTTAGACCAATAGTCAGCTCCATAGGCTCACCTCTACAAAACCTAGCCAAATTTCTCGCCAAACAACTACAGTCCTATGCAGAATCCATCAACTCACATGTAAGAAACTCATTCCAGTTCATCGAGATCATAAAGAAACAAAGCTTACAACCCAGCGATCTATTAGTGAGCTTCGATGTCATATTCCTCTTCACCCAAGTGTCTATAAAAGAAGCCTTGACAGCCATCCAAAATAAATACACCTCCCCCAAGCACATCCTAGATCTGACCAACCACTGCCTATCCAATACATACTTCACCTACAATGGACAAAAATACAAACAAATAGAAGGAGCATCCATGGTATCACCCCTCTCACCTGTCATCGCAAACCTCTACATGGAACACTTTGAAACACAAGCTCTAGAAAAATATGATCACAAACCCAAACTCTGGCTCAGATACGTAGATGACACCTTCATAATCTGGCCACATGGGAAAGAAAAACTGAACAACTTCCTCACACACCTCAACAGCCTATACCCCAAAATACAATTCACCATGGAAACAGAAGCTAACAATCAACTTCCCTTCCTAGATGTCTTAGTATACAAAAAAATCCAATGGCTCCCGAGGACACACCATCTACCAGAAGAAAAGACATACAAACCGCTATTTACATGCACTCTCACACCACCACCCAGCAAAGATCAATTCCGTAGCCGAGACACTCATCTCCAGAACAAAATGCTTAGCCGACGAACAACACCTAAAAACCGAACTACACACTCTCACTAACGTACTAACAGCCAATGGATTCCAAAGAAAGAAGATTACTCACCTAATCCAAAAAGAAACCCCAACCAAAATGCAAGACAGAGAACAAGAAAACGGCAAAGCTCTCCTCCCATATATAAAAGACACTACAGACAAAATCAGCAAGATCCTCCAAAAACACAACATTAAAACAGCAATCTGCACAAACGGAAAAATATCCACCATCCTAAGAAACCCTAAAGACAAAATTGAGTTAGAAAACCAAGGAGTATACGAAATCCCGTGCACCTCCTACCCCACCACATACATCGGACAAACTAACAGAAGAATAAGTGCATGTATTGAAGAACACAAGAACTCAATCAAAAAAGAAGAACCGACCTCTTCCCTGGTCCAACATCTCAAAGCCACAGGACATAAGATTGACTTTAAAAATACCAGAACTATCACCAAAACTGAACACTTCAACAACAGAATAATCAGAGAAGCCATAGAGATAGAAAAACGCCCACACAGCATGAATAAACGAGATGACACCTCCCGCCTACCAGCCATTTGGAAACCCGCCCTCATTAACAAACAAGTACCTAACATGAAGAAGGACACCATATCCACACCCACAAGGACCACACAAGAAGCTGCCACCACACTTCCACATAGAAAGCAGATTCACACTCACACAGAAGATGAGACACGATCACAGACCAGAAGCTGCACCGCAGCTGCATCACTACTTGCTTCAAACCCCCCCATCCCATACATGAAGCAAACTGACACCCACCATGAAGATGTGGCAAGACCACGAACATGAAGCCAACAAACAAGATCACAGCTAACCAGTTCAAAACCCCCAGCAACTAAGACTAACCTGAGTACAACCAAACCCCCACCGGAACAGAACACACCCCCAGCCAATCAGAACACAGCCAACCCCCAACCAATCAGAACACAGCCAAACCCCCAACCAATGAGAACACACCCCCACCCAATCAGAGCACAGTCAAGCCCCCACCCACTCAAGTCACACCCCCACTAGCAATTAAAAGGAAGAAGCAGCTGCAAGCTCACATTACTCCGAGAAGCACAAGGCCGAAGACTAAGATAGATCTATTTCGAGCTAGTTAGTTCTCTTCAGCTAACCATACCCTTACTGGGATTCGAACCAGGGAAGTGTTACATGTGAGGCAGTTGTAATTGCCACTAGATCACTGGCTCTATCCTGTTCAGCTGAGGCAGGGGAATAAGTATATACTTTGTGTTACAACACCCTGTTAAGCCCCAATTAAGGGAGAAAGCATACTGCTTTCTTTTCTGTCTTTCGGCTCATCACCAGAGACTATACTGACAGAAAGCTATTTGTTTCGTTGTCTTTTTGTTTTTTTACATGTGTGTAAGGTTTTGAGCTGATAATTTAAATAATAAATAAGGGAGACTAGGATAGATCTATTTCGAGCTAGTTAGCTCTCTTCAGCTAGCCATACCCTTACTGGGATTCGAACCAGGGAAGTGTTACATGTGAGGCAGTTGTAATTGCCACTAGATCACTGGCTCTATCCTGTTCAGCTGAGGCAGGGGAATAAGTATATACTTTGTGTTACAACACCCTGTTAAGCTGTTCAATACATACATACATACATACATACATACATACATACATACATACATACATTATAACAAGGACCATGTTTTTCAATTTGGCCAATTCAAGATTTTATATATATAAAATCTTGAATTGGCCAAATTGAAAAACATGGTCCTTGTTATAACCAGATGCCAAACCTGATTTTATAGCTTATCACTAAGATTTTAATTTATACCCAGAAATCTATCAGCAAACAGTACAAGAACCTCACTATTGGTAAAATGTTCTCCTACTACAGAGGTGGTATTCAACAAGTTCTGGCCAGTTCTGGAGAACCGGTAGCAGAAATTTTGAGTAGTTCAGAGAACCGACAAATACCACCTCTGACTGGCCCCGCTCACATCTATTCTCTGCCTCCCAAGTCCCAGTTGATCGGCTGGGTCTTCTTTCGTTGCCCTGCACAGGAGAACGGAACTGGAAAGAAGGTTAATGGGGTGGGGAGGGACTAGGATTTTGCAGTAAAGGTTACTGCAAAAGGTTACTGGAGTGGGGTGGAAATGGAGATTTTATAGTATTCTTCCCCTGCCATGCCCATCAAGCCTCGCCCATAGAACTGGTAGTAAAATATTTTGAATCCCACCACTGTCGTACTAGCAAACACATGGGCCTCCACACTTCTGAATAAAGGCAGTCCCATGTAATGTGTGTTGCAGAAATCCAAATAGGTGGTATGAGGACATCAGTCACTGTAGCAAGGAACTTTTCCCCTAGATTGGGCTACAAGTACTGAATTATCCAAAGCTCATCCATGACCATGGCCCATGTCTGCTGCTCACAAGTTTAAAGAGTTGCTTTAAAAAAATCAGCTTTTGAGATAGTTATAATTCTATAATTATAATATATAAGCCGTCGAAGTGATGTCCCGATGCCTGGAGGCCGTGCGGAGTTGGATGGGTCGTAACAGGCTTCGTCTCAACCCGACCAAAACCGAGTGGCTGTGGTTTCCTGCGCCCAGATACAGCCAGCTGGTTCCTTCACTGGCCGTGGGGGGAGAGGTCTTGACCCCCGTGGAAAGGGCGCGCAACTTGGGTGTCCTCCTGGACGTACGGCTGTCTTTAGAAGAACATATTGCAGCCGTCGCCAGGGGGGCTTTCTATCAGATTCATCTGATTTACCAGTTGCGGCCCTTTCTGGATCTGGGCGCACTTCGCACAGTCACTTCCGCCCTCGTCATCTCCCGCCTGGATTATTGCAATGCTCTCTACATGGGGCTCCCCTTGAAGAGTCTCCGGAGGCTGCAGCTGGTCCAGAATGCAGCCGCGCGGGTGATCGTGGGTGCTCCTCAGAGCTCCCACGTTACACCGCTTCTCCGCAGGCTGCACTGGCTTCCTGTGGCCTTCCGGATTCGATTCAAGGTGGTACTGACAGTATTTAAAGTGCTCCATGGCTCGGGACCTGGGTACTTACGGGACCGCCTGCTGCCATCATCAACCTCCCGCCGCCCAGTACGCTCCCACAGGGTTGCCCTCCTCGGGGTACCGCCGCCCGGCCGTTGTCGGTTGACGGCCCCGAGGGTTCGGGCTTTCTCTGTGGGAGCCCCCTCCCTTTGGAATGATCTCCCCCCGGAGATACGGGCTATGACGGATATTCTGACCTTCCGGCGCGCAGTGAAAACCCTATTTTTTCAACAGGCTGGCCTGGCCCAGTAACTGTATTTTTAGTTTTTTAACTTAATTTTAATCGGGGTTTTATTAGTTTTTAATTTTTAACTCTATTTTTGGGTTAGACAGCCGGATCAATTTGGTTTAATTTATTTTAATTGTATTTATTGAGTATTTATTATGTGTTTTTAGTAGGCTGTACACCGCCCTGAGTCCCTTTTTGGGAGAGGGAGCGGTATAAAAGTTTAATTAAATAAATAAATAAATAAATAATTCAATATCTAAAGAAGCTAAACATCTAAATGTTTCTGGTGTAGCTGTGACGACATCATTCCAGGTGCCTTGAAAATTGACAGTCTTGAAGTATATGACTTATAATTTGTTCCACAGCACCACAGTCTCATTGTGGGCTCTTACTATCCCCCACTTAAAGAGCTTTGCCTTAGCATGGTCTGTCCTGATTTAATTAAGGTGGCTCCATATTTTGGGAACAACTGCATTTGTGGAAGTGGCTTTGTTGGATCTGCATGATCTGTTTGGTTGTAGTTATTAACACTCACCCAGTTTAAACACCATTCTTCATCTAGAACCCAAGACTGTGATATATTATCCCAAATTGTGTCATTAAGGTGAAAATTAATCTTGTTGATGTGACAACTTCTTCCCCAGACAGGTGCACAATGTTCGGTATGGTATGATATGAAATCTCCCATCTTAATTGCCATTCTTCATCTAGATCATAAGATATGGCATATTATCCCAAACTGATTTCCTAGACTTAAGGCTACCTCCATGATGATACCCTGTGCAACATACTATCTTAACAGAGCAACTAAAAATCTATATGCATGGCGACCAAACTGGTTATTGCATTCCTCGCAGAAAAGGCAGCAATTAGACTACAACAGTTCTTTTAAGAACTCACTGAAAAAAATATATTGGATTCCAGATCGTGTTTTGCAACTAAACATAGAAGACTTAAGTAGAAATAAATGTGATTGAAATATGTTTGAATATTAGTATCTCAGGTTGGTAGTTAGGCTCTGAGCTTGACATTTTGACTACAAACGTTTCATCACCATTTGAGGAGACATTGTCAGTTCACTTCTGTCTTCTCGAATGGTAACAAAACATTTGCAACCAAATTGCCAAGCTCAGAGATCAAACCAGCAGCATAAATGTGATTACCTAAGCAGATTGGCCATAGATAATAGGATAGATGTTATAACACTACAAGAGATTCATTTGACTGACAAGGAATGGATTAAAGCTCAAGGGAGGATACCAGGATACAAAATTGTAGCTGACATAATAATTCCATTAAAAAAAATCAGCATAATTAATGTACATTTGAATTTGTACTAGAAAACCAAGGTGGGTTCTTACAGACGCCCACAAGGGTTATCAGAAGGGAGTGTACAGTATGTTGATGGTAGATTATTTGCTTTGCATACCAAAGATCCCAAGATCAAACTTTGGATCTTGAGTTAAATTAAAGGGCATAGTTGAAAATATCTCTGCCTTAAACCCTACCAATGTGCCTACCGTCCCTGTCCTACTGTTTCTTTTTATTTTTCTTATATGTATCCATTTCATGTATTCATAACTATGTATAAACCTATACATATTATCTCATAAGCGATTGACAAAAATAAATAAATAAAATTTGGGTAAACAGATAAACATTCTGACCTGGGATAGGGCATTTTTTTCTGTACTTTTTATATTTGGTTTTATTTTAGGAAACACACCAACTTCCATCGCTATGTTGATCGGTCCACTGAGTTTCTACATGTATGAGCTACAGTAAATAAGCATCTAAAGTAACCCAGTGCTTCCCTGCAGCTACAAATTTCAAAAGGGGAAGTGACAAGCTGTCACTAAAATCACTCTGTTTTCCACTGGTAACCCCCGATAGGTTTCCTGGAATCCCTAGGAAATGTTTGGATAACTACTTAATCCACCCTTAGTCATTTGTTTTCAGTAGAACTGCCTCTTACTGCCTTTGTCCATTGCCCCTTCTTGTTCCCTGACTGTTTCACTCATCAGAGAATCCACAGTACTTTAAATATGCTGAAGATGGAAACTCAAGATGTTAAGGACAAAAAAGAGAAGGGTAGAAAATAGAACTTTCACTAAACCTTAGTCAGATTTTTTTCTTTTTGCTTCTGTTAAGAAGCATAATCCATTTTCCGGATTATTTGATTAAGGTATCTGAATTCTAATTTTTTATTTTATTCTCTATAAAGGGCAATTTATTCTGATAATATTCCTATATTCATGTATGCACGCATTCATACATTCATCCATTCAGTTCTATTATATTTCAGTGGTCTTGGCTTATAAATCGTGTGTTTTTAACTTGATTTTCTTCTCAGTGCTCCTCATTCCAATGCTGTTGCAGCTGTGTCCATTTTTTGATATGCTTGATTACCATCCCCTGGTGACATAATTGTGTCTTCCTTTTAAAAGGGCAAATTCTTCTCCTTAGCTAACTGTTTTCTCACACACCATCCCATTTTAAAACCAGACATACTAATTAGAGGACAGCTGTTTCATTTTATTGATCATATTTTGTTTTCCTTTCCTATATCAGGTATCTTCCTCTTTCTCCTCCTCCTTCAACAATTTGGGTGCTTATATATTTAAATATTACTTATCAAGTAGTTGCCTGAGAGTTTACAAATGTATTCCTATAAACCAACACTGCATCAGCAGACATAGACACAGACATATAACTGTAGAGTTGGAAAGGACTTTGGATATCTTTTAATCAAATTACCTGCTCAAGCATGAGACTTTATACCATTTAAGATAAAGTTGTCCAGTTTTTTTAAAGCCTCCAGTGATGGGAGAACCCACAATTTCTGATGGCAAGCTAGTTCATTGGCTGATTGCCCTAACCATTAGGAAATGGTTAGGGCAATCCTTAGTTCTAGGTTGCTTCTTTCCTTGATTAATTTCCATCCATTGCTTCTTCTCTTGCCTTTCACCGTTTGGGAAAATACTTGTCTTAGTAGGAGCCCCTCAAATACTGGAACACTGCTATCATGTCCCCCCCCCCCCCAGTTTTTCTTTATTATTAGACTAGACATACCCAATTCCTATAACCATTCTGTAATTATGGGTAATTATGATCATCCAGAATCTGCAATCAATTGCTTTGTTATAATAATATCAATAATGTTATTGGTTGGAAGTTCCCAGTTCTGTAGGCGTCAGGCAGCTTCCAAATCCAATAATAAAATAAGTTGAAATAAAATTTATTTATTTGATTTTTACAGCAGCCCTGTGAGAGCAAGTGACTCTTATCAACATTAATCAGAGGTGGTATTCAGCAGGTTCTCACCAGTTCTGGAGAACCAATAGTGGAAATTTTGAGTAGTTCGGAGAACTGGCAAATACCACCTCTGACAGCCCCCCCGCCCCCATCTATTCTCTGCCTCCCAAGTCCCAGCTGATCGGCTGGGTCTTCTTTTGTTGCCCTGCACAGGAGAATAGAGCTGGAAAGCAGGTTAGTGGGGTAGGGAGGAAATGGGATTTTGCAGTATCCTTCCCCTACCATGCCCACCAAGCCATGCCCACCAAGCCAAGCCATTCCCACCAAGCCACGCCCTTAGAACTGGTAGTAAAAAAAAATTGAATCCCACACCACTGACATAAATATATTGTTTATAATAATAACATATAAAAGTGCATTACATGTACATAGTTACTAGGAAGAGAATGGAATTCCCAGTATTGGTGACAGCTAGAATTGGCAAATCCAAGTAAAGACAATGGGGAAATTTGACATTGTGCATTATATATTTTTATTCCTTCTCTTATACTTTGAAGGGACTTTCTCTTGAGCAAATATGTGTATAGAAAGAAAAAAAAAAGAATATTTGCTGAATCTTTATTATTTTTATGTATACTTTATGTTTTGCTGGCC
The DNA here is from genome assembly GCA_023653725.1 of Bungarus multicinctus. Taxonomy (NCBI): domain Eukaryota; kingdom Metazoa; phylum Chordata; class Lepidosauria; order Squamata; family Elapidae; genus Bungarus; species Bungarus multicinctus. The sequence continues at coordinate 29,555,014 of CM042851.1, forward strand.
ATATCTGTTTGGTAGCCTTTGAGAAGAACATTTGTTTATATCTGCTGGAACTGTGCCTCTGAGAAGATCAGCAATATACAGTAAGTCCGGCATTTTCTTCTCTAGACAGATTGAAAAAGAAACATAAATAAATAAAAAACAAGTTGGAGAGATATAAGCAACACCTTAAACAAAAATAAACCCGAGTAAGTCCTCCGTGATGTTTGACTTTTTTATACACTCCCTGACAGATAGTAGCATGAAATTTATCATCTTGTCTGCTATATATTTTTCGTTCTTAGGAATTAGATTTGCATCAACATATTCTAATCATCATAACAAAGTCTATAAATACAAACCTTTCAGAAAAAAAACAATTCACTTAGCTTTGGCGTCACAGCATAGGTTAAACCATTGTTTTAATTTCAAAATAATTACATGCATTTTAACAAATGTATCCTGTTCCCCAAAAATCCCTATTTTAAAAAAAAAAATTCTGCTTCACAGTATATTTGCAGATCACTGGTAACCCAGCACACTTTCAGACCTCCCACCAAGATACAATTAATTTGAATGATATGTTTCAATCACAAAAGACAAAGGTGGCAGAAGTGATGTAACCACTACCTGTCTTATGCTGGGTTTGCACTACTCCTTCCTTATAACTGGCTTCACGCACTGATTAATAGTCTCTTTCCACTTCAGACTTTAATTAAAAGCTATAAAAGCAGTCAGCTGTAATCCATGAATGTGTTGGCGACAAAAAAAGTGCCATTATATATTGGTAAGATCAAGCACTGTACAAATTTAGTGTGAAACCATGTTAAATGGATCCATATGCCTTCATTTAATGTAATATTTCAAGGGCTACTTGGTAGGAGTGGAAAATGACCGAGATAGGCAAGTATCAATTAAAGTCAGAACCCATGGTATGATGCATAATTATTTTTACTTACATAGCAATAACCTCAAAGGCAAGCTGTATTGTAAGAGATTATCTATTCACAATAGTCAATGCATATTATATAAAACAATTTAGATCTTTTGGCAATCTAAGCAATTATACTGATGTGTGTGTGTGTGAGAGAGAGAGAGAAAGAGAAAGAGAGGGAGACAGGGAGAGGGAGAGAGGGAGAGAGGTGCAAATTAATAAATTTGCATTCATAATGATTCAAAAAGATGTTTGAGAAGATAGGTAATGCTGCAGATTATATAATATATGCTGGCTGTGAGTTGACATCCATACATCTTAAACTTTCTGAGATGGAGAAACACTGATCTAAATGATGAAAATCAAGTGGAATGACTGATTGATTGACTGATTAAATAAGTAAATAAATAAACATCAAATAGAGTTACAAAACATCCTTTTATTAAAGCTATCTTGCATAGCTGTAACTGTGGACTCAAGACACAAATTTTCAGGTGTTTATTCCAGGGGGACTAACTGTAACCTCATCAAGCCAGGTCAAAGCACTCAAAATAGAGTAGTTCTTTTATTCTTGTGTTATTCAGACAAAAAGCAAAGAAAGCATGCAACTAAGCTTAATTAGTTCCTTTATATTTGTACATATATAGTACTTGTCTAATTTCAAAGTTACCTTGCTATAATATCAAGAAACTATGCCCAGCAAGGCTATTCAAGTTGCTGTAAGTATTGATGCCCAAGTATTTTATTTATTTTATTTACATTTATATGCAGCCCTTCTCCGGAGACTCAGGGCGGCTTACAGTCTATGGAGCACCATGCTAAGTGCTCAGCAATAGCCTTCATTCCATTGTATATGCCTGCTTATTACTAGGGCTTTTTGGGGCCCCCAAGCGGCATTTTACAAAGTCAGCTTATTGCCCCCAACAATCTTGGGTCTTCAATTTATCTACCCCGAGAGGATGGAAGGCTGAGTCAATCTTGAGCAAAGGGTTCTCTGCCTGGCTGTTGACTGGACATGGCCCTGGTGGGCATGGCCTAGTTGGCCTCCTGCAGCCCTGCCAGGGGGCATTTTTGCCCTCCCTGAGCTCCAGAGGCTTTGCTTGAGTCTCCGGGAGGGCAAAAATGGTCTCCCCGGGTTCCAGAGGCTTTCTGGAAGCCGGAAATGGGCCCATTTCTGGCCTTCCCAAACTTCCAGAAGGCCTGTTTTTCACCCTCCCTGAACCTCCATATGCGCCCTGCACTTACCTGCACCCAAAACATGGGGACTCCTAGCAGGGGCAGAGTGGTGTGGGCTGGGCGGGGCCAGCCAGGAGTGGGATTTGGGGGTTCTCCATACTGTACAGAATCTTAGCTAGAGGCTCTCCCAAACTCCTGCAAACCTCCAGAAGCCTACCCCTGCTTGTATCCACTAACGTTCCACTTGGTATCATCAGTAATAATTTACTCATACATACATTCAGGATCTTCTATTTTCAGCGATACACACATTCCAACAACATGAGTTTCCCAGGGGATTCATGAAAGGGCTAGATATGATTGTAGTCACAACTTATATTAGATATGGTTGTATACTCATACTTATTCTAATATATTATATGTTGTGTGTCTTATTTGTAATATATTCATAGCATATAACATATTGTATGTGAGATATATTTCCAGGTCAGTTCTATATTTTCAAAATACCCCTTTCCCTTTGGCAGGTATGTAGTAGCAGTACTAGAAGATAATCCACTCTTCATCATCTATTAGGTCCCCTGAAACTTATTTATTTCATAAATTGAATCCAACTCTTTCAATTGAATAATTATTCATTTGATGCTTCCGCATTGCATGCGGCAGTTGATTTCTCTAAAACCGATTGTTCCAAGGCAAAGCAGCATAATTGGAGAGTTAACCTTGTGCCTTTCAGTCTTTCAAAATTAAATGATTAAATATTCCAGTGTGACAAGTGTTGCTTTAGCATGGTCAATAACATGCACAGCTATGCTGAAAATTTCATCTGTATTTTGCGACTAATTTCAATCAATTTGACAGAAAAGAAAAGGAAAGGTTACTTTTATCATAGTTACAGAGTTCCAAGAGGAATGTATGAATACATTAATGTTCAACTGTTTCTACAATGAGCTATTCTTTTATGTTGTTCAATCCAAGGGGAGCAATCAGGGAACAACTAATAAGCTTTTTAAGATCACAAAGCAAATAATATCAGACAGGCTGCAAAGTGATAGTGATATGCCTAGCAAGTAAAACAAAAACACAGAAGTAGAAACTAGTTGCTTTTTTAAAATTTCTCTTAAGACACAAGTCTCATTTTTCTAAATGCAAGTACATTTAGATACAGTATGTGTTTGTCTTGAAAAAAAATCACATAAATGAAAGGGGCTTATAGGCTGTCAAATCATATCCACAGCTGTATCCAGAAATACAACTTAAAGCTTTCTGACACTTTCCTCCTTTTCCTCTTCCTCTCCCAAAATTTAACAGAAAGAATTCAATACCTCCCTTGATTCAACTGTCAATTTATTTATTTATTTGATTTGTCAATAGCTTACAAGATAATAGGTATAAGTATATACATAGTTATGAATACATGAAATGGGTACATATAAGAAAAATAAAAGAAACAAAAGGACAGGGTGGTAGGCACGTTGGTGCGTTTATGCATGCCCCCTACAGACCTCTTAGGAAAGGGGTGAGGTCAATAGTAGACAGTCTAAGGTTAAAGTTTTTGGGGTTTGGGGAAGAAACCACAAAATCAGGTAGGGTATTCCAGACATTGACCACTCTGTTGCTGAAGTCGTATTTCCTGCAATCAAGTTTGGTGCGATTAACCTTGAGTTTGTATCTATTGTGTGCTTTTGTGTTGTTATGGTTGAAGCTGAAGTATTCATTGACAGGTAAGTCATTGCAATGTATGATTTTATATACATACTTAGATCAGACCAAAGACAGTGTAATTCAAGGTTTTCTAGGTCTAGAATTTCAAGTCTGGTGGCATAAAGTATTCTACAACGAGTAGAGGAGTGGAGAACTCTTCTTGTGAAATATTTCTGGACTTTCTCAACTGTGCTAATATCAGATACGTAATGTGGGTTCCAGATTGATGAGCTGTATTCAAGTATCGGTCTAGCAAATGTTTTGTATGCTCTAGTTAATAGTGTGATATTACCAGAGAAAAAGCTACGTAGGAGTAGGTTATCAACCCTTTTTGGCTATGTAGTTACAGTGGGCTCTAGTACTTAGATCATTAGAGATGAGTATTCCAAGGTCCTTTACAGAGCTTGGATCATCAACAAGGTCTCATATCATAACAAGGTGTTCATATGGATAGAGCAAAAAGCTTTTCCCAAATTCATATGGAGTTTCTTTAGTGTAACCAGTCTCTATGATTTCACTACAAAATAAACTAAACTTTATTTTAACACTTACTCTGATTATAGAACAGAACTTCTTCAGTTCTATTTTTTGAATCTTCAACCTGTGCAATTATCTAAGACTGTTCTCATAAGCCTGGAATCTAACCTCCGTTCTTCTACATTTTTTCAATTCCATCTCTCATTTCTCCAAATCTTTGTAAAAAAATAGCTGCTCAAATAAATGTACAATACTTTTACCAATACATAATATAACTGAAGCACTTATGTTCTGTGGTTTGAAAGCTATATTTGTTGTCTAAAACTGAATTTGCCCTTTCAACAGCATGTTATATTGCTGGCTTTTTTCAGCTTGTAATCAACCATAATTTCAAAATTCTATTTAATCACCCTGGTACCAAAAACAAAAACCTGCACATCCCACTTCAGTTTGAAACATTAATATTGTTTGATATTTCAATGTTTCAAACTGAAACATTAATATTTTTCAAGTATAATTTTCTAATAAGACATACGTCTATCTAAGAAACATGTCATCCAAATCATACTTAGTTTATTAATCATAACATCATGTTTTTATTAAGGCAAGATATATTACATCCATAACATCTCCAAGTTTACTAAGGATTTGACAGCCTATAGTGATCTGGTCCTTCATTCATCCTCCAGAATAACTGAAAGTGTACATTTTGGTAGACAATTGTAAGGAAAAGGTGAAGGATGGAAATTCCAGTTCATTGTTGTGGGTGGAAGGAGGAGAGAAAATTCTTGCTCAAGTCTGAAATATATTCTGTCAAGTCTGATCTGGTTTCTTTTCTCAGAGAAAATGGACCCAAAATATAAATTGAGTAAATCAGCCTTTTATTTGTTACCAGTCCTCTCTTGCAAGAATAATTAAAGTCCTTCTTCACAATTATTTTCTGCTTTTTTGGTTGAGTGCTCAGCCGGTCAACAACAAAGATGCTGTTGTTATTCATTGTTCCACTTATTTTAACCTAGATTCTCTGAAGCTGCCAAGTTCATATTCTTGGATTTCTGTGTAAATGTGTGTTTTGTGTATGTGTATTCATACATGCAATGCAACTCCTACTCCTTTTTTTATTGCTTTGCTTCTGTCAATTGATTTTATCCACCAATTGTTGTGTTCCAATTATGGGAGTTATCCCAGCACATCTCATTAAATCCTTGTTCTTTAATAAGAGTTCACATTCATCTTGTCTATTTTCTTATCACAAGCATTAGTTTATAATAAAAAAAAGACCATGAACCTAATGATTTCCTGATGCTTTATCATGCGGTCTAACAGGCCTTAATACAGTTACTCTCTCACTTATACTTGTGATGCACAAATGATTACCTTACTTACCTTAGTTCTTACTTCTGGATTTCCATTTCTAAAGCTCTCTGGATTCTGTTTAAAACCCTTCTGATCATGTTTACCATACTACAGCATCACACATTTCTTCAGTACAATTTGTGAGATATAATACTTTGGGAGAATAATTTGTTTTCACACAGATAAGCAGGAATTGACACCTGCGGGTAGCCTAATGAGTCTCCTTCACATTTTTATTTCCTTCTTCTGAGAAACAGAATACTTCATGAACCAGTAGGGATGGCTAGCACATATTATCTTCTCACTACAAAATCACCAGCTACTGCAACTGTCATCTTTGTTTCTTAGCTGTTTAGGCCTTTGGCCTTCATCTTTAGTTTATTTCTTGGACACTCAAAGTCTGTTTCTGCAAATGCCTGAGAGCTATTTTGGAGTTCCAGTTGTGCAGAAAATCTTGTACATTTATTATTTCTGTTATCACTGTTATCTAGTGAGTTTGCTCCTTTGTTTGACTCTCTTCTCTCTTCCTCTCATCTGTTGTAGCAGATTCTGACTTAGATTTCTTTTTAAAAAATAAAATCTCTTATGAAGTGACACGTGGGTTTTCTCTGCTCCAATCTTCATTCTTTTTTCTTCAAGCAAGCTTCCTTTTGCTAGCCTTAATAACTAGCCTGCTCCTTCTGCAAATATTTTTTTTCATGTGGGAACAAACTTACTATAAATATTGTTGGCCCATCAATACATCTTGTATTTATTACATTAGCATAAAAATAAATTGTTTTCTTCTTGTCCCCCCTCACATTCTCAAATTAATCAAATAAACATAATTTATTTAAAGAAAAAAGTTGTTAAGAACCTTTCTCTAAAAATTCTCACTGAATTATCTTGTTATACTCCTACTAGTTTTTCCTATTTACTTGCTCAATCATCTTTATATATGATGTATCAGAAAAAGTATAAGGCTACTTGTAGGAGGCAGTGATGAAGATTATAAGTATTGTAATCTTAAAATCTATAAGATTTTAGGGATTAGAGGTCATATTCCTCTGAATACTAGTTTTCTGTAGATACACCTATGAGTGATATTACCTTTGGCATATTTGCCTTATAAACTCAGAGGATCAATTGTTATAAGAATTGATATACGGTATATGCATCTACCAGTTTATTAAGTGGCCAATGCTGTAAGAGCTTATTCTAGAAAATCCAACAATGCTTCACATTGGGACAAGCTTACTAAAGACAATGGTAAATTATTAATATAACTTTCCTTAGAATTGTTCTTTTAATGTTTAAAGAAATCAATCATTCAAAGAGCATTTGAGAAAGTTTAGTTTATAAATCATTTACAGAAGACCACAACTTCGATGGAAATAACTATAACAGAAATAGTATAATACATAACTTTATTTGTATGACTTGAGAATAATATTTTGCAATTTGCAATTTTTCAGCTGGAATAAACTGCATATTATGGTAGAATATTTTATTACATATTTTAATTTCATTTTTATATTATAAGAGTTGAATGACATTGGACAGATCTAAGTAAAAGAAAATATATATTAGAAACTGACCATTGCATAATGAGTTAAAAGAAAAAGTCCAGCCTTATAAAAAAGGAAGAAAATACGATTTCTGTCAAACAGATTATTCAAATTTTTCTAGATAGTTTGCATGCAATCTATAACACATGCTAATAAAGTTACATCATGACAACATTAGCTCAAGATGGTTGTGCCTTGGCAAACATTAAATTATCTAGTGTAAAATCAGCGTCTGTTTAGTGGTGAAAAAGAAAAAATAAATGCAGTATAGTAAAAAGAAACCCATTAATTCATATCTATGAACATTTTCATGTGAGGTATATAAGAAACCAAATCCAGTTAAAATTGATCAGGTCTCAGACTCATTAAAATAACATAACATTTATGATATAGTTAGTAAGATGAAAAACACAATAGGATACTTATTGAATGTGTAGGATTTCCCCACATGTATATAAATGCTATACATAGAATGTCATTACTTATCTAGGAATAATTTCCATTAAACTCAATAAAATTACTTCTGGCTAGATATACATATATTAAGCTGTACTAGTAAGTAAGAAACCTTACCGTTCTGGTGAAAAAAACCCAACCCTAATCTTTTAATAGAAGATAGAATTCAGACGGGAAAGTTCTACTGGTCTATCTCAAAATATACATGTACATGTATATTTGAGCAGGATTTCAGATGTGGCTGTAGGTTTCTCACACTTCCGCTATCCATTGCTACATTTACTAGTGAAACTTAGCCCTGTCAAGCTCAGGTAGAGGGCAAAAGTTGATTAAGTGTCTTACAAGTGAATGCTAGCAAAGTTGGGTTAATTCTCAGGATCACCCAAAATATTTTTTCAGCAATTTTCTGCATTGCTCTTCTAAATCTCAAGAAACCAATAAGACAGAAGGATAAAATGATAGTATTAAAAGTGGCATAATTCCACACCTACACCAGAGTTGTCAACCTCAGACAATCAACCTTAATATTAAAGGAATAGTAATGTGGGTATTTTGTCAGGAATTATATGTTACACTTACTGGCTTTATTTTTTGTGTTTTAATTCTAATGGACTTTGATCATTTGACACTGCACCTTATAGTTTCATACAGTTTTGAAAGGTTATAAAATATTACTGGAAAATTTTGCTTTGGAGAGATGTATTCCTACAACAAATTAATAATGTATACATAAATGGTAGCTAGCCTCTTCTGTTCTTTACAGAATTTAACAAAATGGAGATCCTTCTGTTGAAGGGTTAGTTAGTTCTCTTACTTATAAAAGACCACATTATCATTCTATCAAGCAAAGCAAATCGTTTCTTCCAGAAGTTGAACCCAGAGCATCGAACCAGTATGATTTCAGAATTTATATTATAATTTAAAAAGTAAGACATTTCTCCTCAGAACCTAAAAAGAAACCTCCGTATAAATTATTATAGTGTATGAATCAGTGTTCTCATTTTTAAAAAAAGGATTATGCAAAACTTTGTTTGGTTTACATGCATCCTGGCTTTGCATAAGTTTTCTTCAGTTCCTGTAAGGCCAAATAAAAATTATACATTAACAAAATTTAAATTACTATGATATTGTAGCAATTACTATTACTGACCCAATCTCAAGGCAATGATCTTCAGCTATGCAAAACAAAAGAAAGTCTAACTTGACAAAAAAAAAAAGTCCAATTTTATTTTGTTCCAATCCTTTAGTGTTTTAATGTTTTAATTCACATTTCGGTATCTAGTGTCTCTGAGAAACACCCTCAATGGGCTCAAAATTAAAATACATTTACATATGTATCCCATTTCATAATAGCACACTTGCATTGAAATATATTAAACTGAGGCATCCATTTTAATGAAAGCTTTTAACAGTCTCAGTATGGCAATAGTCTACAATCTGGTGGATAAATATGCCACAAATGACAAATTAATATGTGCTGGCCTTCATCAGCAATGGAGACAAATGTTATTCTAATATTTTGGATTCAACTCAGTTTTGTCTGCCTAGGGAAAAACTGATGTAAGTGGCTTTTTGATCTGCAATAAAGAGGAACCAAGCGCCCTCTATCTGTGAAGAGAGAGCTGCATCTCAGTCACAGAAACGCTAAAGAGGTATAAAATTCAGAGAGAAATGGATTGTATTAAGCTGCCAAAGCCATTAAACTGCTTATATATAAAAGGAAGTGTGATATTGAAAGCCCAGTGGGACTGCTGTTTAGATGGGCCAGGAATTGTTATTTTCTGCCAAAGGATAATCTCTTTGCAACATACTAAGTATTCTCACTGATGTCACTTCACTTCAGGGATTTTTTATTGGTGGAAGAAGGGGATGTCTTCGGAGCAGAATTTTTTTTAATTCTTAAGTATCCTTGTTGTGAATTCTTGGAATTTGCTAGGAGGAACTAAGTTATAATTATCTGTACAATCATCACTTTATTTCCTTGCAAAATTGCAGAAATTAAATGTTTGGGGGAAGGATCCTAGAAATAAACAATGGTTTCAGAGGTGGTATTCAGCCAATTCTGACAGGTTCTGGAGAACCAGTAGTGTAAATTTTGATTAGGTCAGAGAACTGGTAAATACCACTTCTGGTTGGTCCCACCCCCATTTATTCACTGCCTCCTGAGTCCCAGCTGATTGGAGTCCCAGCTGGGTCTTCTTTTGTTGCCCTGCACAGGAGAATGGAGCTGGAAAGCAGATTAGTGAGGTGTAGATGGAATGGGGATTTTACAGTATCCTTCCCCGGGAGTGGGATGGAAATAGAGATTTTACAGTATCCTTCCCCTGCCACGCCCACCAAGCCATGTCACACCCACCAAGCCACACCATGCCCACCAAGCCACGCTCACAGAACCAATAGTAAAAAAAATGTGAATACCACCACTGAACAGCTTGGTATTTTTGTTTGCATCTTCTGTCTGTCCAGTGTGGCATAACATGACAAAATATCTATAGGCAGACTAACATGTGTGCTAATAAAATCAAGACGGTGTCTGTAACCTCAAGATTTAAGCTACATACTTTTTAATATATGCCACAGACATATAAAGGGGCAGGGTTCGCTCACATGGTTACATTCACCTTGATTTTTTTTTACACTTCCCCCTTCCATACCAGATACTTCTAGACCAGGGGTGTCAAACTCACGTCGTCATGGCAGCATCACATGATGTATCCAGACTTTCCCCCCCTTCATTAAACCAGATAAGGCCAACACATGACACATCCAGCCCAAGGGACATGAATTGAACACCTTGTTCTAGACCCTCTCCCTCAAATGCTAAACAAAGCCATGTCCTTAAATTTGAAAGCATAATATATAAAAAGTGAAATGCTGTCATTTATGTTCATCACCAGGGGCAAAATTAAAGGTGCAGAGATAACGGGAGGATTATCTTGCAAAGCCCCAGACCAGATGGTTAATATTTGGTTTTGGCTTGTCAGAAGTGAGGCCAAAAAAAAAAGGAAGGAAAAAGATTTTATTGGATCATGGTAAGTGAAAAACAGTCATAAATTAAAGCTGAAGGATACTACTTTCCAAAGATACAAAGCTGACAGCATGGAGAACAGAAAAGCCACTTCAGTGCAAAAAGAGCCACCCATTACTTCAAATTTCAGTGTCCCTCTTACCAATATTTCAGGCGGAAGCTTTGGTTTGCTTTCTTCCCAGTCCCAAAAATGGCATAGCAAACTCCATTTCACAGCCTGAAGCTTTTCAGACAGTCACAATAACCCCAATGGTCAAATTCATGTCAGATTTCCAGCATTAGAAGCTTAATTCAGAAAGTCCTGAAATTTAATATAGACTTGCAGCCTTCTTTGAGGCTTTTCAGCTTTGAATGTGTCACTTTTTCTCCATTGCAGCTGTCCTATGTCTATTAAGTTCCCTTAATTCCATGCATCTCTAAAGTGCCTATATCAAGCTGATGCATGCATGTAACTGAATAGATCTGAATATAGTTTTTGTTTAAATCAACTAAAATATATTTGATAGCAAAGAATAGCATAGAATAGAATAGAATAGAATAGAATAGAATAGAATAGAATAGAATAGAATAGAATAGAATACTTTATTGGCCAAGTGTGATTGGACACACAAGGAATTTGTCTTGGTGTAAATACTCTCAGTATACATAAAGAAAAGGTACATTCATTAAGAATCAAGAATCATAATGATTGTCATAGGGTACAATCAACAATCAAATCATACTAGGAAACAGTCATTATAAATCGTAAGGATACAAGCAATAAAGTTCCTACAATCACAAGTAGGAGGGGATGGGTGATAAGGAGTGATGAGAAGATTAGCAGTAATAGTAGTGCAGACATTGTAATAGTTGAACAGTGTTGAGGGAATTATTTGTTTAGCAGAGTGATGGCTTTCGGGAAAAAACTGTTCTTGTGTCTAGTTGTTCTGGTGTGCAGTGCTCTATAGCATCGTCTTGAGGGAAGGAGTTGAAACAGTTTATGTCCGGGATGTGAGGGGTCTGTAAATGTTTTCACAGCCCTCTTTTTGACTCATGCAGTATACAGGTCCTCAACTGAAGGCAGGTGGGTAGTATTGTTTTTTCTGCAGTCCTAATTATTCTCTGAAGTCTGTGTCTGTCCTGTTGGGTTGCAGAACCAAACCAGACAGTTATAGAGGTGCAGATGATAGACTCAATAATTCCTCGGTAGAACTGTATCAGCAAATATCAGAAAATGGTTGATATGCAGTGAAAGATATGGTGAATGATATTCCTAGGGAAATGGATCTCTATGTCCTTATTTGAGAATGATATGACATATTATTGGACTTTAGGATGGCCCACAACAATTATTTGCTGAACAGTACAACAATGTTTTCATTGTTGTGATACCATGGCATTGCCAACACATTGGATGGACAATTATTGTGGGTGATAGAAGGGAAATAAACACAAAATGTCTATATAATTTTATTTTTAAATGTAACAATTTAAAGACAGAGAAGCATATAATCAAGAGAGATAGAGAAATAGTGATACTAGGAAATCTGAATCATTTCTGATAATTTAGGACCGTATACATTATGTCAATGAGTTGAATGAACAAAAATGCTTAGGTTAATGAGCCAAATGCTTACGTTAATGAGCCAAAATTCAAAAAGATTCATCACAAACTATCTTCTGAAACCATCTTATGAATTAATTTCAATGATATTTGTACAAAAGACATAATCTGGGACATTTTTTTTAAAAAAGCACTAAGATGCAAAATATTTACTAAAATGTCACACATACACTATTTTAGTCTGTGTATGATATGGACATGAAGCTGTTTGGTACCATCTGCTCTGAATTCCACAGAACTGCATTATTATTATTATTATTTCTTCATGTTATGTTTAGTTGCATTTTTGTCTCCTTTTTTAACCAGAAAAAGGTCTGAAGGGCAAAGAATGAATATAAAAAAGCTGTGGAATTATGTTCTTATTTAAGTTAGTATAGATATTTTCTGAGCAGATACTAAAGCTAGATGCTAAAATTAGAAAATTTCTGAATAAACATTTCTACAAATTGCCATCTGCTCATATATATCTCACAGAGAAGTAATAAATTACAAGCCATCCAAAAAATTAATTACAAATGCTTCAGTCAACCAACCCTATTTGCATTTGTGAAAAATGTCCAGGAGATCTTTCTTATAAGACACAGTATAATAACTTATCCATAGCTTCCTAGGTTTATGGTTATTTTGGTACTAAACTACATGATCAATAAAAATGCATTAAGACAGCCAAGATAACATACCAGTTTGCCAGCACAGTCTATTAGCAAATCTGAAGAGAATTCTTCAATAGCTATTCATTTTATTTATAGAAGTACAGCTGAGCTTCCAGATGTGGGTGGAATCACAACTTTACCATGTTGCAGAAAGAGATGGGCATAATGGAGTAATTCATTTCAATGAATATAAAGAATTAACAATTTAGAATATACCCTATTTTAGAAATTCCCTACATGAGAAAATGTGTAAATAAAAAAAATGACCAAGTAATTTGTTAAAGAAAAGGGAAAAAAAACCCTGTGAAAGATGCTTACATTTTTCTATTTCAGAGTGTTTGATTTTTTTTTTTAATAAATAACTTGGTTGGCTATCAGACTTGCCCCAACATAGGTTTCTAGGAAAGAAAGACCCTCGATTCCATTTGGTTGAAGTGAAGTTCTTTTACTAAAGTTACATGGTTGTAGTGAAAGTAAAGCTAGATCTGAATATTCCTGCACATACACTTTTTCCCCAATCCCTGTCCCTCCCCCTTGACCAGTCCATCAATGTCCAATAGCATGCTCATTTGATGTTTGGGGAACTGCTTCGATGCATGGAGCCTCTTGAGGCACTTTCCCATTCTTTTCCAAGGACAGGTGTCCTTAGCAGCTACTTTATTCCAATTTGGCACCACTGCTGCTCACCTCCCCACAGTTTGTTCAGAAAATTTCATTGAATTTGTTTTCCTTTGGAAAAATAATAAATTGCAGTTTCATAAAACTGAGTGAAAAGTTTCTTGAAAAAAAAAACAGGATAATTTTACTCTTAAAGTACTTATAGAAATTATCACTTAGCCGATTTAGAACAGGGGTTAAGAAAACTTGGCCCAGTTAGAACTTGGATGGAAGATATCCAGTTTAAAAAAAAAAAAAACAGCCCAGAAGAAGGCAGTGGCAAACAGCTTTTCTACATTTACTAATAAATTGCAGAAATTCAGCACCAAGGGCTGAGTTGAGTAAAGGACAACTTTTTGTTTACAGTAGGAAACAGATTACAAACCAATATTCTATCTTATTACAAATTCTTCAAAATTTTAAAAAAGATATAGAAAAACACACCAAAATAGAAGATGCACACCTACAACTAAGTTATACAAAACAAGATTATATTTTAATCTACACAGGTTGGAAGATGAGGTTTAGAGGAACAATATGTCTAATAATAGTTTGTTATTGCAGCCAACTAAAGAAACCATTGTTTCTTTACCATTTTTGCAAAGGCAGCATTTTATCAACATGACAAAATAGCAATGGTGCATTGGAAAAATCTTCAAGAAATAACAATTACCTGCAAGCAAGAACTGGTAGGACCATAAAATAGATAAAATAATAGAAAATGAAGAAACTAAAGTGCTTTGGGACTTAAGAATTTAAAGAGACAACCATTTGCCGCATAGCCACTTAACAATTGTTGATAAGAAAGTCCCAAAAAAAGTCTGGATAGTGGTGTGGCAGTACCTAGAGATAGTAGAAGAGAAGAGAGGGAACTGGAGAAGATAATAAAATAGAAAGAATTAGAATGACAGTGGTAAAAGAAAGCAAAGTAAGGACCAAAGTAGTAAATAGAATCCCAAAACATTTGAAGCACTATTTGAACAATAATGGCATTGACAAAATCACTAGTAAAAAGCAGCTTTTCTTGAAACAGCATATATGTTGTGATGTTATTTTCATGCCATTAAATAACAACACCTGCCTATTCCATGTTACTGAAAAGGACTCAGTAGGTGGATATTACAAATCCAATCTAAACATCTGGCAGTCTATACAACAAACCATAAAAATGCAAGAAGATCATATGAGCAGATTATAAACAATGACATACCATAACACAGTTGCCAAAATGATTCAGTGGAGCATCGATAAAAATTATAATGTGCCAGTAATGAAAAATTGGTGAGAACATATAGTTGACAGAGAAGTTAAAAATGAACAGGTTAAAATATTGTGGGCTTTCTGAACACAAACTGATAAAGTCTTGGCACATAACACACCAGATTTAACTGTGGTTGAAAAGAAGAAAGTGTGGATAATTGATGTGACAGTACTAGGGAATAATGGAATAGAAGACAAAGAATTGAGAAAAAAAATCACAAAGTATAAAAATCTGAAAAGTGAAGTTGAAAGATCTTAGCATAAACTGGCTGTGGTGATCCCAGTGGTTATTGGCACACATTACCATTCCATAAAACATTGGACATCACTTAGAAAATCTGCACATTGGCAAAATTTACATCTGTCAATTACAAAAGGTCACACTGCTTGCATCTGCACATGTATGATATGCACATGTATGATATGCACATGTATGATTACATTACAACTTCCTAGATTGTTGGGAAGAACTTGATGTACAGTATATGAAGGCTAAAACCAACTAAAAAACTGGCAGCTTTGATTTTACATTGTTGTGAATATAATAATAATTTATTAAATGTATATGCAATCTGACTGCCAGCAACTCCAGGGATTTTACAATTGTTGAAACATTTAAAAAAACAAAGAACAATACAAAAAGAGGAAAAGAAAGAAAGAAAGAAAGAAAGAAAGAAAGAAAGAAAGAAAGAAAGAAAGAAAGAAAGAAAGAAAGAAAGAAAGAAAGAAAGGAAGGAAGGAAGGAAGGAAGGAAGGAAGGAAGGAAGGAAGGAAGGAAGGAAGGAAGGAAGAAGAAAGAAAGAAAGAAGAAAGAAAGAAAGAAAGAAAGAAAGAAAGAAAGAAAGAAAGAAAGAAAGAAAGAAAGAAAGAAAGAAAGATGTGAGCTAGGAATTCATGGTTTGGAAGCATTAAATCAGAGAAGGACTTGTTTGTAATCATTGACAACAAACAAAACATGAACCAGCTGGGTGAAACAACTGCTAGAAGGACTAACTCAACTCTGGCCTGGGCTGCATTAGAAGAAGCATTTATCAAATAAGTATAAAGTCCTTAATACCCTTTACCCTACATTAGTGGTGTCACGTCATTTCTAGAAGGATACTGACAAGATCCTTAGAAGAGGTCAGAAGACAAAGATCATAAAGGGCATGCCCTTTGAGGACAGGCTAAATAAACTTGAGAGGTTTAGGGGAGATACAACACGAATGTGCACATTGATAAAAGAGAAAACAGTCAGTAATTACTTTCTATTGCCAAAGATACTAAAACCAGAAATAACTGTATAATATGCAGCTAACTACATTTCATTGAACTACAAGAGGAAAAAAAATTTACTGAGATGTATAACAGTGGAACAGTCAACAGAAACTACAGAAGTTGCGGGACCTCTACAAGTTTTTAAGAATCTAAAGAGCCACATCTCAAGGATAGTGTAATTGACTTTCCTGCAAATTGCAAGGGTTGAACTTTGTGGTCCTTTCCAACTCCACAACTGTATGATTCTATTATCTCAGTTGTCTATCATCTTATATTCCTGTATCAGCAGAAAACGACTAAACCTCATAGTAAGACAATAGTCCTCTCCTTCAGAAGAGTGAAGATGCCCTTTGCAAAGCAATCAGCAATAACCCCTACGCTCTGGAGATATCTGAAACCTTCTGCCCTTGTAACATTTATTAAAGTAAACACATTAGATCTCACTCTCATGCATTCCTTCTTTAGTACATTTGCCAACAATTCATTTCTCCTTGATTAATAAATCTTTAAACAGGAAAGGCTGCTCAAAAAAAAAGTTTTAATGGCTTCTACTTTCTCAGGCCAATCATGCTGTGTGTTTGAAATAATTAAAATAATCAGCGCTCGAATATGCTATTGAAATTGCTGTGGCTAGAATTCACTGACAGCGAAGCAAATAAAGTGTGCTTAAATAAATATTGTATCATGAGTAAAGAATTAAAGGTGGGCAAGAAAAAAAAAGGCAGGGGGCAGCAAGATTGATGAGAAAAAACACTGGCAATTGATTTGATTCCTTAGAGGAAGAGGCAAACTTCTTTCATTTCAACTCATTCAAAACTTATTCCCTTCCTTCACCGTCTACACAGTGCAGATATAGGCATCGTTCTTGAACTTTCTTCTCAAGCTGTTTTTTTTTTCCAACAGGAAAAAATGGCATCAAATACAGGTAGTCCTTCACTTACAACCATTTGTTTAGCAAGTGTTCAAAGTTACAAAGGCACTGAATCAAAGTAACTTAGGACTGATCTTCACACTTGCGACTGTCACAACATTCTCACAGTCACATGATCAAAATTCAGGGGCTTGGCAACTGGCACATATTATACAATAGGAGCAGCATCCCGGGGTCATGTGATCACCATTTGTGACTTTCCTAACCAGTTTCTGACAAGCAAGGTTTGAAATATAACTGTCAGGACTCCAGCATCCACCCCCATTCAAATCATGAGTCTCTAGCCGCATCTCTCAGAATTTAAAAATGTATATATTAGGAGTGAACATGCTGATGTTACCTGGATGCAGCCAACTCTGAGACGTATCATTCATGACCCTGGTCTTCCTCCACCCCTTGCATGTATATTCTCCAATGGGACACATCCATAGCCCAGAATCATCAATCATGCTCTCCAATAATAATCTTGCATGCCAGAAGCTTCAGCTGCCCAGCAATTATCTATGAAAGCATTTAAGGAATGCACTACTTCCCCCACTCCCTTTCTGCTGGCATCTCTAAAAGACCAGAGAAATATTTTTGAGTTGATAGTAACCTTCTATTGCATATGCTACTACACTGTGTCAATAGTACTTTAAAATAAAAACCATGGAAAAGATTATAAGAACAACAAGACAGCATACAAAATTTTTTTTAAAGAATTTCAGGCAATAGATCCACCAAAAATACTAGACATGATGGTTTATTTCTTCATGGTCAGCTGCTATTTAAAATGATGCTTTGCTTTGGACCAGAGAAGCCTCCCTCTTTTTTATGTAGGTTGCAACATGAAAGGACTCCAATCACATATTAGTGGTGACCATATTGATCTTTTGACTCCCTCCCTCAGGACACTTTTACTCTTGTCAATTCCCTAATTTAATATTTGGCAGAATTAATTTTCCCATTTAAAACAATGGAATATGGTAGTTAGCTCATTGGAGAAATCCTGATAGAAATTATATTTCATTATAATTATTGGTGTTCCTGGGTTTATGCATGCAAATTTGGGTTGATTATAATAATATTATAATAATAGAATGGCATCGTTAACATTTTAACATTTGGGTAATCATGTGTAATTCTTATTATACATTTTAAATAGTTTTCATATAATAACAAAAGGAAGAAAATATAAGGCTAGACATCAGAATAAATAAATAAGAAACAGCCAACAAGCTGGCAGTCAAGTATTATTAAAAAGCATAAAGAAATAAATGGTTTATTTTTTGTCACAGGAAAGTTTCCCACAGAACTAATTCAAGGAATTTTGTATAACTTTAATTCTAACAAGATATAAGTTAAAATGGGAGATAAAATAAATAGTAGGATAAATAGTGGATCAATAGTGCTTCCTTGGAATAATGGAAAAAGCTAAAGGTTGAGCTGATTTGCGAGCATTTTGAACAATATCACCCTGATAGGCCCTGTTCTTACTTGGAGGAATGAAACGTTACCTGCAAATACACAAAGATTTTATTTGCTCAATCAGATGTCAGTTCAGCTGCCAAGCCTGTAGTCTAGGGCAGAGTTTCTCAACCTCAGCAACTTTCTGACTAACAATGAGGCTAAAAGGAGCCCCATGGATGTTGTTGTTTTCATTTGTTTTAGATATGATACTAAATAGCGGTGAATATCTATAGCTTGGGTATACGATTAGGGTGCGTTCTCCAAGCTTATGGGGTGGGTTTCAAAAATTTTAGCAAAAGGTTCTCTGCCCAGGTGCTGGGTGGGTGTGGCCATGGTGAGCATGGCCTAGTCAGCCTCCTACACTATGGCAAGAGGAGGGCATATTTGCCCTGCCCAAGCCTCCGCATGCACCCTGCACTTACCTGCATCCAAAGCAGGTCACATGGGGCTCCTGGGAGGGCCCATCCTGGAGTGGAATTTGGGAGTTCTCCAAAATGCACAAAATCATAGCTAGGGGCTCTCCCAAACCACTGCAAACCCCCAGCAGCCCACCCCTGGTTGGTTTCCGAACATTTTGTTACCAGGCTAGGTAACAACTTCAGTGGAGTTTAGGGGATGCCAGTATTGTTCTGTTTATAAGGGCTTCAGATGTGGGTGTCTCAAGTGAGACGGACCCCCTCAGAATACAAATCAACTGCACAGCCAACCAGAAACAGCACCGATCCTCAACCAAACCATACCAGCAGTTCACCGATCCTGCAACCCTCCCATACCAGCAGTTCACTTTCCAATGACCCTGACCTGATGTAATCCCCTTGTCACAAGACCCATCATAAGATTCACTAATGACTCACAGCTGACCCATCACCCCCACTTGACACACCCACACCTGAAGTCCTTATACATAGAAGAATGCTGACTCCTAAACCCTGAATGATAGCTAAATATTGGATATATGCAGGGGTGGGATTCAAATTTTTTAACAACCAGTTCTGTGGGTATGGCTAAGTTGGTGGACATGGCTTGGTGGTCATGTTATTGGCTGGGCGTGGCCAACTCGATATCATTCACATCGAGTCACACATCTTCTCGCCTGGCCTCTCAAGACTGTGGGGATGCTGCAACAGTCATAAGTGTGAAAAATGGTCATGTCACTTTTTTCAGTGCCATTGTAACTTTGAATGGTCACTCCACACAAGCAAAGTAGCAACAAAGGAAGGGGAAAAAACTCCAGAGATGTTCCTGAGACAGGAAGTCTAGTCCTGCCAAGAATGTAATAAGAGTTAACTGAGAGGCAGTTTCTGTAAGCAACACCAGAATGTTTCCTTCCTTCCTTTCTTACAGGATTAGGCCAGTAATTTCTTCTAACAACCGGTTCTCCGAACTGCTTAGAATGTTAACAACCGGTTTTAGCGAATAGTGCGAACTGGTAGAATCCCACCTCTGGATATATGGTATAAGATTTCATAAGTTCTCAGTCAAAATCATGGAAGGCTCATGAGATCTCATTCAAGTATATCTAAATTATACAAGAGGGTTGAGATTGCATAATAGGATGGCAATTTTATGAATAACTATAAAATGTTTGCCATTTTTTGGTGGTATCACTTAAAGCTGTCTTGTTCTGTACAATGTAATATCACACTGGTTTACTAAAATTACTTAAATATAACTATATATTGATATATTAGGAAATAATTAACACTTGGTTGTTCTCCCAGGCCTTACAATACGAAGTCCCCAAGGTTTTGGATTTTACTAGTGATGTATAGCCTTCTGGTTGGTTGTGATATTTATTTATTTATTTATTTATTTATTTATTTATTTATTTATTTATTTATTTAGTGTTTGTGTGTGTATGTCTGTGTGTGTGTGTTATTTTTCTCTTTTAATTATAAGCCTCCAGAGTCACTGGGACTTAGGAGGCATATAAATTTAAAAATTAATTTAATTTAATTTGTATCCCTTTAAATTAAATTAAATTAAATTAAATTAAATTAAATTAAATTAAATTAAATTAAATTAAATTAAATTAAATTAAATTAAATTAAATTAAATTAAATTAAATTAAATTAAATTAAATTAAATTAAATTAAAGGCCTTGAAATTGGAAAGGCAGAAACTACTTCTGAAATCTACATTCCTGAATAATAAATTTTGTATTTCTAAATAGGACTGAATGAAGAATATATTACCTGATGGACTATCTTCATCTAGATTTTTAAACCAATCTCAACCAAATAAAAGGTTGCAATCATATTTCCAACAGTAAGAAAGAAGGAGATGGGTGGGTTTTTTTTTTCTTCAGATGATGGGGTAAAATAATTTTCTTGAACAAGGGGCAAACTAAAAACTTTCCAGTTCAAATAGCCCCAGAACTTTTGAACTTATGCTTGTATTGAATTTGTGGAAGAGCTCCAAAACCTAATTTAAAATAGCCTTAATATATCAGTTGGCTGCAGGGATATTGAGATGCTGTGCTGGTATATATTGCTTTCAAAAATACATGCAGTTATACATAAAAGCACATTATTGCAAAAAGCACAAACAAGAATAAAAAGGCTCCATCAAACAATAAATAAAACTAACTGATGCAAGATAAATATTTATTTTGAAAAGACATTTTAGTATTGCCTACCCCTTTCTAAAAGTCAGTACCAAGTGTCAGGAAAATGGGAAAAAAGAATAACGAAACTCAATGAATCAACCAATACTTCCCCAAATATATTGAAACCTCAATCCTTTTCCCCCCATAACTATAAATTGCAAAGTGCAAACATCCCCACCCTCTCGTCATCTTCTCAGCTCCAAGGCAATTCTGAGGAGCAATAATATATTTCAGAATATAGAATATTTGTCATAAATTTAAAACCCAATTGGAATGTAATATTTAATAGAAATTCCCTTGAGGATGAAATGTAGTTTGGCTTTTAAAAAAAGACTTCTTTCTGTTATCTATCTAAACATTAATGTGAGCATTTAACAATTGATAAATGGTGTTTACTTATCTTTGGAAATAGGACTCTCCTTGCTATCAGAGCTGATCCAAATGGTAAGATAACAGTGCACTCTTGATACATCAGCATGAAAATGAACAGTCGGCCATCCCTTACTTCAGATAAAGGTTCCCCTCGCGCATACGTGATAGTCATTTCTGGCTCTAGGATGTGGCGCTCATCTCTGTTACAAAGCTGGAGAGCCAGCACTGTCCAAAGATGTCTCTGTGGTCATGTGACCAGCATGACTAAATGCCAAAGGCGCACGGAACACTGTTACCTTCCCACCAAAGTGGTCCCTATTTTTCTACTTGTATGTAGAAAAATGCATTTTTTACATGCTTTCAAACTGCTAGGTTGGCAGAAGCTGGGACAAGTAACGGGAGCTCACTCCATTATGCGGTGCTAGGGATTCGAACTGCCAACTTTTCTGATCAACCAGTTCAGCGTCTTAGCCACTGAGCCATCGCGTCCCTTTTATAACTTTAGCTAGTTATAATTATTTTTTAAAAAAATCTTCAAATAATTTTTAATTTAATTTTATTTTCCTTTTCTTTCTTCTTCATTCTATTTTGTTTCAGGATACAAAAAACAAATAACATTTATCACTCTGATCCACCATAGCTATTCACTTTTTTCTAATATCTATACTACAGATTATCAGGGAGGAAAACATCAATGAGGTAAAATTAAAGATGTTGCCAAATTTTTAAACCAGGTAGCTAAAATGGTTATATTATTAAGTAATTTTGAACAGCTAAATTTGTATTCTAATACAAAATCTTAATGCCCTCTCAGTTTGGTTGTTGCTTGCAGATGTTTCATTACCTAACTAGGGGACATCATTGGTCAGGTGAGTAGGAGATTGGCTGCCTGTTTATATATACTAGCTTGTCTTGCCAGTTTGGGTGTGTGAGATTCAAATCTCTGAATCCAGCTTGGCTCATAAACCAGCTTTCATAGTATAATTGTTGAAATGATGGTCTAGGAACCTGTTTTGTCAGCCACAGAAGTTGCCATTAATCGCACCTATCTCACAAGGTTACACTGTTGTGGGTAAAATTGGAGGCAGGACAGTTATATATGCAATCATAAACTCTTAAAAGGTCTGATGCTAACAAACTTTCTGTGCTGTCATCAGGTGGACAAGACCATCTCTAAGAGCCTTATCAACAAAAATTTAATGATGAAAAGTTGCTAGAATTTGTAGTCTGCCCTGTTCTCTGTCTCAGCTAAGACTTTATGGCGATCAAGAGTTCTGGAAGACAAGGATGCTTAATAAGAAGACTTAATAATTACTACAGACCAGTCTTCTGCTTCATCAGTGATTTGCTTGGTTCAACTGAAGAATATCCATAGGAAAAGGGACATGGGGAGCTCACAAGAAGTTGAGGTAAAGTGAGGACAGAGAACTCTCTTCATTTCATTTCAAAAAAATCAAATAAAACATGGTTGCAAGTACTATATGACTTTTTGTGGACTTTCCCCTTAATTTATGCAATTTTTATAATTGCACTAATATTTGCATTAAGCTTTTTTGCTTCATTTTTAAATTTGATTATACAATATAAATTAATGAAAAATTGAATAGCATTATATGTTAGTTTACAGGTTAATTTAAGAACTGTGGATCACACTGAAATGCATGCCAAATGCTTAGGACCAGGGGTGGGTTTCTACCGATTCTGTCCACCTCTGTAGAACTGGTAGCTCTGAAGAGCAGCAGACATAGAATCGGTTCTATGGGTTTCTACCGGTTCTATGTCTGCTGATGTTTTTGCCCACACGCCCACCTGGGCTCTTACCTGATCTTTATTTCCTGATTTTTCAACTTCAGCTGCCAAACGAGGCCCAGCTGCAATTAAAAAAGCAGGAAAAGAGGGCTGTTTCAAAGGCTGCTTCTCTGCACGCAACATGCTGATGATGATTTACAGGCGCGTGTGCTCCCAACGTGCATAGAAGCTCATAAATCCCGAACCAGTAGTTAACCCTGCCGTATCCCACCCCTGCTTAGGACTATTCTTCCTGGAAAAGTAAAAGGTCATAGGATTTGTATGCCTGTAAGAAATCCCAAAGAGAGAGAAAACTGGAAGGCATTTCAACAAGAGTTTTAAAATTAACTTAAGGATCACGAGAAACATCTTTCTGTCTAATATAACTTTTTGGATCCAGTCCTGAATCAGTTGAACATTCTAGGACAGCGATGGCAAACCTTTTTGTTGTGATGTGCACATGTCAGCACCCACAATGAAATGCACCCCACCCCCCGCCCTCTTACCTGCACTACCCATGCGTGCGCCACTCAGCTGTTTTTCGGCCCATTTGAGGCCATTTTTGCCCTCCCAGAGGCTTGAGGGAAGCTTCAGCCTTTCAGAGGCTGGAAACGGGCCTGTTTCAGCACTTCCAGTATTTCCAGAAGGCCCGTTCTGCAGTCACCTGAGGATGCAGAGGCTTCCCTCGAGCCTCCGGGCAGGTGACAATGGCCTCCCCCAAGCTCCAGAGGCCCTCCAGAGTCTGAAAACAGGCATTTCCGATATTTCCAGAAGGCCTATTTTTCAGCCTCCCGAGGCTGCAGAGGCTTCCCTCAAGCGTTTGAGAGAGCGAAAATGGCCTCAAATGGGCTGAAAATCAGCTGGGACAGGCGCACATGTGTAGTGCAAGTAAATTTGGTTGGAGCTCGCCTGCCCGCACAAATGGCTCTGCATGCCACTTGTAGCACACGTGCCATAGGTTTGCCATCATAGTTCTAAGATAATTTCAATTAAGAGAATTGGAAGAAGATACAGAGTTCTCTTTCATCAAACAGAACAATTGTTATTCTTGGAATGGAAAATGCAATACTACAATGAAAAATGAATAAACTGTTTTTATTCTGAAGGTCTTTTTTCAGTATTAATTTGTAAGCATCCATAATGCTCAGATAAACAGAATAAATGACATTCTTTTCATATTGTTGACTACTATTTATACACTTTCTAAGCATGGAAAAAATACTGAGTAGATTATTCTTCAGATATAATTCAATTAATTATATTAAAAGAATAATCTATTCAGTATTTGTCTATTTCAGTAACTAAATTCTTAACTATTGCCTAGCTAGGCTTTTTGGTAGGCTATTCTTTTCATCATCCTAGTATGCGGTATGTCATGTGTGAGGATTTGCTTGAATGAGGAAGACAGATGCATCAACTGGTTGCCATTAGCTTTGTTAGGATTTGCAAGAATAATATATAGATAATGGAGTAATATAATAATATATCAATACAATAAAAATAGGGGAGTCAAACTACAATATTTTATAAAGCAACAAGGCAAGATGAGAAACAATGGATGGAACCAAGGTGAACCAAGGTGAGAAATGATCCAGAACTGAGTAGAAATTTTCTAACAGTGAGAGCAATCAACCAATGGAACAACTTGCCTGTAGAAGTTGTTGGTGCTCCATCACTGAAGGCTTTAAAAAACAGACTGGACAACCATTTATCTGAAATGCTTGAGCAGCAAGTTGGACTAGAAGACCTCAAAGGTCCCTTCCAATTCTAGTATTCTATTTCGAGCTAAAAATGCAGGATTTCTATCTTTCATGGCATGAGTAACTGAGAAAAGATTTTTAAACATTAATTTAATTCCCGATATGATTTCTTTATTCACACACAAATACACACACATTAGACCTTGGCTGCATTAATTTTGAACAGAACAAAGGTTATATTTCACAAATGATAATAATTAGTTTCCTTCCTGGCACTTACCATTATGATAGAATCAGATAAACATATAACTTAAGCAGAGGTTTTATTCCAATTAATAGGCCTAGATAAATATTTGACTATCCATAAAGACTCATTTATCATATAGCATTTTTATAACAACTTACTTCCAAGATGAACGAGTAAAATCAATATTATTGTTACTCTTATTGCTGTAATTATTGTTATTTCAAGATCTGTTTTATTTGACATACTGTCCCCAAGGAACAATTAATTTGGAAGATTTAATGGAATATTCTCCCGCCCCTATCTGACTGATAGACCTGTGAAAGGCTTAGCCATTCCTCTATTAAAGTATTCTAATTAAATCAGTCATCCTATTCCCATCTGTTATTTAGTGCTTTCACGTAGCGAAGAGGCAGTTGGATTATCTCCAAGTAAGCCAATCTATTGAGCTTCCTTCATGGCTGGTTGGTTACTGCACACAGGAGACTCTTGTTCACAGTTAGATAGTCTCTCTCTCTCTCTCTCTCTCCCTTTCTCTCTCTCTCGTATCGCTCACAGAATAAATTGCTGGATATTCAAATCACCCTAAAAATCCTTCTCTGCTTATCTTCAAAAGATAAACTAGATTTATTGTTGTTATTGTTGTTTCCATTTCTCTTCACTGACCCTGCAACCACTTTCAATTTTTGGAAATAGGTAATGAATGAGACACCGGAGCAATTTTTGCAATCTCATCATGTTTGCCTTAACGGATCAACTTTGCTACAGTAATTGTAATGTGCATGGCATTTATTTATTTATTTATTTATTTATTAAACTTTTATACCGCTCCCTCTCCCAAAAAGGGACTTGGGGCGGTGTACAGCCTACTAAAAACATATAATAAATACCCAATAAATACAATTAAAATAAATTAAACCAAATTGATCCGGCTGTCTAACCCAAAAATTCAGTTAAAAATTAAAAACTAATAAAACCCCGATTAAAATTAAGTTAAAACTAAAATACAGTTACTGGGCCAGGCCAGCCTGTTTAAAAAATAGGGTTTTCACTGCGCGCCGGAAGGTCAGAATATCCGTCATAGCCCGTATCTCCGGGGGGAGATCATTCCAAAGGGAGGGGGCTCCCACAGAGAAAGCCCGAACCCTCGGGGCCGTCAACCGACAACGGCCGGGCGGCGGTACCCCGAGGAGGGCAACCCTGTGGGAGCGTACTGGGCGGCGGGAGGTTGATGATGGCAGCAGGCGGTCCCGTAAGTACCCAGGTCCCGAGCCATGGAGCACTTTAAATACTGTCAGTACCACCTTGAATCGAATCCGGAAGGCCACAGGAAGCCAGTGCAGCCTGCGGAGAAGCGGTGTAACGTGGGAGCTCCGAGGAGCACCCACGATCACCCGCGCGGCTGCATTCTGGACCAGCTGCAGCCTCCGGAGACTCTTCAAGGGGAGCCCCATGTAGAGAGCATTGCAATAATCCAGGCGGGAGATGACGAGGGCGGAAGTGACTGTGCGAAGTGCGCCCAGATCCAGAAAGGGCCGCAACTGGTAAATCAGACGAATCTGATAAAAAGCCCCCCTGGCGACGGCTGCAATATGTTCTTCTAAAGACAGCCGTACGTCCAGGAGGACACCCAAGTTGCGCGCCCTTTCCACGGGGGTCAAGACCTCTCCCCCCACGGCCAGCGAAGGAACCAGCTGGCTGTATCTGGGCGCAGGAAACCACAGCCACTCGGTTTTGGTCGGGTTGAGACGAAGCCTGTTACGACCCATCCAACTCCGCACGGCCTTCAGGGACATCACTTCGACGGCTTCGTTGGGGTGGCCCGGGGTGGAGATGTACAGCTGAGTATCGTCAGCGTACTGATGGAACTCCATCCCGAAGCCACGGATGACCTCACCCAGCGGCTTTACATAAATGTTGAACAGCAGGGGCGAGAGCACCGACCCCTGAGGCACTCCACATCGTAGGGGCCTCGGGGCCGATCTCTGCCCCCCCGTCAACACAAATTGCGAGCGGTCGGAGAGGAAGGAGGTGAACCACCGCAACACGGTGCCTCCCACCCATGAAATATAGTGGGATATTCCCTGGCAAAGCTCTACTACTTCCACTAAATTTCTGGAATTTCTCCCGGAAATAAATGGAACACTTTTGCAGATACAAAAGGTGGTGGTGGGGGTGCTGTTCTTATTCCTACTATTGATAATAATAGCTACTCTAGGTTATTTATTTCTATGCCACTCTTCCTTATGGAGGAGACTTGAAGTGTTTTTCAACAAAACATTTTTTTTCATGGTATTCCGTAGATTTTTATATCATGCTAACATTCTGGGTATTGTGCATAGCATAATTACCAACAGTCTTTGATGTTAGGGATTAACTTTCCTTGTTTTACTGTGTGTATTTTTATTAATTAATTATTGAAATTGAGTTTCTGTCTGTCTTTTACAGCATAGGAATACAGCTAGTCTTCATATAATGACCACTTATTCAGTGATCATTTGAAGTTATGACAACACTGAACAAGAGATACGATTGGCCTTCATAATAGCAGCCATTGCCATATCTCTGCAGTTAGTTATAGTAATTTGGGAGTTTAGCATGATTAGCCACTTATACAGTTATAGAGCTTTGCAACCTTCACTGTTGGCTTCAGCAAATTCAAGCAAATTCACTGGAGAAGCCAACAAGAAGTTGCAAATGATGACCATATGATTGCAGACTTCAACCATAAGAGACTTGCCTGACTATGGCAACTGCCAGCATCACCATTCTAAATCAGCACGGACATGTGATGTCAAGTCTTATGATTTAGCAATGGCGTTCCTGGTTCCCATTATTGTGAGGACTACCAGTAATTAAAAACTCAGCATAAGCATTAAGCAATATAAGCAAGAAAAGGAATACATGAAATGGAATTTTACTCAAAGAACATCTTCAAAGCTGAAGTTTTCTGAAACAAAAAGTTGTAAGTGCCTTCACAAGAAGGTAAAGGATAGGTATTACAGATGACAGGGAGCTATGTCATCTGTAATTTGGAGATCCACTAGAGTCTAGTGGTCTGACCAGGGCTGTCAAACTCGCAGCCAATGGGTTGGATGCATCATGCGTTGGCCCCGCCCATGCCCAGTTTAGTGAAAAGGGGAAAAGTCCCAATACATCGTGTGATGATGCAAGTTTGACACCCCTGCACTATACAGAAGACCTACTCTTAGCCCATGCTCCTCCACCTGCCCTGGGAGAAATCCAAAACAGATGTTTTCTCAATGGCTAGGGAGAATTTGTTTAGTAAGAAGAGTTTTCAGCAGTTTTCTTTTCTAAATACAGATATTTTTCCTCAGACTTTGCATCTTAAATTAGTTTTTTTTCTTGTAATTTTGGTTTATATATATTTTTAATTGTGTATTTGATTGAATTTATTGGGTTTTTTAAAAAATATTTACAACACCATCTCATGTGCTAAATGGACATTTATGCAGATTGCCATTTAAGGATGAAATTAATTCATTAGTAAATAGTATCTTACTTCTATGGAACCCTTCAAATAATGTTTAGCATAGAATGGCATGTTAGATTTCTTATGTTGGCAATGTAAGAAGTTAAAAGGTTCTTTAACTCTCACTATTTAGTCTTGTAGTGTTTTAGTTTTATTCTAGTTTCAAAACAATAAGTATGTTAATATAACTTGGGGAAAATATTATATTTATTTATCTCAGTTTGACATTGAATTATTTTCCTAATTCAATATGGCATCTGTTACTTATAGCAACAAATAGCAATGTTGACTCTATGAAAGGGTTTGGGTATAGCAAAGAAGGTAAGCCTAAATAACTGAGAGAAAAAATGCTTATTTTAAACAGTGGAACAAATGTATAAGTTTGCTATTTGACTTATAAAAATGTTCTTCATAATCACAATTTAATGTAGACTCTTTTCCTTTGTATTTATCTACTTTGACCAATAACAACTTTAAAACAAAATAACTACCAGGGTATTGTTGGTTAGGCTGAGATTGGGAATTTGACAGCAGTGGGTTTTATGCAAAGGAAGTCCCGCTAATTTCATTGAATTGAATTTGTGATATACACACAGTTCAGAAATGGACATCCAAGGACTAATCACCACAGAGACAGAAATGTGCAAAAATTATTCCATTCTATTCCTTTGCTTTGTTCAATTACAGACTCCCAGAACAGCTGGGGGAAAATTCCATTGGGGTTTTTTCCCCTGCCTCCAGAGAGCTATACAATGCTTAAACTAGCTGTACAACAAGCCCCCAATACAGCTGAGCAAATATTCAAGCTCAGCCTTTTATATCGTGTAACTGTAATGTGTAATGTGTATATAATTTATAATGTGCAATTATCTGTATTGTGTGCAAACCCTCCTCTGTGATATAAAAATGGCAACTTACCAAAATCCAGCTCTGTCCTCGCAGACACTGCACAGAAATATCAACATTAGTGTGTCTCCAACACTTGCAAAAGTTATGATGTGATGATTGCCGTTTTTTTTTTATTGTTAATGAAATGAAGGAAGCACTTCCTTATCTGCTTCTGATTTCAATCATTCAGCAAGGCAAATTATTAAGAATATGAAACAGCCTATGTCTTCTTTCAGTGCAGAAGATCTGACCCTTTCAGGAATTATATGCAAAAGTAATGTATAAGATTTATTGAGGGAAAGGAGACATTATACATTTGGCATAGAAAACACAAGTAAAATCTTATTATCTCTACCATCTATCATTTGTCCTCTCTCTCTCTCTCTCCCTCTCTCTCTCTCTCTCTCCTTACAGATAAACTATTTCCCATATTACATAAACAAAAAGCATGTAACTGAAAATATGCATTTCTCTTGCCTTCCAATTCATCTCAAGTGACCATCTATCTAATCCTAAATAAAGCAAAACAAAACCACTCATCTATTACCTTATCCCTTCAATTCCAGCTGCTTAACCTCCCTGTTTGCTTCTTCCCCAAACTATACTCTGGGCTACTTTTCAATTATCACTGTTATTATCACTGCATAATTGTCTCTCAGGGTTTAAAATCTACTTACTTTTCACTTTTCCTTCTCCTCCTGGTGGTCTCATCTTATTGGTGTTAATTTTCTTTTTCCCTTGGACTGGATTCCTTCCATCTCTACTAGCCCTTTCCTGAAATCAAATGTCTGCACATTTTTTTCACCCAGATGGAACAGTTTCTCTCTTCACAGGGGCAGCCACCAATGAAAGATCAAGTGGACAAGTAATAGAGCAAGATAAGCATGCAAATAATAATAATTTTAAAAAAACTCTGCCTTAGGGATTAAAAAACTGAATTCAGAAATCAGATGCATTGTGAACATTCAGTCTTTCAGAAATGTGTGTATTCTGAATGGAGGAAAAAATACTGTACCTTAAGATGAAAAATTTTACACCGTACAATGTCTTTCTGTAAGCTTCTGTCTTTAAAACCAAAGCTGGCTAGTATGTACAACACATATAAATAGTGTATTAATTCACCTACAATCTTTGCTCATAGTCAGACCCTCTTTACACTCAGAACTTTTGTAAAATAAATAAATAAATCAGATAATAACAGTGGGAAGGAAAAAATGAAGTCCATGTTACTCACAGAATATAAATCACTAAATGATGCTGTCAACCTTTATTAGAGAAAGAATAAACTGTTAAGTATGAAGAATTTCTAACTACAGAATTAAATTAAAATTGCTGTGTTTTATGACCTAATACGAATTCTAATTATATATGTTCTAATTACAGTACACTCACTGGTACACTCACTTTTCTTCTTGGTCTTTTGTGGATGGAAAAGTTGTACAGAAATTCTGCATAAGAATTCAATTTCAAAACTTCTCCTGGAGTAGAAGCTGCAGAAAGAGAACTCCAGCTGAACTTGGGAACGTGATGATGTTTTCTATTCAAACTTCATTTAAAATAGCTACCTTGCTATCACATGATGGATAGAAAAGACAGGAGGTGAGAAATAACATGAGGCCCTCATGAGAGGAAACAAGGATTTTTTTTTCCTCCTATCCTAAACTGTAACATAATATGAAAATGGTTCTCTGTAGTTTCACTGTTAACTCACCGCATCATTTACAACAGACTTATTGCCAGTATGTGAGCTGCTACATACAGGAGAACATAGAATAAGCAGAGGCAGAAACATCCACTATTTTTTAGCTCATAGAAAAACAGAGTTGGAAGGGACCTTGAAGGTCTTCTAGTGCAATCCTCTGCTCAAGTAGGAGACCATACTATTTCAGACAGGTGGCTGTACAGTCTTTTCTTAAAAGCCTCCATTGATGGGGCACCCACAACTTCTGACAGCAAGTCATTCTACTGGTTAAATGTTAATTATTCTCACCATTAGGAAATTTCTCCTTAGTTCTACATTCTCTCCTTGATTAGTTTCCATTCATTGTTTCTTGTCTTGCCTTCTGGTGCTTTGGAAAACAGGTTGACCCCCCTCTTCTTCTTTGTGGCAGTCCCTCAAATACTGGAACAGTGCTCTTTCCCTTAGTCCTATTTTTCACTAGACTAATCAAGCCCAGTTCTTCATATGTTTTTGTCTCCAGGTCTTTAATTGTCTTAGTTGCTCTTTGCACTTTTTCCAACACCTTTTTTATATTGTTGTGACCAAAACTGGATGCAGTATTCCAAGTATGTTCTTACTAAGGCTTCCCAGTTCTTGTTAGATGCAACCCATCCCTTGCAAAAAGCCCTTCATTTAGGTAATGCAGACCATAGTCAAGGAATCTAAAGTTCTCTTTGCAGCACCAATTCTTAAGCCAGTAGTTCATTCCTAAAATCTTTTGCTCCTTCATAGGATGTTGGCCTTTCATTGGAAGCATAGATGAAAATACCACATGTGCTCCTAAGTCCTTTCTTATCTAGCTGTTTTAATCGCTTGTTATTGTTTTGGGGTTCATTGCCATGTCATTAGTCCCCACGTGAAGGAGAAGAAAGGGGTAGTAATATGTGGGATTGATTATTTTAACAAAGATCTCAGTCACATTTTTTATTTTTGTTCCAGGGAAATAACATACCTCCCTAGATTGAATGACTGGTCTACTGACTACAGATTCTGCTCCCCAAAAAATTAAATCCACTATAACCAGTATTTTCCTCTTTTTTTTCCTTTGGGAGGTCTGTGATACTTTTCTATCTAGCATAAGAGCATTAGATGGTGCCTCTTTTCTAGAAGGACTTGATGATGCTTCTTTTTTAGGTGTTTGCATAATTTCTTCCAGGGAGAGGCTATGAAAAAAATTGTTCAATACCAGAGGAGCTTCATTGGAGTGGGTTGGAGTAGGCAGCAGGGTTCTGAATCACAAGCTTTTCTCCCAAACTTCAAGAGAAAATTCTCATTTAAAAAAAAAGAATAATCACAACATGGTGACTTGACATCCATGCAGCATAAAGAAAATTTGTGTTAAAACAATTTGCCCAGTGTTGATGGCACAATACAGCAGACAATTTGAGGCACTATTGCATATTTTTGTTGGTTTCAGTTAAGGTGAAAATGACATAAATAATTATTTAAAATTGACCTCTTTTGTGTCATAATTTGTGAGTAGTAGTTCATATTCATATTTTAACTTTTTAGTTCAATGTTGGGAAATACATTGAAAAATAAGGAAGTAAAGGCAATGAGCATGAGATGGATATTAATATATACATATTGAAATATTTCCCATTACAATATAATACTTATACCTTACATATAAGCTAAATAAAAAAATTGAAAGGTATCTGAAAAAATACACCTTTCCCTTTTCTTGAGGAAATGATAATGGACTATTACAGATTTAATAAAATACCTATTAGGCAAAGTTGATTTGGGAAATCTTTATGCTAAATTTTAGAAAGTGACTACATAAATATTGTTCAAGGGTGACCTAATTAGAATAATTTGCATGCAAATGAGAATTTGAATGAGATAAACAATGACATGCTGATAATAACCTTACTTTTCAAGATAAGCTAATTCTATTTTGTCACAATTTCCTTTAAAAAATAATTGTAGAACTGAATGATTTACTTTGCAAAATCTATAGTTTTTTATTTTTTACTCCATTATATAAAAAATTCAAAATTGCTCTTGATTCTTAGATCAATTTGCAAAAAGGGAAAGAAAAATATGCTTTTTCTATATATCATTTTCTATATTTGAACAGTGCTGCATGTATTGTTCCTGAAATATTGATGCAAAATGTGTCTGGGGATGTGGTTTCAATCATTCTTAATATTTCAGATATCTATTAGCAAGCAACATTAAAATGTGAGCAATTCAGGAACAATGTGACTCTTTGGAATATGCATAATCTTTCTCATTGCCCA
Source organism: Bungarus multicinctus (assembly GCA_023653725.1). Taxonomy (NCBI): domain Eukaryota; kingdom Metazoa; phylum Chordata; class Lepidosauria; order Squamata; family Elapidae; genus Bungarus; species Bungarus multicinctus. The sequence goes on from CM042851.1 coordinate 29,588,537, forward strand.
ATATTTCACGGTATCTGTCCAGTGGATCCATAATGCATGTACATGTTCACAATCTGTGGCTTCATTTCATGCACAACTGAAAGATAAGTGAGTGAATTTATGTCTGGAAAGCTGGAATTTAAAATATAGAAACTTAACAACTACTGAAAATGTGAGGGGAAATCAAAGATTATAAAATGCATAAGGTGACCTCATAAGGTCTAATCAGCACCATGGCTACAATCTGGTCCATAGCTTGTGAAAGAGGGCAATATACTGAGCAAATAATGATAGGGATATTGAAGCTAGAATACCAGGTTTATAGCCAAATCTGGATGGTAGGACATAACAAAAAATGTTGAATTGTCCTTGCCAGCCATTCAAAGTTTTGACCCAAGACCTCAAAAACTTGGTGAAGTTGTTTGATCAGGTCTGGGAGAACAAGGGAAAATTTTAAAAAAATAGTTTTCTGAAATAGGATTCTGATATCGTCCTGTGCATTTGGGTTTTGTGTTCTTTAGGAAGATCTTTCCCAAATTCTACTTTTTCCCAATAAGCCAGAATAATTACTTTTCTCCTAACCTTTTCCTAAGGTATCTCTTTGCTGTACCTTTTCTGTTTATGCAAATATTAAATGAAACAAATCCATAATATTTGTCTATTTGATTCCCACCTGTCTGATTTTTTTTTCTTGGCTGCTGCTTTCCCCATTCTTTGTAATGTCATGCTATTTTTCAGGGTTTTTTAAATTTCTTTCCCTCTGGAATTCTACTGGTATTCCAGAGTAGATTTTTTACCTACTTTTAAAGATATCTAGTAAAAAAATTAGACTTAAACACAGAATTGTTGACAAGATTCAGGATCAAAAGCTTATAACAAATTGCTTTGACTATTTTTTTCAATGAAACCAGAAATTTCCCCAGTTCCCGGTATCAATAGAGATAATTTTCACATCACTATAAATTTTCATTAGTCTACATGAATACGTTCCTTACAGGTCCCAGTGGATACCTATCATCTGTATCTTCCATTCCCAATTGACTGTAGAGTCACTAACCCGTAAGTGTCTTGCAAATACCGTAGTAACTCATGTGGAAATACCAGCTTTCAAGATGAAAAAAAAAAATACTTTTCAACTGTTCACATTTATAGAGGAAACTTTGAAAACATAATACTTATCTAGAAGCCAAAATGTGTCTAAATCTACAAGCATTTTTATGGTTCTCAAATCTAACTTATAATTTTAGGTCTGAAGTTTTTAATTTTTCATTTTTTTATTTTGCTTATAATTTGGAATTGGCATCTCTCAAAGAGTGGAAAAATGAACTGAGATGTGTCACAAGGATCCAATCAACTCAATGGACTTGATTCACATCTTCAGTGGTTTATAGACTTCTTTTCATTGTTGTTGTTTCCACAATGCAAACCACAGAGCTTCACCTCATTTCACATTAAAATAACACAAAACCATAAACTTTTAGTATAAAAATGCCAAAACACACCAAATATGAGCCAACTTTGCCATTCTTTCTGGTAAAACTGGTCTCTTTTCAGTCTGAATCCAAACCCATAATAAGAACAACTAATATGATTCCATGTCAGTCATACATATTATGTATAAGATTATTTTGGCTATGCTACTGATATTTCAGTAAAATGTAGTGATGAATTTATGTATGATATTCAAAGATTTAAAGCATGTTTTGCAGCTGTTGAGATTTTACCTTCACAGATGGGGATCAGACCATGAAACCATGTAAAACATCTCATAAGTTTCTGCTTGATTACTTTCAGGAAATAAAATTATTTTCTCCTATAAGCTAGTCTTCTAAATAATGTCTAAAACTGTTTAAAACCAGGTATTGAATCCATATAGTAGATGTATTGATAATATCCGGAATACTTCAGACAAAGCAAACATTACAACAGTAGGTAGGAAATGGAAGAACATAAATTAGGCTATAAGCATTTAAAGAAACCTTTCTCCCTCTATCTCTTTGGAAGGGTGGGATAATCTTATTTCAAAAGTTCAAATATAAAATGTTAATGGAAACTCAGATTGAATTTGTCAGTCTAAAGAATAGCCAGTCAAATTGTGTCATGCCCCTGTCAGAATCTGATTCCAAGGGGGAGGTCGAGCAGCTGACAGGGAGTGGGAGTGTGGCTCCATTGGCTGTGGAAGAAATTGGGAAGGGCACAGTCGGACTGGGAAGAACAGGGGAGAGGTAGAACAAGGCAGAAAGAATTCAGAGGAAGATCCAGGCTCACCCCCTTTTCATCCTAGGCATGAGGGAGGAACGGAGAAGGGAGCAATGTGAGTTGTGTGACTTATGGGGGAGGAAAGGGCCCTGATTCTCTTCATTAGCTGCAGCTGGGAACACAATATTTAAAAAGGGAGTTTGCGCGCAGCAACTTGTTGGAAACAAATCATGTATTATCTTCTTTTGTCGAGGCTTGTCTGGGTTCCTGGCGTCTTCCCAACTGTGTGTGTTTTGTTGGCCTTTGAAGTCTGAAATTCCTTATCTTGCCCTGTCCAGTTAATTGCTGCAGCGTGGTTTGTGTGGATTTTTATTTATCACTTATATGTACTTTCGATATGAAATTCAGACTGAATTTCCTCCACTTAAAGACTGTTCTTGGGAGAGTTTTTTCTCCAGCCAAAGGTAACTGGAATTTGGGGGCAAAGTTGGTACTAAAGAGGTACTAAAGGGATTTTTCTTACTTATGTGACTGTGTTGCCTTTATGCCACTCCTTGGGTCATCAAAAATTGTGAAGAAACAATCAGGAGCAGGAAAATTCCCTTTGAAGTGGGTTTTACTGTAGAAAAATATAGGGGAAATAACTCTATAGTTTGTAGAACAGACATGTCAAACTCAAGGCCCACTAGCCAGATCTAATACTGCAGGCTGGATCTGGCCTGCGAGCCTTGAGTTTGACATGTCTGCTGTAAAAGAAAAGCTTCAATAAATTCTATTGAGTAAGTTAGAATGGCCACAGCATCCCTCACAGTGCATATGATATATGTGGATCTAAGTGCACCCTTCAAGTGCATTGAATTATAATTCCAAGAATTCCCAGATCCTCTATGTTATGGTCATCTGAAGTGTGCTAGAGAGTTTGTTTGTACTGATAGTTCTAGCATTTGAAATCTAAGAACCTGAAAACTTTGAATCTATACAAATAACCTGTATATAGTCAAAAAGAGGGCTGTGAAAATATTTACAGACCCCTCATATCCCAGATATAAACTGTTTCAACTCCATCCCTCAAAACGATGCTATAGAGCACTGCACACTAGAACTAGACACAAGAACAGTTTTTTCACGAATGCCATCACTCTGCTAAACAAATAATTCCCTCAACACTGTCAAACGATTTACAAGGTCTGCACTACTATTACTATTAATCTTCTCATCACTCCTTATTGTCCATCCCGTCCCACTTGTGACTGTATGATGTAACTTTGTCGCTTGTATCCTTACGATATATATTGTCTATTTCCTAGTATGATTTGATTGTTTATTGTATCCTATCACTATTATTAAGTGTTGAACCTTATGATTCTTGACTCTTGGCGAATGTACTTTTTCTTTTATGTACACTTAAAGCATATGCACCAAGACAAATTCCTTGTGTGTCCAATCACACTTAGCCAATAAAGAACTCTATTCTATTCTAAAACTAGATATACTAATACTTTCTGTCATCAGAAGCTCATACATTTCTGCAAACATTTAAGGCCCAGAAACTTCTTAAGGAAAACCATAATTCACTGCTGGCACAGATACCTTGTATGAAAAAGGGTCAAGATGCAATCTTTTGAGATTCTTCTGAGAAAATGCAACGTATCTGCAGTATTTTTATCTTATATAATGAAGCTGCTGAATCTTTGAGTCACTGCTAAAAACCTGCTAAATAGCGAACTGCAATTGGCTGAAAAACAACAAACGGTTTACAATGATTTATTGAAAGTCTTACACTAGAATGTCTTCCTCTTCAAGACCATTAATCTCTCTTTCACATAAAGGTGAAACTGTGCACTGGTTTATTTTCCTGAAGTTAAGTCACTCTACAGTAAGACTATGCTGTTAACAATTACAATACGCCTAGAAAAAGAAAAAAATAATGTCCTGGAGACATAATTGTGGCGTGAAATTCAAACAAGTGAAAGGCCACCTAGACAGACCACAACGAAACTTTTATTTATCTTCAAGGTAACTTGAAAGGTCAGCGCAGAATGCTGACATTAATAGGCCTTTACAAAAATGAGCTGTCTTGATTGTTATCCCAAGAAGTGTGCTTTATGTTTAAAGCTATGCTATATCCAGCTCAGTCTTTTCAAAAGAAGGATTGGTCATAAAGAGCAAATCATGGTATCAATCTACTGTTTCTGGTTATTGCTCACATTGTTGCAGGTATAGATCAGGAGGCACTTTAAACCCACATGCCCCTATGTGCCTCAATGGGTATCTTCAAGTTTGGCATTTTCCACAGGACTTATTGAAATTGTTAGACAAATTCTTTGTATTACCTATCATAGGTCAGTTTGGTCTAGTGGTTTAAGGCACCAGGCTAGGTGTGAATTCTAGTCCAGCTGGGTGACTTTGGAGCAGTCTCTTTCACTCAAGCCAGCTCACCTCACAGGATTGTTGCTATTGTGGGAAAATAGGAGGAGGAGGAAGAAGAACTTTTATGCAGGGGTGGGATTCAACCAGTGTTACTACTGTGCGTGCATGTAAAAAACCTTAAGTGTGCCGCCTGAAAAGCTGAAAAGTGTTGTGCACAGGTGCGCAGCATTTGAAACGCCTCTTTTTCCCTGCTTTTTCAACCTCAGTGTGCCGCGCAAAGAAGCTGAGGTTGAAAAAGAAGGAAATAAAGGACAGGTAAGAGCCCAGGTGGATGAGTGGGCCAAACAGCAGTAAACACAGAACCAGTTTGGTGTCTGCTGTTCTTCAGAGCTACTGGTTCTGTAGAGCAGGGTAGAACTGGTAACATCCCATCCCTGGTTTTATGTATGTTCACTACCTTTGACAAGCCCCTGTCAGAATCTGATTCTGAGGGGGAGGCCGAGCAGCTGACAGGGAATAGGAGTGTGGCTCTGATAGCTGTGGAAGAAACTGGGGAAGGACAAAGTCCAGCTGGGCAGAGCAGGGGAGAGGTAGAGCAAGGCAGAGGGAATTCAGAGGAAGATCTAAACCCACCCCCTCTTCATCCTAGGGCATGCAGGGAGGAATGGAAAAGGGAGTAATGTGAGTAGCATGGCTTATGGGAAAGGAAAGGGCCCTGATTCCTTTTATTAGCTGCAGCTTGGAACACAGTGTTTAAAAAGGGAGGTTGTGCACAGCAACTCGTGGGAAGCAAATCATGAGTTATCTTTTATAGTCGAGGCTTATTTGGGTTCCTGGCATCTTCCCAACTGTGTGTTTTGTTGGCCTTTGAAGTCTGCAATTCCATATCCTACCCTGTCCAGTTAATTGCTGCAACATGGTTTGTGTGGATTTTTATTTACCGTTTATATGTATTTTGTTTTCGGAGTGAATTTCCTTCATTTAAAGACAGTTCTTGGAGAGTTTTTTCTCCAGCTGTAAGTGCACATTGGGGGAAAAGTTAGAAGTATTAAAGGGATATTAAAGGGATATTTAATGAGATATTAATAGTTAAAATAAAAATGCACTGAATGCTCTAGAGCAGGGGTGTTAAACTCGTCATAACAGCATCATATGATGTATCGGGATTTTTTCTCTTTTGCTAAACTGGGCGTGGGCATGGCCAGTGCATGACGCATCTGGCCTGGAGGTCATGAGTTTGACAGCCCTGCTCTGCAGTAAGGGATATGCCATGATTTAGTTAGAACCCAGACTTTAAACCTGAAGTGAAACTCACAAACTCACCTTAAAACACACAAAGAAATGCACACAATGAAAGAGAACAGATGAATTTTAATTCATTTAACAAAGTATCATCTTAATTTTTCTCCAAAAGTGTTTTAACAACAAGCAAGAGGCACTAGCAAATGAAACTAAAAAGCTTTTGTTGTTCATTTATGGAGATAAGAACTTTATAATGGAAAACTATTGCAACACTGTGATCAATGTGTGGGTTGCCTGCAGTCAGAGGCATCCCAAAATTACGCCATCATCATTTAGCAAAAATAAACATATATCAGTGATGGGAAGGGAAGAAGGAAAAGAGGAAGGGAGGGAGGGAGGGAGGGAGGGAGGGAGGAAGGAAGGAAGGAAGGAAGGAAGGAAGGAAGGAAGGAAGGAAGGAAGGAAGGAAGGAAGGAAGGAAGGAAGGAAGGAAGGAAGGAAGGAAATGGAAGCAACAGGCAACGTACATTAAAGTCCATATTTTTCTGTCAATAGTCTCAAATTCCATGGTCAGGATTGACTGTTTGCTATTGTAACTTGATGATACAGGTTCAGACCATTGTGGACTGCAGAAGGTTTTTAAAGCTGGAAATGGGAACAATTTGCTCCTCGGAGGCTTCCTACTCCGATTTCAACCCTTAATCTTCTCCTCCACCAAAAACCTTTTAAAATGGCTTTGCACTTCCTATATCATCATTATCCAATGATTGGCAATTCCAACTCTGGGAAAGTTGTCCGACCATGACAAAACAGATGTGCAAATTTGCTTTAGTTAGAAAAGGTTAGCTTTAAAGCAAGAAAGGATAGTTTTAAAATCAAATAAGTGCTTCTTGAAGATTTAGGACACATCCTCATGAGATCGTCTGATCCTTCTATTTATCACTTTTTTTTTCAACAGCAGGACTCAATTCAGGGCAAAATCATTTACAGACCTCCTCCAACTATTTTTACCCATTTAAAATCCCTTTGTCAGAAGAAATTATCTTTCCTCAAATATCATTTCAACCATTCAAAAAAGGAGCAACAAGTTTTATTTTTACAGAATCTGATCAGAGTTTCCTGAGTTGTGGATGCATAAGTATACATATGTTTTGATGTGTTTGTATATCTGCACATATCCTTTTAAAAACTTTAGATCATATGTTATTATATTGTTAACTCAGGCCCAATTGTGTAGTTGTATAGTGAAGAAATGTGTATTTATTTATTTTAGTGATAAAATGGTAATTTTATATAAACATATTATTAATATTAGTATTTATTATTTAATATTTTTTCAAAGGAACTTTAATTTCATAATTTGACTAGTTCCATTTTATCTAAGTCAAAACAATGTGTCAGAACTAGTGCCTCCCCTAGAATGCAAAATCAGGTTGTTTCCAAAACTTCTGGCTGAAATTTCTTTCTTGTGACAAGCACAAATTTGAATGTCATTTGGATACAACACAAGAATATTTTTCATTTTATTGTCTTATTTGAACAGCAACCCTCTTTGATACCACTATTTGATACCACTATACCACATTATAAATTTCACCACTAATTAAACATTATAAATTAAACATTAATTGATATATAATGTAATATACATTAAATTATTTGTAATTGTGAAATTTACAATTATCCTAACTACCATCACAAGAGAAGCTACACAAATTGAAAAGTACTAAATGTGTTAGATGTGCTCACAAATATAATTTCCCAGTTGGTAACTGACTTGATCAAATAAATTATTTACACCAATGCCTGAAACAGTTCTAACATTTCTAACTGGATGTGGCTACAGATTCCACTGAGAGGAATGGAAACTGATGCTCCAAATCAATCCAGAATGGGTTGCTTTTAGTTATATTATAATGTCAATCAAAAGTAGTTGTCCATTAATTGATACCATATTTTAAATAATATAATTAGAGTGTTTATCAAGAGCTAGTTTGGTGTAGCAGTTCACACATCAGGTTATAAATTGGGAGGGTGTGAATCCCAGTCCTACTTCAGGCACAAAGCAGCTGAGTGGCCTTTGATCAGTCCTTCTTTCTCAATCTTAAGAAGCAAGCAATGGCAAATCACTTACAAAATCTTGCTAAAATAACTCCAAGGACTTGTCCTGGCAGTCACCAAGATCAATAATGGCTTGAAGGCAGCCCTACCTCCCCCACTCCAAATGGGCTGTTTATGAGAGCTTGAGGGATTATAATTTCCATCTCATCAATATCTCATGTCAAAAGGCTAATATAATGGGAGTTGAAGCAGACCTAAGCTTGGGGCAAGTCTACTTTGAACGGAAAAGGCAAAAATCAGTAAGAAGCCTACCAGTTTTATTATTAAATTTATAGTGGATACATTTCCAAAATACATATTGTTTTGCTTTCTTCTGAAACTCAGCACACATCACGTTAGCCTTTAAAGAACTGCTGAAGATGCTTCCCATAATTAGTGAATCTCATCCTCATGTATTTTCAGTCAATCGAGTTGGAATTAAGATATCTCCAAGTCCATTTTGTGATCATGGGTGTCTCTATTTCCTGATTTATTTCCTAGAACTATTCAGGGATAAAGTAGGAGTATAATAGGTTTACTATATTTGGGCTACAAGCATTTGGATGAGATACAGATTGCAATAAAGAGTTAAGGCAGGGATGGGATTCTACCAGTTCGCACCTATTCGCTAGAACCGGTTGTTAACATTCTAAGCAGTTCAAAGAACTGGTTGTTAGAAGAAATTACTGGTCTAATCCTGTAAGGAAGGCAGGAAGGAAACATTCTGGAGAAATTGCCTCTCATTAATCCTTATTACATTCTTGGCAGGACTAGACTTCCTGTCTCTGGAACTTCTCTGGAATTTTTTTGCCCTTCTTTGCTGGCACTTTGCTTGTGTGGAGTGACCATTCAAAGTTACAATGGCACTGAAAAAAGTGACTTATGACCATTTTTCACACTTACAACTGTTGCAACATCCCAGTCATGAGAGACCAGGCGAGGAGATGCGTGCCTCGATGTGAGTAATATTGAGTTGGCCACACCTAGCCAATAACATGACCACCAAGCCATGTCCACCTAGTCACATGACCACCAAGCCATGCCCATCACCTAAGCCACGCCCACAGAACTGGTTGTTAAAAATTTGAATCCCACCCCTGAGTTAGGGATTTCTTTATTACTTAATTTAGCCCTTTGATAAACATTTCTGAACTCTCTTAAGAAGGTCAACAAAAAAGATACAACATACATACAACACATTAATATATGTGATGTTTGGGAGACCATGACAAGAAACCCTTTGGACAGATGTTTTATTACACCATTCAGATATTATAACAATTCAATTCTTCCTTTGCCAAAATGAATTTCATAAAATAAATTGGGATGTAGTTCTTTTCAAAACTATGCCAATTCAAAAGATTTTGGAGAGTTAATATTAAGATTTTTAAAAGATAGTAATCATGTATTTCCTGAGACATGTATTGCAGACTTTATTAGAGCTACTGAAAGATACTACAATGAGAAAAATATTACTTGGGGTAGTAAGATTCTAGAAAAATGAAATGTCTCCCTGTATTCCATCATTCCAGAGTTGGAGATGAAGGTCTAATGTTAAAATGATTTGGTTTCCATTTATTTCCCCTTGGAATTTTGACTCTTGTCTTTTATGCTTTTGTTTTATAAGTAATTTTTTTAAATATAACAATTAATATATAACAATATATTATAACAATGAATGAACATGTTTTAAAGTCTTGCAGACACTTTTATCATAACATCCAGAAAAATAATGGCTGCAAACATTTCTAAAACCACTTGCCCTTTCAAATACATTTCAACCAGTTGCCATCTCCAAGGAATTTGGTAAACTTGTTTAGTATTTATATCTTTCTGCTAACATCACAAGAATCTTAATTTATATCACAGTCGGAACAAAGGCTTACTATGTTATTCAAATATAAATGGATATATCTTGGCTATTCAATTGTTGCAATAGAAAAAAATCTAGGAAAACTGTGGAGGTTTGGTCAGTTGGTTTTATCTATTGTTTTGATTGATACCACTGATGGCCTTAAGCAGCATACCATTGCTTTATTATTCTTTTGTAATGCATGTGTCTATGTGATATGTACCTGTGCAATAAATTATAGTAAAAGATGTTATCATGTGGGTTTCTTTGGGTAAGTTGTTACAAACATTTTTCAGAAGCTACTGCAAAACAAAATATGCAGTAATCTTGAGTCTAAAGAAAATGCATTCTTTAGCAGCCTCATACTGAACATACAAGTGATATCCCTTCCTCACAATAATTTCCAAATCCTTATTAAATTGGCTGTTGACTTAAATGCTGTTCATATAACGAAGAAGATTCTCCAACTCTTTTGCAAGTCCACTTTTCTTTGTTATATTACATCTATTAGAATCATAGATCCTAGTATTTCTTAGTGCACTGCACAGCTCTTTAGACAATAACTTTACTATCCAATTTAACATTTCTATTGTTCTATCCTGCAGAATTTTAATGGTTGTTTTATTGTATATATGAAAACTCCAGCATCTGTAGTTTCTTTTGTGGTTAAATATAACACTGCTATTTCTTACAACCCATTTGTCTTCCCCACTGTTAAGATTTCTTTAGAAATTGATCGCATGTCTCACAGCTTCAGAGCAAGTAAAATGTATCCAGTAATAATGCCACAGTTGCCACGTTTCTCAGAACTTAGTGATTTCTGTATAATATTCATTATCAATATTGCACATTCTAAAATATCTAAATATCTGTAGATGTGTTGCTGGTGGAGAAATTTTTTAAAAAAGATGACGATGAATTCATTACAACAGCTTAAGTATGACACATGTGATCAATGTCTTTGAGGAACAGGGGTTTATATTCCGCATTGCATTGCTCTGGAAGACTAAAATGCTCTTGGCAGTTGTAATAGGATATGAACTGCTATGCAGGATGTCAGATTTTGAGTAGGAGAAATGGATTGCTTGCAGGTCACTTTTGTCTTGCTGTCATGCAGAAGAAGGAGAAATGAAATTTACTTTGCTATACCAATCATTGCTTTCTTTCAGGAATGTTCATTACTTGAAGCAATGGGTATTTGTGCTGTCAGTCCAGTGCTATAGTGTGCCACCTTGCATGAAGGGTTTGCTGCATTTTAACTCTCCATCTTCTGGATTCACAAAGCTATGGAGCCACCAATATGCCATGTTTCAGGTCCATTTGTTGCCATAATGAATACACATGCCCTGACCATTCCTATTTTTTTTCCTTTTGGATTTGTTTTTTATGACACCTTCAGTAGTTCAGATGAATTTCTGAAGGAAAAAAGAGAGAATGATGGAATGGAAAATAAAGAATTAAATGACATAATTGAACTAAATGTTGATAAAAGGCAAGATATTTATGGGCTTCATATATGAATATAATATATTTGAATATAATAATTATATTATTCTAAAATAATAGAAAAGAAAGATGAGAAAAGGTTAGACATCTGGCTATGAGTTTATACACACACACACACACTCATAACCATATATACACATATATTCAAATAGTATAAAAAATTGAAAACTCCAGATGAAACCATTTCTATGACTTAACTAATTACATTATCTTGACATAAGAATGAAGCTCTCCATTGCTCTGAGATTGTGAAAGTAGAATTCCACTGCATTTGGATCTTATCTATTGCCCAGAAAACCCAGAAGGACTAAGAGATTTCCCTCATCCAATTCTAAGCTAGAAAAAAATAATCTAAATGGAACCCAATTGAATCCCTTATTTCTGCCGGACATAAAATTCCTGTACAAAACTTGATTTACTTCTTCCAGCCAAAAGAAGAACATTCAATGGCTCTGTAATGAAGAGCTGAAAAAATATTTCTCCAATCTCTTTCATTGCCCAAGAGATCAAAACTCTTTGGATGGGGGGCTATAACTCCTGCCAATGAGATGAACATCACTGAAAGGAGGAAACCATCTTGCAGCTGCCAGAAGCCAGAAGAACTATTGTGTAGACCCTGTATCACTCCTGGATAATTTTCTTAGACTGAAGTGATGAAGAGCAGCACTTTCTGGTTCTTTAATTGACCAATAAGCTATCTCCTGATCTATAGATAGAGAAGTCTGTCACTCATTCCTTCAAAATATGTACCCTATGTCAAAAGAAAGATACATTGGACTGAAACTAGTTGGAAAGGAGATTCTATCATCTTTTATTTTGATGTGTCTTAGAGCTAATATATGGATTCTCCTCTCATGAATTCCATTTATTGCACTTGTGCCTTATCCCATACAAGTTCCTTGTTCCTTTAGACCAGTGCTTTCCAGGGAGATGTGGTGGTGCAGTGGCTTAATGACACTGGAACTGCCAGCCATAAATGCTCTGCACTCTGGCAGTTCAAGCCCGGCTCTATGAGTCAGAGTGCTTGGTCCCTTTGCTTAGTCTCTAGCTCTTGCCCACCCAACAGTTTGAAAGCATGCAATTGCAAGTAGATAAATGGGTACCATTTTGATGGGAAAAACCTAACTGCATTCACATGTGCTGAAAGCAGAAGAAGGTGCTGGACCAGGAAGGACATGAGGTATTGCGTCACCAGGCAAGGTAAAGCAAGACTTGCAGAATAGTGTGGAAGAGTCATCAATCCAATCATTGCTAGTTAATTGGTATAAAGCTAGTTCACCCCACGTGGTGCACCAAGGATAGCTGTGCAAGTGCCAAACAAAATGAACTAGAAATCTAGGCTGTCATAACTGCATTGTGTGTCTAGCACGTGTAGATTTCCCTGACAGTGTATGCCATATGCTAAATAAATAAATAAGTGCTTCCAAACCTAGGTAAATTACCCAAAATTGGATAAAAGTAGTTTTTCTTTGGGTAAAAGCATACGAAGCTATTACCCAATCACAATAGGGATGTTTACATTAAAGTGTTTTGCTTGCATTGGGTAAAAAAGACTTTTTGATAAGCAGTTTTGGATAATGAAGGAAAATGTTTGGAAAGCAAATTTTAAACAGACAACCATTCATTGGTCCAATCATAAATAAAGGACTCCCAGACATATTTTAAGCACATAAGGATCTTGCTTATTCTTCTAGCAAATTATTGTTATGAAATATTCACTGTTACTTCGAGATGAGATTTTTATTAAAGTGGATAATAAAACGTAAGCTTAGGAATTTACAGAAACAAATAAGCCAACATTTCAACCCATATGAAATTTTATATTGAATCACACAAAAAGCAAATGTTTGGAAAGAGCAACCCCTCATCTCCCTATATTTATTGAAGAGTTATGTTTCATCTTTAGAACTTTATATCTAACAATATAATCTCAAAGCCTCCCTAGACAAAAGCACCACAAAATTGTTTCATGTACCCAAAAAAATTAAATTGAAGGATGGATCATGAAAATGATTAAATTTGATTTCTGCCTTAAATCAACACTCCTCAATTCTGTCTTATTTACAGTTCCCTTTATTAGATTATATTTCACTTTTCATCTGCTTGAACATAAATATAAGAAAGAAAATATTTCTGTTCACTTAACATCCATGATTTTTTTTCTACAAAAGGAGGTCAATCCTATAAAGAGGAAAAGAAAATGGTGAAACATGGTGGAAACAAAAATGGTCAAAAACCTATAGAGAGCTATAGTGATTGCTGTTGATTTGAAAGTAGGCTTAGCCATATTTACTTTCCTTCTATTTATGCCAGAACTTTATTTCTTGGTTTATTATTTTTCACATCTTTTTTCTCTTTATATAACATTGCTTCCCCAGAAAATGAAAAGTCTTATGGAGAATGTAGCAATGTATGTTGTTTGATTACATAAGCATCTCATCCATTATATAGTACAGCGGTCGCCAACTGGTGGGCTGCAGCCCACTAGTGGGCCATGGAAAAATTTTGGTGGGTCGCAGAAGAAATGACCCCCAAAAGCAATTAATGTGGGCCATGCAGTTCTTGCGCCTCCTGGCTCTTCGAGGGATCCCGGAGTCAGGTCCCTGAGATGCACGTGCCAACCAGCTCACACACACGGTGGTGGCGGCAACAACAGTCCCCATCCCCAGTCACTGTCAGCTCTTCCCCATTAGTTCTCTAGCTTTTAATTGCTCCTGCCTCTCTTTCCTTCCCCCTCCCCCGTGCCCACGTGCAGGCAGGCAATGAAAAGGAGACAGAGCAGTGCGCAGCTCTCAGCTCTTCCAGCCCTTGCTGCCTCTCCTAACATCTAATCCTCAGAGATGCAGGCAAATCCACCGCAGCAGTAGCGCCCTGAGTTGCCTTAGTGTTCTCGGTTAGTTAAGAATCACCTTGCCCAGAGAAGGAGGTGAAGCTGGAGGAGGAGGAAGCAGTAGAGGAGAAGCAAGCAACTCAGGGCAGTACTGCTGCGGCGGCTTTGCCTGAATTTCCGAGGTTTCGATGTTGGGATAGGCAGCGAGGGCTGGAAGAGCTGAGAGCTGACCATGGCTCCATCTCCCTTTACTTGCCTTCCTGCATGTGGGGGGAGGGAGAAGGAAAGAGAGAGAGCTGGGAGCAATTCAAAGCTAGAGATCTAATGGGGAAGAGCTGACAGCGGGCGCTGGGGGAGGGGACTGTTGTTGCCACCACTGCCGTGTGTGGGAGCTGGTTGGTGTGTGCATCTCAGGGACCTGATTACGGGATCTTGTGCTATAATTACGACCCAGGAGGTTATAGCGCAAGACCCAGGAGGTCACAAGTTTAGAACTCAGAAGGTCATCACACAGCCCATTACCCAGGTCATTATGACCCAGGAGATTACAGCACAAGACCCAGGATATCAAAACAATAGAACTCAGAAGGTCATCACAAAGCCCATTACCCAAGTCATTATAACACAGGAGGCTGAAAGACACACAGCCAATACCTCAGCCACACATGTTCTTAAGAAAAAGCCAGCCAATCTGCAAACATCAATTCCATCAACCAATCAAGAAATGACAACACAGCCAACCTCCCCACCAGTATATATAGGGAGACAGCAGCTCAGATCAGCTTTGCTCACACAAGCACGAAGCCGAAAGCACCAGCCTGAAGATGGCGAGTAAGATCTCATCGAAACGTTGCCCAGATAGTCTCAATCTTACACGGGAAAAGACCCGAATGCACCAAGACCTGCACACCTGTATCCATGAAAATCTACGAAGTATATATATATATGTATGTATGTATACTTGATCACTGTTCCTTCATCCCTTGCTCACCTCCAGTGCCACTTTTCTTCTTTCCTTTCTTTAAACTTTATTTAGCAAATTCAGTTCTCTGTAACTACACCGGGGGCTACCAGAATATGAATAAAAATACTTCCCAATAGTAAAGCATGTTTTTCTAGAGCAGTGCTAGTGCTAAGAAAAGTGGATGGAAAGAAAAGAGAATGAATAGCAGCAAAGTGTATGGAGTCTGTTACAGTGGTGATTATAGAAGAAAACCTGAAAGACCAGGTTAGCTACATGAAAGAAATGTGTCTAGGTGATCCTTGCCAGTCAAAAAGATTTGGTGGCATATAAATGATCAGAAAAGAAAAATTTGGGGCAGAAAACAGAGTAAAAGTGTTGTGGTTAGCCAGCAGCAGGTGCGGACGGTGGAGGAGAGCGAGGACTCAGATGAGGGGCCAGGACCATTAGGGAATGGACTGCTTCCTTCAGAGATTGTGGGGGATGGCAGCAGTGATGAGGAGGTTCCCAAGGAGTCTGTGCCAAGTGCGTGTGTGCGCAGGACTGCTCGTAGGAAAGAGCAGTTACAACAGCACAGGTGACTCAGGAGTAAGGCTGCAAAGTAATGGCCCCTCCCTCAAGAGAATAAAAGCCAGGTTTGAAGAAGCATTCTTTGCAGAAGGCAAAGACGCTCTGAAACTCAGCCTCATGGACATAATAGTTAGTATTTGAAAACTCTTGTAACTATTTTCTTATCTGTGGGTTTTTGGCAGCCTTGGCAAGGCTCTTTCTTGTCGGAGCTAATTATTTGGAAGTAGCCTTTTATCTGTGAGGAAACAGAGTTCATAGATTAAACTTTAAAAGGGGAGGGATGCTGCCTCTGTCTTGTGTTTGTTCTCTTGGAACCAGGTTGGGTCAGAACGATATGTCAGAATGTTTAAATCTGGAGATTTCCAAGCAAAGGTTTCCTTGGAGCTTCTATATAAAGTAGAGCTTGGCTAACAGTGGTGATGGACTATTAGACATCTCCACTGTCTGATAGAGAAATGCTTATTTCAGATTTAATGATCTCATTGGGAACTTCTGTTTTATTGGTTGAAATAGGCAGCATTTAGTGGATTATTGCTCCAAATGTTACTTATTGACAGTGTTTAGTTTAGTTTAGTTTATTGTCACTGCACCTCGTACAACAAAATCAAACACCATCTTCCATGCACATCATGACCATGACCATGAAAATAAACACAAACAGACATCCTTCACCCTCCACACATTGAACCAAAAGCCCCAGACACCTCACTAATACTGCACTATACAGCAGAATTCAAAAGAGCTACTGCCCTGGGATAGAAGCTGTTTTTCAGCCTATTTGTCCTTGTTTTTATTATTCTGTACCGTCTGCCAGATGGTAATTGTTCAAAAAAAGGGTTCCCAGGATTAGATGGATCTTTGAGGATGTGTTGAACTTTCTTAAGCCAGTGGGAGCTATAAAAGCTCTTCCAAAGAGGGGAAAGGGCAACCAATGATCTTCTGGGCATAACATTAACCCTCTGGAACCCTCTGGTTCCAATCTGCCACTGTGCAATCGGCAAACCATACAGAGGTGCAGTAAGTTAAAATACTCTCTATGGTGCAGCGGTAGGTCACCAGCAGCTTGTCATTCTCATTGTTTTCTGAGAAGTCTCTGGTAGTATAATCTCTGCTGGGCCCTTTTGACCAGTGCAGCACCCCAGGTCAGGTCATTTTTTTATAGTAACATCCAGAAATTTATAACTGGCCACTTGCTCCACTTGGTCTTCATTGATAAGCAAGGCCTGGATGTCTGATCTGTTCTTTCTATAGCCCACTAGCTCCTTGCTCTTATTGGTGTTGAGGACCAAGTTATTGTCTCCACACCACAAAAGCAACCGGTCCACCTCATCTCAAGTAGGCAGACTCACCCCTCCCCAGGAGATGAGTCCCACTACTGTTGTATCATCTGCAAATTTAGCAATAGTATTACTAGCGTGAATGGGAATGCAGTCATGAGTGAGTGGAATTCTACTGGTTCGGACTGGTTTGGGCGAAACCCTTGCTCCGAAGATCAGCTGTCTCCAAACTGATTCACTCGACGAGCATGTGAGCCTGCCTACCTGTCCCTTGTCTTTCCCGTCCTTACCAGAGCAGTTTGCCCTGCTTCAGCTGTTTTCTTCACAAGGACTGCTGTAGAAGGTAAGTATTAGAGCTGTTTAATGCAAATGCATGCAAAGGTGCCTTAGCGTGTAAAGTGCGCAATCACTAAACTGGTTGTTATACTGGTGGAATCCCACCTCTGCTTAATGACAGGTGGAAACTACCAAGCACTGAAGTATATTATCAAACAAGATACTTCCCTAAATATAGAAGCAGTCCTTTTATTGTACCCTACCTAAAAACAGAAGATGCCAGGTTTTCTTGGCCTCATAATCCCATTCATAATGTTATAGAATCAAATAGAATCAAAGTTCCCCATGGATATTTTTATGGTTGTGGTATGAGTTTCAAATGAAATTTGGTTTGAAAATCTATACTATTTACATAGAGTTAAGGTTAAGCATTCTTTTACATCCAATAAACTTGCGAAAATTATAATGACTGTGCTTGAAACTTCCTTATATTTCTTCACTTGTTAAAGCAAATTTGTAGCACAACCCCAACTATCAGGATAGATTAAGCATCAACTAATCCTGTTCAGGGGCAAAGAAAGCATTAGTTGACAGACTAGTGAACATTGCAACTATCTGATTCCCCTCTTGGGAGGAGAATCCAAACTGATGCTGCTTGATAAATTAAAACTTTTTAGCTGGCTCAGCTGCATGCATATGACAACCATACTGGATCCTTCTCTTTCTCTTATAGCTACTACTCATTCACTCCTTCCATAAATTCTCATTCAGTTTTTACTGAGTCTCACAGGTCCAACTTTTGCTATAAATCTTTATAATTTTAAGCACTTACTGAAAGCACGACATATCCAAAGGATATAAGCAATGCCCTGCTGAATTGGATTCTTGGCCCATCTAGTCTAATGGTCTGTTCTCACAGAGGCCAACCAATTGCACAAGGAAGCCCACTGGTCCTTCAGCAGATGGAAATCTCATCCCTAAACAAAATTTATTTATTTAAAAGGTTATGAAAGCTTGTATTTCCTAAGAAGAGGAAAGCATAAAAATCCATTTGCAAAACATAAGAACCATAACAATCAATTTCTGTCAAAATATTATGTTTTTTTCAACATCTAATCTAGAAAAGAACTGATTTCTAAAGAATTTGAATGAACCTGTTTCTTTTTCTAACCAGGTTCCCAGAAGGAAGTTAATAAATATATTACTTCTAGAAAAATGAAAACATCTGTTTTATGCAACAATCCTCCTATTGCAAATAGTTAATATTATATTCACAGAAAATCAACAACTTCAATTGAAATTTATTATCCAGAACTTCCCACAAATATGTCTTCTAACCCACAAGGAATATGTTCCTCATTTGAGTTGAGCATTAAATATAGACTCCTCTCTGCAAATGTCAGCAATAAGACTCCTAATCCTTTTCTGGAAAGTTTATTGCCAAATGGAGTTTTGCAGGAAGACGTTCTGTGGTCTGAAAGCTGTTCAAATTGAATTTGGAAGCATAGATGTTTTGTGGCTGCCATGACTGCTTTGTGGTACAACATCCCACCTACCAACTGCTTATGACCACATAAGGCCAGAATTTGAAAGGATGGGGCAGGATACCCTTGGTGTCAGCACCCTGCAATTTTGAACTCTTACTCAGACCTAGAGCCTCATAAAGAGCTCTGTAAACTGAAAAACATTATTGTTTTTATATAATGCCTTAAAAGCTGAAGATGTTATGAATCATATTTTATGTTTTTAATCTTCCTAGATACCAGAATGAAAGAAAAGATTTGTTCCATCCACCCCCAGTTTGAAGAAACAGTATGAACATTGAGGATAAAGTTTACATAGAGGGATGAGGATTTTCATGCAAAATGAGATTTTTGGGAAACCAAGCTCAAGCCCTCAATTATAGAGCTCAATGGGGCAAGACTACCATGTTTCTTCAACAATATGCCCCCCCAATAGGAAGACCCAGCATGTTTTATAGGCATAAAATGAAATTAAGCCCCTCCCCCCAAATTTAGGCCTATTTTAAAACATGTGAAATGGGGGGAAGGGAGGGGGTACTTGCCATTAGGAGTGCCCGTGGGCAGCCATGCCTCGCTACCAGTTGCTCCTAACAAGCGATCATGGCGGAGTGCGGAGAGCTCCCTACTCCCGCCCAGCACCTTTGCTGCAGACTCGAGACCTTCGGTGCCCACCGCTGTTGCTTTCCCTTCTGCCCATGCCGCCGCTGCGTTTGGAGCTGCCGCTTCTGTGTTTAGAGTACCGCCACCTGGTTTGGAGCTTCCGCTTCCGCGTTTGGGGCACCGCTGCCGTTTGGAACATCGCCGCCTCGTTTGGAGCTGCCACTTCCGCATTTGGGCACCGCCACCATTTGGAGCACGTTTGGAGCGCCGCTGCCATTTGGAGCTGCCACTTCTGCATTTGGGGCACCGCCACCATTTGGAACATGTTTGGAGCGGCGCTACCATTTGGAGCACCGCTGCCTCATTTGGAGCTGCCACTTCCGCATTTGGGGCACTACCACCATTTGGAGCACCGCCATCTCGTTTGGAGCTGCCGCTTCTGTGTTTGGAGAAGCACCCCTGTTTGGAGCACCGCTGCCGTGTTTAAAGCTGCTGCTTCTGCATTTGGAGCACCACTGCCACATTTGGAGCATGTTTGGAGCGGCAGCAGTGCTCCAAATGACAGTGGCACTCCAAACGTGGAAGCGGTGGTGGTGCTCCAAACATGGAAGTGGCAGCTCCAAACATGGTGGCGATGTTCCAAATGTGCTCCAAACAATGGCGGTGCCCCAAACATGGAAGTGGCAGCTCCAAACGAGGCGGCGGTACTCCAAATGTGGAAGCAGCAGCTCCAAACGTGGCGGTGGTGCTCCAAAAGGCAGCGGTGCTCCAAACGCGCTCCAAACAGTGGCGGTGCCCCAAATGCAGAAGCAGCAGCTCCAAACACAGCAGCAGCATGGGCAGAAGGGAAAGCAACAGTGGTGGGCGCTGAAGGTCTCGGGTCTGCAGCAAAGGTCCTTGGATGGAGTAGGGAGCTCTCCATACTCCACCACGATCACCCATTAGGAGCAGCTGGTGGTGAGGCATGGCTGCCCGCAGGCGCTCTAGGCGAGGATGCAAGGACGGCCTAGCTGTTTTTTCAGGGCTCAAAAAAAAAAAATAAGACCCGGCCTTATTTTGTGAGAAACACGATAGCACTGTACAAGATTTCATGGTCAAAGCTCAAGAACTTGGACAATTGAGGTAATTTCTTTGTCTAGTGGTTAAGGTGCCAGGCTAGTGAGCATGGAATCATAGGTTCTGGTCCTGCATTAACCATGAAAGCTAACAGGCTGACCTTCGAACCAGGCACTGTTTTTATCACACAGTGTTCTTATGGGGGAAATAGGAGGAGGAAGGTGTGTTGGCTACATTTGTCACCTTGAGTTATTCGTAAAAACAAATATATAATAAAAATAAATGCATCACAAAAAAGGCAGTATTCCTGATTGTGCAAAGCTGAAAAAAGGAAACATCAAAGCTGTACTATCCTGTAATCCATTGTAGTTGGATTCCACCATTCCACTTTACATCTAAATTGCCCATTAACTTTTCCTTACAGTATGAATTAATGACAATTGACACTGCCAAGCGAACGAAATAATGAAGTGCAAACTTACTTGATTGAAAGTCAGCTACTAGTGAGTCAGTTGTTTTTTTAAAAAGATTGACTGCATGAATATAAAATTAATATAAAATATATTAAATCAAATATATTAATATATAAAATATAACATGAAAAAGGAGGGACAGAGTTAATTCAACTAACATATTAAGTTTGGATAAGAATTGCTACCATAACACTTTTCTAGTAGAGATTTTCAAATATGCTATTATATGGAAGTTTACCAGTGATGCTATTTTTCCTCTACAAGAAGATATCAGGAGCCATTCAGCCATTGTGCTATAATAAACTAGTTTTATATTCCTTAACATCCTTTGCAGTGGAAAAAAATGAATCCCCTCACAAAGGAATCACTTCTTTATCTTCCTTTCTCATCTTCCTTTTTGACTAAAAGAAAGTGTACAATGTAACCATTGAAATGGATTTATAATGCTATAAAATCCATCATCATCCTCAAAAAATGTGTTTCATAATATAGATATTTAAGCTAAGCCTCCTTTTGTGGCCTTAGCCTAAGCAGGTTGAGATTGTGATACTTGGAGGCTGATCTTCCATCACAATTTCATGTCATTTACATCATTTATTACATGACTGCCTTCATGGTAGCAGCTCAGGATTGCATTAAAATCATGGGGTAATTCAAGGGTCTTAAAGAGTCAACATCTGGCAAATCATTGTGTGAATTTGTTTGTACTAGCTAGATTGTGTATGATATCCGGAAGGAAGAAGACTTATGACAATTAACAAATTTTTGGAGCCTAGATTTCTTCAGGGCACAGTACAGAATTGCCAGTTATGAATACAGTCTTGGGACTTGAAGTGGTTGGACCTGCACAAATTAAGAAATGCATTTAACTTTGTGCTGTAAAATGTGCCATCTTGTAATTTCAGCCTGTCAAGTTTCTGTGGTGAGACACAAAGACCAAGGCAGGCCAATTCCTCTTGATCTGTTTGCTGATTTATATAAATGTCTATCTTTAGAGATAAACCACATTTCTGGAGGATGTTGTGGTACATAAGTCTATTCTGTTGTTTGTGGTCTGGAAATAAATGAGAACAAGATTAGTCAATCTTTCTGAGCCTCACACCCTGTAGAATAGCATTACTAATCCCATTGACCCTGAGCATTGATCATACTATCTGAGGCTGCTAGGATGACTGTGTGAAACATCTGGAAGATGTAGACTTGGACAGGCCAACTTACACACTGATCCTACTAAAAGTATTGCTTCTTAATAAGTAACCTGCCTACTACCATTTAATTTTCTCTTTAATTTTTCTTGCGTGCAGAATGACTCCCTACTAATGTGCACAAATGACTACCCTGTTAAAATAGATCTATTTTTCCTTAAGTAGAAATAGTCATATGAATTAGAAATGAGTTCATTAAGTCAGTGACCTTTTAAGATGAATGATGGTTGACAAAACAAAACATATCACCACCTTAAGGCTGGAGTAGTGGGAATAGAATTTACTTGTGCCTTGGCTTCTGAGATTGCTATTTGAGAAACAAGGAAAGGACAGCTCACCTCAGGAGCTTAAGGAGGCAGCAATAACTTTTTATGGTTCTGAGTCTTGTAAAAAGCACAGTTTAATTTGCTTCTGGTATGTTTATAACAACAGTAGAATCCCACTGTGGCTCTCTATTTAATTTCATATTCAGCTATACTAGAGTTTCAATTCCACATTTTCTTCAGCAGGGATTTTCTAGTTGCACAATCATGAAACTTATATACTTCCAAAATATTTTTCATTTTGTACATTTTTAAAAAATGGATTTGGAGGGCATTAAATATTGCAGCCATTTTAACCATTTCCTTTTCCAGTTTTATCGCTAATCAAACTGTTTCCAGGGGCTCCTACCTGCTTAAACTAAGCAGACTCTTAGCAATTCCCCTGCAAGATTAGAAAGAGAGAGAGAAAGAGCACCAACCTCCAGGGAAAATAATCATTTCCCTAATAGCGACTTTTAAAATACACAGAATTTCTATAAAATCAAAACATTGCTATTTGTGTAAGCTAGGATCTCATTTATTTACATCAATAAAATATGTACCTTAGGACTTGCTGGGTCACAGTTGAGTAATGTATTGCATTTTTCACTGTTTTTAAAAGGAATGAGTAATGACAGTGGAAAAGCTTAGGTTCATTCAAGAAAAACAAATTTGGAGCCCTGCAAGTCTTTATTTAAAGGCAGCTTGTGATACAACTTGACAGTTGCTTTGTTTGGACAAGTGTCATAGTTTTATTCCATTGACCAAATTTTCCAAACCCAGGCGCACCATTATGGTTTGGATAGCCATTGGTTAAATGATACCATCAGCAACCAAACAATGGAGACTAGCTATAGAACTTAAGAGAGAACTTCCTAAAAGTAAATATTATGGGATATAAACTGTATAATGTTTCAGCCCAAGGTGACAAGAGTGTATCTAAAAGATCTAAGTTTGCCATATTTGTGAAACAAAGTCAGTCTTTCACAATGCACTGTTTTTTTGTTCCCAATCCTTTGGTGTGCTTCTCAAGCCAGGAGATTAAAGGGGAAAACTTCTTTATAACTTGCATGTTTCACACAAAGTTTGCAGTGCAGTTCTAAAAATTGTGTTTTAAACCCGTAGACAAATATTCATACATGAGAATTAGTCACCCAAAGTTACATTTGTTTATGAAACTAATGTACCACCAGTAGATTAAGAAACCCTGCTTGTAACAGTTGCATATATAGAGAAAAATGTATAAAATGTTAACAAAATATGCATTAAAATATGTAAAAAGAGTCTCATACTGATGAAAAACAAAACACAAAATTGATGGAGAAATGGAATAGAATGTAACAAAAGTTTGAAATACAAGAAATCAATATGGATTGATTGGCCTTCCCTAACAGAACAAACCTAAACAAATGCCAGGAAAACATACTATGAAAAATTGATCATGTTATATCCCTATAAAATGAGGGGGGGTCTTCTCCAATATCTGAAGACAATTTGTTAGAAAACAAAGCATGAAAATGCTGCTCTATTCATCAACTTCTTGTTGCATGGTGTCAGTTTTTAATTCTTTCAAGATTATTTTAATGTTACTCCTGCTTATCATGAAAAAGCACAATAAGGAACATTCTGTTCCTTATTAAATTATCAGTTCTGTAAAATTGTAGTGTTCTCTTTCCTTCTTCACTTTTTTAAAATTAGGGATAGAATCCTTCACATAAAATGCCACCAGGCCCCACAATACCATGTCTGTTTGTGCTTCTTGAAGCTGATAACTACTGAAAATCCGAACAACTTGTCTAATCTTTTTTACAATATATTTCCAGCTTTATATTTCCACTTATAAATATAGTAGAGCATTGTGTGTATTACTTTTCAAATGAAGGTACATGATATTTGGGGAATTCACCTATACATTTTAACAGCTTCTTGTTTTTTAATTATTCTATTATGTTTTCATTCCTTTCACCCCCTAATTTTCAATGGGAGGGTAGTATAAAATATACAGCATAGTGAAAGCAAAAGCAGAAATAAGATAAGGCAAAAAACAGTTGTTGAAGCAGGTCAGCCCAATCATACCTAATATGTATCTACAATAGGACATGCTATTCCAAAGAGCTGTCAAATTAGCTCCAGTTTGTCAAACACAATTGTCATTCTCTAATAAAGATCTTCTTCTCTGCTGCCAAAAATCAGTGCTTCATTAATCCAAGGTTCAATAAGACGTGAAGTTTGGCTTCCCACAAAGTGAAGACTAAATGTTTCTCCACCGAAGAAATAATTTGTAACCAAGTCGCCTTATATTTCCCACAGGCCTATTTAGCTTTAACACTAAGAGCATAAGGAAAAGGCCACAATACAAAATTGTACAAGGATTTATTTCCTCCCTGAATCCAGTTACAATAGAGCCATTCTATAGTCGGTGTATTAAAACAGCTCCCAGACAATGACAGATTCTCTAAATTGTTCCTTTTTCATTTAAAAGTATCAGCAGGCAATATAATGTTCTGCTCAGATCTAGTCCAAGTACAAAAATAGATAAGTATTTATATTTGAGAAAGAGTCATAGATTGGCAGTAAATGCTCAGCTCTATTTAGTTGCCCTGACTCCACCCAAATAAAAAGGGATTGGAGGCTCATAGAAAAGAAAAAAAATAGAAAAGAATTAAAAAAGAAAAGAAGTGTTTGTTTGTTTATTTTTGGTATTTTCTCTACCAAGTATAAGTTAACTCCTAAAAGGTTTAATAGCTTGTCCTAGGAAGCTACTTGCTGAATGTAGTCATTTCAATGTAGTCACTATAGTTCGTTCAATGTGTTTAATTAAACAAATGTGACAAAGCTGGGGAGTATAGTGAATGTTTGGAACAGAGTTGTGTATTTTGCAGGAAATCCTTGACTTACGACTGTAACTGACCCTACCATTTTGGGTAAGGAAATAATGAAAAGTAAGTGGAGCCATTCAATGATTCTTATTTTCTTTAAATAAAAATATTTTTACACTTTTGCTTAAATTCAGCAATCTCTAATAGAGGGCTTTCTAGGAATCACAAAGAAGAAGTTTGGGGTATCCAATCTGTTTTCAAAATCTAGGAAGGCCTGTTCTGTCCTCAATGTCACCCCAGCTCTCTAGACATGGGCTAATAACAGAGTATTTCTGTTGGAAAAGTAATATTTTTTAAAAATCAAATATTCTATTACCTTGGCAAAAATATTTTATGTGATTAAGTTTTTGCATAATTGTGCAAGACACTGGAGATATATTATATGATTTCTTGCATTGGCCCCAGGGATTACTTCCCCAATTTATTTCAAATATGTAATCTTGAAGAAAAACAGCAAGGGATATTTGTTGGCCATCAATAATGGCAGCTAATGGTGATAGATTGGTCAGCCTGGCAAATACAACATTCTCTTGTGATTTTTTTTTTCTTATTTTACAGGTCTCTTTAGCATAAGCTATTAAATCCTGGGTTACAAATCTATTCACGGACACATATACGTACACAGACAGAATTTATTTGAACTAATACCACACTATAGCTCACTATGCAGACTTAGTGGTTGCAAAACACATTATCCAGTGATTGCAGAATTTATATTAAATGATTGACAGAACAGGCTGTGTGTTTTCATTTTTCTTCTGTATGGCATTAATTCATTGCTTGAAGGATTAGATTACGGCTGCCTTTCATTTCAATAGTCTTAACCTTAGCTAGGGAAAGCCTGTTCTTGATGCTGATTCCAGTTTCCAATAAAGATCATGCTGAACAGTGTGGGTGCAAGCATATCACCTTGTTTAACACCACTGATGACTGGGAATACCTTAGAGAATTCTCCACTGTCCAAGATTCTGGACATCGTGCCATCATTGGACTGGTGCACTATCTGAATGAATTGGACAAGGCAATCAAACTTTGACACGATCCCTCATAGGCTTTTCAGCCTGGTAGTATCAAAGGCTTTCATGAGATCAACAAAATTATTCAGGATTCTGCTCTTAACAATTCTCCTCCAATTGGCACAATGCAAAAATAGTCAGTATGGAAGCCACACTGTGACTCTGGCAGCAAACCCAGCTCCAGATGAGCAACCAGGTGATTTGAACTCTTGCAAGCTTTTTTCTGCAATAAAAAGCAGCAAGATTCTTCGGTGGTTGTCTCATACTCAATGTTTGCTCTTCTTCTTATATAAGGTTTTTTGCTTGTTTGATTGTTTGGCTAAAACAAGTAAATGATATAGTTTTGGATATATTAAACTGTTGCTTCAAAACATGGCCCATTTATTACTAAAGCTCAAGGGCTTCTTGTGTCTCTGAAATAAGATATATTAAGCAGATGTTTCTGTGGCTAGTTCTCGAGAGACAGGAAAATCAGACAACAATTTCAAGATGTCTAAACAACAATTCCTCTTTCAATTCAGACAAACACAAAATAGTTTGGGATAATCTACTATTATTCTAATGCGGAAATCTTCAGTTATGATTAGTGTGGAATTCCCCAATATTATTATAGGATCCTCAAATTAAATAAAATATGGAAAGCATAGGTAGCCAAAGTAATTGCAAAAAGCTAGAGAGGGGCAAAAATAACAATCAGCACGTTCTTCACCATGCAATGAAAGGGAATATGTGAATCATATAGAATAATGTTGTAAAACAATCTAAGAAGCTAGGAAGTAAGTAATCAGTCTTATTTAAAGGAAAATAAATTGGAAGATGTATTTTAAAATTGTATTAATTCTAAGTTTTGTATACAGAGTAGCTACTACAGGAAATGTTGGAACAATTGTCATTATCACTTGGATAGTGATTTAGCCAGATGTGCATGTTTACCATGCAATACAAAGACTATGATTAAATTAATGTCAAGTAAACATAAAATTAATGTTAATTAATGTCAAGTAAACATAAAATATCATATTAGAATTTACAAGAATATCTAGTGAAATCTTCAGCTTCTCATTTCAACTTGTAAGATTTGTTTTTCAGGAAGATTGAAATCCAATGAAGGCCACCCTAAAGAAGCAACATGGAGATTGTATTTACTGATTTCCTCTTCACCAGCAATCTGTCATGCCATCCTTGTTATTGTTACGGAATCTGTTCAAGAGGAAATAGCTGGAAATACAAAGGATTAGAAGGAAAATTGTCATGGGATGCTCTTGTAACAAAAACATCTCATGAGCTAATGAATTGTTATGTTTATGACATTGATAATATTTCATATTATTTATAATAAGTATAAAAGTAGCATTTCTCAGTGTGCTATTTTATAAATGTGTTGGGTCTGGGAATCCAAAATATCCAGGGAACTCTAATTGTAATCTCAACAGATCTAGAATATGCCATCTGCATCTGAAATATAAGTCTCTTCTAAATATGTAGACACTATGTTTTTGTAGCAGAGAAAACTCACTGAAATTATATCTGATTTAGATCTGATACTTTCAGTGGATTTATGACAACTTCTGGATCTACTCCTAGCATTTTATTTGGAAATATTGTTAAAATTGTAGAGATCATAAATTTGCATTTTGTTCCACTGATAACCTTTTGTAATAAGAAACCAATTAACAATATCTTCCATCTAGGATTGCATAGCTGCTTCATAATGTGGTTGCAAATAATACTAAAACACCACATCTATTCCAGCATACTGAGAGTATAAAATGGAGAGTAATTATTTATACCAGAAAATAAAGCATTGCAATGTATGGTCTCAAAGTGGAATCACAGAAGGAAGGATATTTTTCTTCATTAAATCATCTAAATGTTCCAGATGGATTACTGTATTTTGAAACCTAGATTCAATGAACATACTCAAAGCACAGCAAATATAAATCAAATTCCAAGAGTCCTATAGATTTTGCAAAAAGCATGCAAAGAAAACATATAAAATGAATAACACACACACATACAGTATATATGGTGTGTGTGTATATGTATATGTATGGTATTCAGCTTTGTTCGGTATCCCAATGATGTGGGAAAATACCCAAACAGAGCTGAATACCATACATATGTGTGTGTGTGTGTGTGTGTGTGTGTGTGTGTGTGTGTGTGTGTGTGTGTATGTATGTATGTATGTATGTATGTATGTATGTATGTATGTATGTATGTATTGTAGTTATATGTGTGTGTTGTATGTACTTTACTTACTTAGAAACTGCCTGACTCTCAATGTAGCTCACAGTTTAAAAAGCAAGAACAATGCCATGAAAAACCATAGCAGAGTTAATAGTGATTGTTTCTATTGCCATATCATATCAGTGCAGGTTTGAAGATATGCCATAATGATCATGCAACTGATACAACAAATTTTTCATGTTTAAATTATCCATAAAGACTGCACAGTTAAATTACAAGTTACATAAGCAGCCTCCCTTTCCTAAGGATTTAGAGTGAAAAATAAGTTCACCCCATTTACTGTGTTATACCACAAGTGGAAGACATGTTCCTGAACTTCAATTCCCAATCACTTTAAACAGTATAGTTTAAGGCCATTGAGTACAATGTGTTAAGAATTGTCATATCTGAAAGGCAGGTGGAAGAAGTTTCTGCTCCTTTTCTATTTTTGTATGCATTTAGAGATTTAGAAAAAATATGTCTTTGGTGGCAAAATGTTTGAGTCATTCTCCTCCCTGGTATATACCATTGACTCTTTTGGTTTTGTCTGATTTTAGCTGTTATTTGTTTGATATTAACCCCATGGTGGAAGCCTCTTAGAGTTATCCTGATAAAGTCCCCCTGATAGAGGCGACATACAAATTGACCAATAAACAAATATGCTTAAAACCTGGTTTGACAAATAAACAAACGAGCAAAAAAAGCTATCTTTAAAATTTAGCCTTTCATTTCAATAGCCTAATTATCCAAGCATATTTGGACAGCTACCTATCACTGTGGAATTGCACATTTGGACTTGAAAATATGGGAACGAAAGGCAGCTTTATACGTAAATTTTCCTATGTAGCAAAGGGTCTGATTTGAATGCACTCCTTTGAGATTAGAAATTAATCTTCTCTCTGCATGTTCTACAATTAGGAGTCCCTATAGAGACTGGCAGGCTTGGACAGATAGGAAAGCTAACTTTCTCAAGTTATTACAGAGTAGAGCTTAGATCATTGATGCAAGAGAAGCCACTTTCAGAGCAGAGCTTTAGCAAGAGAAGTTTGACTGAGGAGCTTTGCACAAGCTTTAGGGATTTAGATGTTCCATTCATCATACCTGCCTACCAAATCCTATTCCTTTTCTCTCAGAAAAGTAAATTGGAACATTCCCATTTTTCAATCCTTTTTTAAGTAATAAAGACACAAAAAAATAACCTCCTCTTGCTAGTTGGAGGTTCCATTTTGTAACTGGTTGAGGATGAGTACCTCAAAAGTTTTTCTCAGGTATTCTCTAGATCTACTATCTTCAGTTTTCTTTGCTTCAATAAATTATCCCTTACTGCCAGAAGATCTCAGCTCACTCAGGAGACAGCAACCAGTTTTTACCTTTTGTGAAAGGTGATTTAAAAGGAACCTGCCCATCTTGATGAGATCTTTTTGTCATGGAATCCTGCTCTGAAAATTTATAGGAATTGTACACATTCAAACAAATATACTTTGGATCCAGTGAGGGGAAAACATTGTGCCTCTAATTATTGATATCATTTTTATCAGGTCTACTCAGAATTCTGTTTTTACTTCTATGTTTTTGAATAATTTCATCCAGCAGTAGGTAGTAAAAATAGTTATACATTTGATGACTATCTAATACTTGAATGCAGTTAGGCTGTGAAAGCTTTTTTCAAATGTAAGACCTATAGATGCTATAATTTTTTTTAGAGAATATATTGATGGCAAGCATTGAACTGAATAAAATGCATGAAATTGACCCTCAGTTTTTAAAAACTGGGTGTACTGAAATGATTCCATGGAATTTTGCAGTACTTTTCAACACTATTAAAACCTTCATTACTGATTACAGGATAAAGTTTGGGCAAAAGTAATAGAAAGGGCATAGCCTATTGTACATATTATTGTGAAAAGTATCACATCACTTTGAAATCTTTAATGGGTGGATACTCTGTTGAGGTAATTCTCTGTTAGGATGAGTGCACACAGGGAGACGTCGTGAGAGTAATGTTGAATAACACTTACAGAGTACATAGATACACTGTATAGTAAAATGTAGATTTTACTTCCAGTAACACGGTTAAGCAAAGTCCAAATAAACAGTCCAAGTCATACACTGTTATATCAGTCAGTTTGCAGCTCAGGGATAATCCAATAACAAAGTCCAGTATCAAAAACAGTTCAGTAATAGACTCACATCAATCCAAGAATAATGGCAATCAGCAACAGTCAATAGGGAAATGTAGGAACACGAACATCGCCCATCTAGCAAAACTCTCTCTCTGGCTCTCAGTCAGCTCTGGGGCACCAGGTTTCTGGCTCCATCTTATGGCTGTTTGAGAAACCACACCCAATTACAATTTTAGCATTCCTTTAAAGAGACAGTATTAAAATGTTTATCCTGGTTTATATATTTCCAACCCAACTGTTAGGTGACTTACATTCCTAACATACTCTATAATTTTTTAGGCATTTTTAAACATTTTATTAAACTGGTTTTTTTTTCCTTCCTCACTGCTTTGGAAATTGATTTTCCATCTTCATTCAATATGACCATTTAGTCATTAGTGATTGTGTCTATATTGTTAAACTTGTGAAATTAATCAAATAAATAAGCAAGTTATTAACAAACAATTCTCAGTATTCCACATTTTTAGCATTACATTGTCCCAAATGAGTATTAAAAATCTACATGTTCTTTGTAACCCATTAATGATAATAAAGCACCTTTTTCATTGTTCTCTAAAAAAGTATTATTGCACAAGCATCTTTCTTTCTCTCCATTTCTCTCTCACACTTCATCTCTGTCTCTTCCTCTTCGTCAAGAGCAAGAATGTAGCTTGAGTTTTTTATCTATCTCTGGCTTGTCAGTGTACCTTGGAATGTATGTGATAACTATAAAATATATATATATTTGGAAGGACAAAAGAAGAAAGGACTAGCAATAAAGGTCAGAGGAATTGCATGGAACATCATCTTGTTTTGATTAAAAGGTGAAAAGTAAAACACTGGGGAATAACTAGAATTAACACCACCACCACCCCAATTACAAAAGAAGCAAGAAGGGAATCCTTTGTTCTTCATTCTATAGAACAAAAATAATTAAACAACAACACTGAGAAAATAGAAGACTATTTAACAGGAGAAAATAGTACAATAGATTATTGTATATGGATTTATCCTCAACTTTCTTTTGCCATTGCTTACTGTATTTCTAGTCTTCCTGCTACAGGTATTGTTCAGGTTGCCAGAATGAAATTATGCAGTAGATAGATTAGGAAAATGGGCTGAATATTTTAAAAAACCACCTGTCAATCAGTAGGGTAGTTCTAGGGAAGAACCACTTCCCACAAAACCAGTGGGTTTCTCTTTGGATATGTTCACACACAAGTTAAGAAGCTTTCATTTAGGTTTCTCATGGAAGAGGGTGCTGGACTTAGAATGTTAAATGATCTCAGTTGGCTTTTTGATTATAAAAAGGAAGGCTCTATTAAGTGATAATAATGATGTCTCCAGACAGAACAAAAGCCAAGATGGTGATTGCAATTGGATGATCAACGTTCCACCCTTTGTCCATGCCATCATGTTGCACGTATGGACAAATAGATGGTCTTCAATGGCATTGTTGCTTCTACTATCTTGACCATGTGCCCCATCCCAACAACCCTAACTGAAAAAATCTTAAGGTTTGTAAAATCTGAAGCAAAACACAGTCTCAGAGTCTAAAATGAGAAGACAGGAACATATTCATACAGGAGGCAAATGAGGACATGAAACTCAGTGTTTGATCATTTGGGCCCATCAGATAGATAAAACAAAATAAATGGTTCATCTATAATATTTACTCATTTTATCATAAGCAAAGTCCTGGCCCACTGAATGTCTCCCTGTAGATTCAGTCCGAGTTCCAAAAGGTAGCTTTGGTCTAGTCTATTACTTGAGCAAACAGAACTGATGAATGTTTCATATTTTATAGCAGTCTTCAATTATCTGTTAGGTACACATGTAGGCTTATTATTCTAAAAATTTTGTAGCAAAAGAAAAAGGTCTTAATTGTGATGAGGTCCTTGAGACAAAATCTAAGCTTTTTTTCCCTCTCCTTCTTTCCTATGTTACCCAACATTTGCCTCTCTCAATGCCCTGGTCATCCTTTATGGCAAATAAGAATGCTCCTTGACAGAAAATAGCAATTTCTGTGTAATTAGTAGCTCACCACTTCACTGCACTTTATAATTTGCAATGCTGGCTAAACTGTGCACTCCTGCATGTGATGACAAACTGTATATAATTATGAGGACTATTTTCCCCCTCAAATCTTTTAGGCATTGTGGTGTGTGGTGCATATCAATATATGCAGTACAAATTAGTTCACAATCTTCTGCTGCAAATTGAATCCATACTGTATTTAGAAACATTAGTTACAAACAGAGTCATTAGGAAGAAGTTGTTTTCTCTAAGGTAGCAAATCATCCAGGACTTATAACTCTCAAGAATTCTTATTTTCAGTACCAATGAATCGGATTTTCATAAAATTGATGTGCATTATGTAATTGTACATTTAATGAATATTAATTACTAATTCATTTTAAAAATACAGAATAGTTAGATCATGTTTTTACATAATGTAATTCAATGTTTTATGTTGTGTCATGTTACAGAATTATATTTCCATCTTTATTCAAAAACAGCAAGGGCTTTCAGCCTGACAGTTTGGAGACTAAAACAAATTAAACATTTTATTTTTTTAATGAGATTTATAGACCACCCTAATCGGTTACAACTCTCTGAGTCAAACAAGGTTCAGTTTTTCATAAACCAAGACAGAATACATTTATCCCCCGAAAACCCTCATTGGTGGTGCCAAAAAATGCTGTTTATACATATTCCCAAGTTTATTTCCCAAAGAGATATAGCAGAGTCTTTCATACTAATACTTCCACTGTGAACATATTTTCTCTGAAATAAGTTTTATTGATTTTATTTACATTAATTTAAATAGTACAATTTATATTAACATGCAAAATATTGCAACAGCTACATTCCAATTAACTTTAAGTAAAAAGAACAGGAATTGCAGGAAAAGTTTTCTCTGAAGTACAAACTGTTTCTCTATGTAGTTGCACTTCTACTTTGCCACCAAAATCATTTTTGTACCCTTTACAAGCTGTTGTATGCTGTATGAGTAAATGTGTTTTAACTACAATTGATATCTTTTCTGGTGAAATGGTCACAAAGAAACAAAAACATCATATTTTGTAAGTATTTCTATTCCAACCATTAGTATAATATATAACATGACTTCCTGTAGTAACTGGATATTCTTGTTCATGTTTATAATTTATAATATATCTGAATTCTGTTGTACTCCACAGAATTGTTTCCTCCCTCCATTAGACCTTAAAAATGGGAGTGTCTATGGGTATGTTTAAATTGATATATGCAAAATGGATACAATTTATAGACCTCCAATAAAGATAAAT
The DNA here is from genome assembly GCA_023653725.1 of Bungarus multicinctus. NCBI lineage: Eukaryota > Metazoa > Chordata > Lepidosauria > Squamata > Elapidae > Bungarus > Bungarus multicinctus. Next base: position 29,622,452 of record CM042851.1, read on the forward strand.
GATAAAGAGATGATAGAGATGGTGAGAGAGATAATGAGAGAGGAGGAGAGGGAGGGAGAGATGGAGATGATAGAGATATTTTACCTGATTCCACTGACTTCAGGTAGCTCACCTAAAAGAATCAGTTCAAATGATATAAATCATTAAAAGAGCAGAAAAGGATAGATGTTATAGATCCCCCAAACAAGCTTCCATGGTTTATTGCCTCCTTAGAGAGAAAACACTATTTTAACACTGGGACAGTTGAGGATAACTTTAAACTTTCTCAAGTATCAGTTGTAGATGATTCAAAGGAACCTTCATAGTCATGGCTGAAGAAAGAAATTGTTTGTACCATGATTTGCTCAAATGGGGAAAGGTCCTGAGTTTAGTTTATCTTCAGTGAAAAGTTAAATTCATAACTGTAAAAAAAATGTTGAGAGAGAGAGATAAAAAGAGAGAGAGGGAGGGAGGGAGAGGGAGAGAGAGAGAGATTGGTTTAAAGTCATCTAGCTGACTTTTTATTATTTATTTATTTGTTTATTGATTGATTTCTTTAAGTTCAAACTATGCCAAATAAATAATTAATGGAAGATAGGATCAATTTCCTGATGCAAATATTCTGTGTATTCTCCCATGTAAAAATTTGCCTCGTTATTTCTTTCACTTTATTTTTGTGGAAAAATATCCTTAAGTTATTGAATTCCAGTGTTCTAGGTTCTGATAAGGACAATATTATGGTTTTGCTATCATGTACCCCAGATCACTCAATATGGTTTCTTTTTCCAGAATAGCTGTAAAATTATAGGTCAACTATCAAAGGTTATGGCAATCATATGGAAAAAGGATTCCCACACTTTCCATGGAGAATAGTCTTTGTTATTCTATTAATATTAGCTTGACTGTTTGCATGTCTCTTAGTGTATATTTTGTGTAATGAACTATGCCTACACATCTTCATAAAATGAAATTTGAGAAAAGATTTGTCTTATTAAATATATCTCCATGTGTGTTTCTCAAACTTGATAACTTTAAGATGTGTGCACGTCCATTCCCAGAATTCCCTAGCCAGAAACTGGATGGTGACTTCTGGGAGTTGAACTCCATGCATCTTAAAGTTGCCAAGTTTAAAAAACATTGGCTTACAGTAATAATAAACCAAAATATAATTATGCTTTCTGTCCGATTAACTAAACTTTGCCTATAGTATTCAATTTCCTTTGCTCTCTGAAGTGCTTGAAGTGCTAAATAAAACCCTTTTTTGTCTCTTTTCTGTATGGATGTTGAGCAAAATATTCAAATATATAGGCAATTTATAGAACCGTAGCCTCAATAGGCATTATACAGTACTTAGAAGGCCAAGTTAAAGTATTTTTAAAAGGCAAAAACTAGTACAAACTAATCCAGAGTAAGGAAAAAAATACAGAAAGAAATCAAAGGAAGGTCTAAAAGTGAAAGAAAGAAAAAAGTAAAAAGAAATAGAAAAGAAATAAAAAGATACAAAGAAGTGACTTCTAAATCTTCTTTAAAGCACTTATAAGTACAATTATTAATGCATCTCTTTTTAAAAGCTAGATCTTGACTCTCCTTTTTATAATCTAACCTTACTAATCATTAAAACCATAAATTCATTTTTTCTGTTTTACCAATAAAAGTCCAGAAGGACTTTCCAGTCATTAGTAAACATTGGTATTACCTTTTTCTTGATAAAACAAGTCAATGTGGCCAACTCAAGTTCTAGTATCAATTCCGTTCTTTACTGCCAAATCTATCTGTGTGCATACAATAATCTTGCCTCTGTTTGTTACATACAAAAACAAAGATCTATACCTTTTTTCCAACTGATCCATCAGCCCTAAGAGAAAGAGTTTTAAAAATTCTGAATCAGTATGTGCATTTGAATCCAAATTTTTTCTAGCTTTTTTACAAATTCACAGAGCATGATAAAAGGATCCTTCTTATTCTTCACATTTCCAACATAGATCTAAAGTAGCTTTATATGTTTTGGACAATTTCACTAGTGTCATATACTAAAGGCACCTTGTTAATTTAGTTATCTGAGATTATACATAATGTAAATTTGAATCCTTTCAACCACATTGTTCAACCTCCATATTGCAATCAAATTTTTTAAATTTTATTTATATGTTTTTCTTTAACATAAATAAGTCTATTGTCATAAACAGTATATTGTCTGAGTCAATTTGCTTATACATAATAATAGTAGTAATAATATTATTTACTTGTACATGGTGGTATTGTTCCAAGTTCTAATTTCTACCTCTATTATCTAACCATTGGTAAAACAAATCCCATGTTGAACAATATTATGTATCTTCTTTGTCCTTTATCTTTAATGTTAACCTATCAATTTCCGATTGTAATCAAAAAAATTAACCTGCTTTATCCCATATTCTTTCATTTGTTCTTATTCTGTTCTCAGAAAGCATTCAGACATATTTTGATATGTTAATATTCAGAGAAATTGGATAAAAATTCATATCAAGAAACTGAGAATGCAATAGGCTGTAATTAAATCTTGAATGTATGAATAGATACTCCAACACTCTCTACAGTAATTCTCCTAACCTCCAGCCATTTTTTAATCTATATTTACCATTTTTCTTGCTGAAGATTTCTAGAGAATGCAAAACCTTGCAAATCTGACTAAACATGGTATTGCACTACATATCCTGATTATTTCAAGATCAACTGTTACACTTCATGATTCAAATGCCAAGGTACCACAGTCTGAATCACTGAAGGAAGACCTGAAATACAAGGAACAGGTTACCTAGTTGATTGAATAAGTAATTGCATTTCATGGATGTTGATGGTTCTACTTTCTGTGCAAAAAGTTCTAGTATATAATTCTGAAATATTCCTCACTTCTTTCAGGTTGCAAAATAGGTTGCTGCATATAAATGCTTTTAGCTCAGTGTCTGAAGATTTCTGGCACATTGTGTGCTTAACTAGCCGTAGAGCATCATCCATGCAATTGTCATGCTCTAAATCTTCCTGTTTTGAAAGCTACTGTTGGTGTGATGGTTGTAGCACATGAGAATAAGAAATGATGATGTTATTACAGTAACATTGTCATGTATTTAGATGCATCTGCAGGAGTAGGGAGGAGATTTGGGATATGAAATCATTGGCCACTAAAATCAGACAGACAAGTAAAAGAGAAAGATTACTCCTACTTAAAAATATTGTGCAATATCTTTTACTTTGCAACTGGATTTTCTTGATCTATTTCTAGCTTTCTTAAATTAAAAGCATTCAATAATATTAACACAAAATTGAAGTAACATTACCAATTCAGATCAGGACAACCCAATTAATATTTGAACTAGAAGTAATTTGAAAAAGAGACCGAAAATAAATTTATGTAGAATGCAACACCTATGTAATTATTATATACATAATACATATATACTTATATAATTATATAAGCCAGTCTTCTCCAACCAGATATAGTTGCATTGGGACTACAACACCCTAACCAATAGTAACTTCAGCAAGGCGCATATAAATCTATATGGCAAGACCATATTTGAAATACAGTGTACCATAAATTTGAGGTGGAGGATTCTGTTTGTTTCCATTTTTATAATGCCCCAAATACACTGGTTTTTTATCATTATATGTGAGTAATCTACAGTAATTTAAAGGGACATGATGACTCAGTGTCTAAGATGCTGAGTTTGTCAATCAGAAAGGTCAGCAGTTCGGCGGTTCGAATCCCTAGCACCGTGTAACGGAGTGAGCTCCCGTTACTTGTCCCAGCTTCTGCCAACCTAGCAGTTTGAAAGCATGTAAAAAATGCAAGTAGAAAGATAGGGATCATTTTGGTGGGAAGATAACAGTGTTCCATACGCCTTCAGCATTTAGTCATGCCAGCCACATGACCACGGAGATGTCTTTGGACAGCACTGCCTCTTTGGAGATGAGCACCGCCCCCTAGAGCTGGAAATGACTAGCACATATGTGCGAGGGAAACCTTTATCTTTATCTTTTAATCTACAGTTAGACTCAGTTTAAGACTGGTGGAAACTTAATAATTCATGTTCTAATCCAGAACTTAAAAATTATTAAGGTACCATCTAAGAATATAGGCAGCTCCAAGGAGAGATTATTATTTTTTTTTTGTAAAAATAGTGATCAGTTCTAGTAAATTCAATATTCCCAAATATCGAGGGAATCCTTCAAAAGTTTTGTGTCTGAAGGCTCCAATCAAAACTGGTATAACAACATGTTCCTTTTGTCACAAATATTCAGCTTCAATCTATGAGTCTTGATATTTTTTTTCCAAATGATTTTCATCAGTCTGCACATCACTTCACATATCACCCAGTATAGCAACATCAATGATCCAGACTTTCTTCTTTTCATTGTATCAGGCATGTTATGAACAAGTTCCATCTTGATAAGATCTTAACCTGCTCATTTTCCAAAACTTTAACTTGACATTTCCAGTAGTTTTCACAACATTTGAATCCATACCTCATTTTCAATAAAATTTTGAAAATTTGGTTATGACACTACTTGTAGTTAATTTGTGAAATTTTTGCTGCAATCACTGATCAAGTGGTCAAATGTTTCATCCTTTTCACTACAGAGCCATCATTTGCAATGCTTTGTTACATTTGTATTTTTTCCTTCACATTTGTATTTTTCCCTTCAATTATTTGTAAAGCTTGTTCTTGAGCAAAAACATTTAATTTTTGCCTTCAAGATTCCTTATCTTTTAAGTATTGACATACATTGGTTTGTTCTTCCAATTAGCAAATCGATTTTCAATTGTTTCTTTTCTATATTCAGCCTTCATAAAATAGAGAATAGAAGAACTTTATTATCATTGTACAAGCACAATAAAACTGTGGATGCACCCCAGCAACTGTTTGCAATACAATAAAACCAAAGCACTAGAAGATAAAAATAAGAAAAATAGAGCACCCACATCTCCATTTGCAATTTGAGAGTACAATATCTATGAATATACACAAAATATACATCCAACACTTCACCTTTGTTGTTTTCAAGACTGTCTTCAGCAACGGTTCTTGGCTATTCTTGATGTAATCATTCAGGTCATACTTGAGGGTTTTTTTTCACCTATAGGTATCCTCTACTCCCTTCAGTTCTTGGCAAATGCAACCCACCAGTATTACTTTTTTGTGCAAAGCAATTGTCATTATTTTCTTGCCAAGTTCCATCAAGGTCCAGTCAATTTTTACTGCTGTACAGTAAAAGGGATTGCCCAGATATTAATTACTTTAATGATGTTTCCATCATTTATTTTTATTTCAATTTTTTGAATCTATCTGATGTATTTATAGAGCCATTTTCTTTGATTTGATTTGGTAATAAATTAGAAGCTTCCAAAATTCCCAAATATTTATAGTTTTCTGCTGGTGTTATTGCCTTTATCAAATCATCATTGTTAATGTGTATTCTAGCATCTTTAACTATTTTGCCAAATTAAATTAATCTTTACATAATTGTTTTGTGCTTTTTAATTAGTAATCTAGTTCAGGCTTCATTTTTTCAAATCATTTGAAATTATCCATATAAAATAAATATGAATATTTTACTCCATTTTTAGGCCAATTTATATGTACAGTTTGTTTTTGTTCAGAATTGTTGTTAGTGGAGCTATTGGTAATATACAGGGTAAAAGTGATGCTGAATCACCTTGAAAAATTTCACATTTGATTTCAAGATCAGTTTTGCTTTAGAAGGATTCTTCCAATGAGATGTTCCATAATCTATGTGTTGTTTAAAAACTTTAGAAGAGTGTTACAATCAGTAGTACAGGGCAGTTGTATCTTTAAGGGATGGGTGGATCTTCTAATTGGAGCCATAGGTTCATATGAATAGGCATATAAATTGTACTGTATGAGAAAGCAATGAATATTCTGAAATATATGGCAAACTAATTTAAAGCATATTATAACAGGTGATAATACCCAGTCAGTATTGGCTGATCTCAGAAATGCAAAACAAAATCAGACATGGTTGGTTGGAAAACACCAGGTCTGTTGGCTAGGCTGGGAATTTAAACTTTTAAAATGTTAATCCTTTTGTTGGGTTTAATACTACCAACAAAGTTAAGCAATTTCAAATTCCACTGATTTTCAGCAGGAGACAACATTTATAACTTTTGAGTGAGCCTGTATTCCTAGATAAGCCACAGCAAATATCCTATTGCTTATGTCAAATAAATTGCAACATTAACTTTAGCAGGCGGATTGGTTCTTTATTAGGCAACTAAACACTAACAATTATTTGCTTGGTAGATATAAATTAGTACATTTCAAACAGAGTGCTGTTTGAGGAAAATTTAATTATTTGTTTTCTTTTGGTGCTGTTACCCATATATATGTGTGGGAAACAGATCTATAATTACACTAGGAACTCAAATACCGTATACCACAAGTGGTATGGAGAATTGTGGTTCTGAGACACTTATGTCTGACATCAATTATGAAATTTTTAATAAAGTTTGGCTCAAACATTCTTTGATTTTCCAATGTCTGTAGGAACAAATGTGATGTGATGTCAGAAGAGAAACTAAAAATATTATGAATAGGATCTATAAGTGTATTCTAAATGTTACGGATAGTTCTCAATTTACAACCATTTGTTTAACAATACTCTGAAATGAGTCATGGTGGTGCAGTGGTTAAAGTGCTGTACTGCAGGCTACTTCGGATAACTGCTGGCTGCCTGCAATTTGGCAGTTCAAATCTCACCAGGTTCAAGGTTGACTTCCGAGGTGGGTAAAATGAGGATCCAGTTTGATGGGAGCAAGATGCTGACTCTGTAAACCACTTAGAGAGGACTGTAAAGTACTGTGAAGTGGTATATAAATCTAAGTGCTATTGCTATTAAGGTGGCCTTGGAAAGGGTGCTTTATGGCCCATAAAATACTTGTAGCTGTCAGAACACATTAAACCATCACCTCCTGTTGTCATATGATCTTGATCTGGGTGCTTGGCAACCTGTACAGTCTTACAATCAGTTATCAAGTGTCCCACAATCACGTGATCATCATTTGCAATCTTCTCTGCCACCTTTCCCAGAAAATCAACTCCATCTCATCTCTGAGAACTGGTTGAAATGGCTGCCTGCCAAAAGGGAATCTCATAGCTGAAAAGGGAGTGAAAATGCTACCTGCCAGGAGGAAAGTTGGAGCTGAAAGAATAGAACAGAACATTTAAAATACTAAATATAATACTTAAAATTCTTAATAGAATACTAAAAAACTTAATATAATACTTAAAAGAGGGGTGAAAGTGCTGCCTGTTGGGAAGGAAAGTCAGATGGAGCTGATATTCCTTCTGGCAGGCAGCCCTTTCACTTCATCTACTTAATGACCTATGAGATTGCTTAACCATTTTAGTTGGGAATACCAGGATTACAGACATTGTGTAAAGCAAACATGTGGGAGTTGCTTCCCTCAATAACTAACTTTCTGCTCCCAATTCTGAGACTGGTCACAATGAAGAAATGAAACTTGGGATCTGTCTGAGAAAAAAATGAGATGTACAAACAAAATAATAACAGTAATAATTCTTAGATATTCGGTTAGGACTTGAATTATTAAGTTTACAGCAGTCTTACTCTGTGAATCTAACTGGAGATTATCCACATGTAATAATAACAATTGTGTGAATCAGATAACAGACAACAGATAATCAGAGTTGGAAGGGACCTTGTAGATCATCTAGTCCAACCCCCCGCCCAAGCGGGAGACCCACACCATTTCTGACAAATGGCAGTCCAATCTCTTCTTGAAAGTCTCAAGTGATAGCGCTCCCACAACTTCTGAGGGCAAGCTGTTCCATTGGTTGATTGTTCTCACTGTCAGAAAGTTTCTCCTTATTTCCAGGTTGAATCTCTCCTTGTTCAGTTTCCATCCATTATTCCTTGTCTGGCCTACAGGCGCTTTAGAAAAGAGCTTGACCCCTTCCTCCCTGTGGCAGCCCCTCAAATATTGGAAGACCACTACCATGCCTCCCCTGGTCCTTCTCTTTACTAAGACTAGCCAAGGCCAGTTCCTGCAACCGTTCATTGTATGTTTTAGCCTCCCATCCCCTAATCATCCTGATTACTCTTCTCTGTATTTTTTCTAGAGTCTCAACATCTTTTTTATAATGTGGTGACCAAAACTGGATGCAGTACTCTAGGTGTGGTCTTACTAAGGCTTTATAGAATGATATTAGTACTTCCCTTGATCTTGATTGTATCCCTCTGTTAATACAACTTAGGATTGCATTAGTTTTTTTGGCTGCTGCTGCACGCTGCTGGCTCATATTTAGCTGGTTGTTCGCTAAGACTCCAAGATCCCTCTCACAGTTACTGCTATTGAGCCTGGTTTCACCCAGTTTATATGTGTACTTTTGGTTTTTCTGGCCTAAGTGTAGGACTTTACTTTTCTCTACATTGAATTTTGTTTTATTAGATATGGCCCAATGTTCTAGTCTGTCAAGATCTATCTGGATCTTGAGCCTATTTTCTTGGGTGTTAGCTATTCTTGCCAGCTTAGTATCATCTGCAAATTTGATAAGTTCCCCTTCTGTTCCCTCATCTAAGTCATTAATGAAGATATTGAAGAGTACTGGGCCTAAGACAGAACCTTGTGACACCCCACTGCTTACTTCCCTCAATCTAGACTTAGACCTATTAAGGACAACTCGTTGAGTAGGGTTTGCCAGCCAGTTGCGAGTCCATCTAGCGGAGGTGCTATCTATTCCACTTTTTTCTAGCTTACTAAGAAGTAGGTTGTGGTCTACTTTGTCAAATGTGTTGCTGAAATCTAAATATATTATGTCCACAGTATTTTACTGGTCTACTAATTTAGTCACTGTGTTGAAGAATGAAATAAGATTGGTTTGGCATGATCTGTTCTTAACAAACCCATGCTGACTGCTAGTTATTACTTTACTTGTTTCTAGATGTTGGCAGATCTGTTTTTTTTATTATCTTTTCCAGTATCTTTCCGGGTATTGTTGTTAAGGCTGATTGGTCTATAGTTTCCTGGGTCTGTTTTTTTCTCCTTTTTTGTTGATGGGAACCACATCAGTTCTTTTCCAGTCCTCTGGTAGTTCCCCGGTGCTCCAGGATTTTTGAAAGATATGGTGCAGTGGTTCTGAGGTGATCTCTGCCAGCTCCTTTAAAACTCTGGGATGTAATCCATGAGGCCCTGGTGATTTGTTTTCAGATAGGTGTTCTCTTACTATTTTTTGTTTATTTTAACTTTTATTTCTGGTCTGTCTTTTACAGTTATGTTTTTGGTGGGTTGAGCTATAGTTTATTTTTGCGTGAAGACGGATGCAAAGAATGAGTTAAGCAGTTCTGCTTTCTCCCTGTTGCCTGTTACTTCCTTACTATCTTCTCTCATTAGTGGACTGACTGTTTCCTTGATTTTTTTCTTGTTATTTATATCAAGTAAAGCTGTCTTTTGCAATTGACTGGTGGCGAATCTATCAATGCCGGGGATGTTCAAATGTTCCAGTTGTTTTGGGATTACACTCAACATGCCTATTACTATTGGCACTATCTTTGCTTTCTTTCATCATAGTCATTCTATTTCTATTTGCAAGTTTTTGTTTTTGTCATTATAAGTATTATTGCAAATAATATTAGTAATAATCATAACAATATATTTTTCTTTAGGAGAGATCAAGCAGGATAGTATTTGGTAGCTTTTATCACAATTTGATGGATTGCTCTAAACTGTATAGCAGTTAAAGAATTTAGGAGCAAGCACAAAAAAAAACTTAGTATTTTATAATAGAAAAATAGTTTTTTAAAAAAGAATATATAATTGTACATTATCAAAGTAAAGGGCACCTTAGGTCAAAGATGTTTTATATTCATAAGATATAATTCACTGGAAGAAATTGAAAGTATGTAAACAACATTTTTTCAGAGGCCAGAATGTCTGCAAAAAAGTGCTACTGTTATGATGCTACATCTCTAGTGTGTTGAATCTATTATTTCCCCAGACAAATGATATGGCAAACAGAGCTGATGAAATATTAGAGAAGGTTCTTAAGTAGTAAAAGGGAATCTTAATATGTCAGAATAGGACAACACAGATTGGTATCATTACTTTTGAAGTTAAAGAACTAAGAGTAATAAGGTTATCTGTCTCATGTTTCATGTAGGAAGCTTGGAAATTACCTTGTGCCCTACTATTAATGGGAGAGAAAATAATCCTCAAATCAAGACCTGTACAAAATTATGATAAAGATGAAAAGCTTTTAATTAAGCTTACATATACATAATTTATTTTATCGTTCGTTAAAATGGAGTGTGAATGCCTGCAGCAATGACAAAGCTGCATATTAGCAAGGAAATTGACCCTGAGTCAGTAATACATAAACCAGGGAAAATGGCAAATGTACTGTACATAAAGGAGATGTTTGATCGGAAACCCATAGAAAAATGATAGATAGATAGATAGATAGATAGATAGATAGATAGATAGATAGATAGATAGATAGATTTATTTATTTATTTATTTATTTTATTTTTTTCATATTTCTATACCGCTCCCTCTCCCAAAAAGGGACTAGGGGCGGTGTACAGCCTAATAAACACATAAAATAGGTACAAGTTAAATAGAATTTAAAACTAGATTAAACACATATATCTGGCTGCATCCCGTCCAACTACAATTAAATATTTAAAATCCGGGATAGATAAAAATTTAAAAATCAGATTAAAAATTAAAAACCCTCATTAAATTTAAAACCCCACAAACTCTTACTGGGCCAGGCCGGCCTGTTTAAAAAATAGGGTCTTAACTGCGCGCCGGAAGGTCAGGATGTCTGTCATGGCTCGTATCTCCGGGGGAAGATCATTCCACAGGGAGGGGGCTCCCACAGAGAAAGCCCGCACCCTCGGGGCCGCCAGCCGACAGTGATCATGCGGCGGTACACAGGGCAACCCTGTGGGAACGTACTGGGCGGCGGGAGGTTGTTGGTGGCAGCAAGCGGTCCCGTAAGTACCCAGGTCCCGAGCCATGGAGCACTTTAAATACCATCAGTACCACCTTGAATCGAATCTGGAAGGCCACAGGGAGCCAGTGCAGCCTGCGGAGAAGTGGTGTTACGTGGGTGCCCCGAGGGGCGCCCACGATCACCCGCGCGGCTGCATTCTGAACCAACTGTAACCTCCGGAGACTCTTCAAGGGGAGCCCCATGTAGAGAGCATTGCAATAATCCAAGCGGGAGATAACGAGGGTGGAAGTGACTGTGCAAAGTGCGCCCAGATCCAGAAAGGGCCGCAACTGGTAGATCAGACGAATCTGATAAAAAGCCCCCCTGGCGACGGCTGCAATATGTTCTTCCAAGGACAGCTGCACATCCAGGAGGACACCCAAATTGTGCGCCCTTTCCACAGGGGTCAATACCTCTCCCCCCACGGCCAGCGAAGGAACAAGCTGGCTGTATCTGGGCGCAGGAAACCACAGCCACTCGGTTTTGGTCGGGCTGAGACAAAGCCTGTTACGACCCATCCAACCCCGCACGGCCTCCAGGCACCGGGTCATCACTTCGACGGCTTCGTTGGGGTGGCCCGGGGTGGAGATGTACAGCTGAGTATCATCAGTGTACTGATGGAACTCCACCCCAAAGCCACAGATGATCTCACCCAGCGGCTTCACATAAATGTTGAACAGCAGGGGCGAGAGCACCGACCCCTGGGGCACCCCACAAAGCAGGGGCCTCGGGGTCGATCTCTGCCCCCCTATCAACACAAATTGCAAACGGTCAGAGAGGAAGGAGGCGAACCACCGCAACACGGTGCCTCCAACCCCCAACCCCACCAACTGCCACAATAAGATACTGTGGTCGACAGTATCAAAAGCCACTGAGAGATCTAACAGGACCAGGACAGAGGAGCAACCTCTGTCCCGAGCCCTCCAGAGATCATCCACCAACGCGACCAGCGCCGTCTCCGTGCTGTGCCCGGGCCTGAAACCCGATTGGAGGGGGTCGAGATAACTCGCTTCATCCAGGTACTGCGGGAACTGACGTGCCACCACACTCTCTACAACCTTCGCAACAAAGCGAAGGTTGGAGACAGGACGATAATTTGATAATAATGCTGGGTCCAGGGATGGTTTCTTGAGGAGGGACCGCACCACCGCCTCCTTCAAGGCGGCGGGTAAAAGCCCCTCTCTCAAGGATGAGAGAGGGAGGGAGAGGGAGGGAGGGAGAGGGAGAGAGAGAGAGATAGAGGAGAGAGATAATAGGTATAGTAAAAAATGATAGAGATAATAAGATTTTACTTGCAAGCCTGATGCAATTCTGGTAGAAAGCAAAAGGTATGAGCAAATAAAAAAAAAATTGTGAGCAAGGAAAAAAAAATAGTTCTGAAAAATCTTGAAAGATTAAGACTTCGCATAACATACGAATGACCGTTGTTCATTTGAGTCCTGAAGTGCTGAGTATAAAGACACATTCTTGTGTTCTAGGTCTTTATTCATTTCTGATACTATTTTGTAAAATTTGCAGCAATGAGTCAAATGCCTTAGGATCTATTTCTCCTGCCTGGAATTTATGCATAGATCTGCATGATTTAGTCAGCATTTCTAGACTAGCCGTTCATCAGGGAATGTGCATATATTTTATTTTAAACCACTTAGAGAGGGCTGTAAAGCACTATAAAGCAGTATGTAAGTCTAAGTGCTATTGTTATAAACATGAGGCATCTGCAAAAAGGATAAAAAATGCCAAAATGGCTGAAGCCCTGACTATTTTTTTATATGTGCCATGAAGCACTTACAATTTGATGGGGTTTCCATGTCATATGTTTGCAGTTACCATCTTGATATTTTTGACCTGCAGATAATCCTGCAGAGTCACAAAGTCACAACTCTATTAAACATTCAGGAGAGATAAATCCCAAAATGCTACAAACCTAGAGAAGTCTAGGATGAAGTAGATCAGGGCCCCCTCAACTTGTGGGCTGTGAGGGGATTGCAACCAGGCCATGGAAACAGCCAACTGCACACGCATACGCTTCCTCATTTGCACAAGCAGCAGGTGAGCGTGTGCACATTTGCTCTATTTGCATGAGGGGCAGGGGATTGTGCACTTGTCAGCCACTCATGCAGAACCATCTCCTCTCACACAAACATGCACACACATGCCGGTCCACAAAGCTGGCAATATTGGGGAATTCTGAAATAGACCACTGATTTCATTGGAGTTTTAATTTAGCAAAATGTTTATAAACTTTGCTTGTAATTTTATTTATTTATTTTGGTGATGAGTGAACTTGTGAGGTAATTCCATTTTTATTGACATCCCTTTGTCTATTATTCCCTTGTTTGTTCTTTATATTTTTAAATGAGTCAGCTATAATAAATAAATAAATGATATAATTAATTAATGAATTAATTAATCTCATTTATATGGCTGTTCATTTGACATGAGAACCATTCTTAAGAGAAATAACCAATAATAATTAACGAAATATCCTAAACAAATTGCATCAGAAGTGATTCAAACAATTAGAATAATCAAAGAGGACTCACAAGATTTCCAGACTCATTATGATTTATTCAAACAAAAACTAAAGCATTGTTGGTATATTTACTAAGCAGACAATTATCTATTTTGCTGTAGTCTGTATAAAGCTTTTGTCTAAAATATGTGTCGTTTGTAACACTTTATACCAAATACAGTGCTAGGCATAAAAAAAATTCCATGAGTAATTTCTCTTGAATTTAAAATTTTGAATATTATAATGCCAGAATTTTAGAAACCAAATTCTAAGTATTCCTCCAATTCCTTGGAATTTTGTTTATTAAGTATCAAGCTTCGTGAAAATAGAACTTGCCATCATTTTTCCTGAAAATGCCAAAGAATTCCACAGGGATCTAAAAGTATTACATTCCCAGCTTGTGCATAGAAATGTATATAACTTTAACAAATTTCTGTTCACTGAGAGGTTGGGTGAATTATTTTTCTGAACTTCTCCAGAAGAACCTCTTCAAAAATCTTGCAAGGACAGAGTTCTCCTATTGGATTCAGAACACAATGGAAAAAGTTCTCCCAACAAGTTTTCCCTTGGGATTTCACTGACCCCTGTAAAACAGAGGGGTTACAGATTGCTGGAGAAAAGATTATGGATAAAAAAAACCTGGAGATTCATGTACATCTCTCTCTCAGCTTCCTCTAAATTAATTAACTGCAAAACATTGCAAGAAACATTTCTCCAAAATTATTTTCTTTCTGAGAATGAAAACTGCAAGACAATTGGTCTGCCCAGCAAACAAATCTATTTGAATTTAGAATTTATTTGATTTGTCAATTGCTTACAAGATAATAGGTATAAGTATATACATAGTTATAAATACATGAAATGGGTACATATAAGAAGAATAAAAGAAACAATAGGACAGGGACTGGTAGGCAGGTTGTGCGCTTATGCACAGCCCCTACAGACCTCTTAGGAAAGGGGTGAGGTCAATTTGGCCTGATTATCTATATTATTTTAGTCTAAATCACCATTGCAATGATATGCTCACAGATTGATTGGATGGCTATTTATGATCATCTGTACTGTATCTTTAAATACTGAAATTTATTTTCATTTTATATGGTTGGAGCCATTTTGTGCACAGTCCTCTGGAAATGGCTGGCAGAAGAAAGGCTGGTATTTAAAGTTCATTTCAAAATATATCCCTAGATGCTCTTTAAATGCAGAGGTTTTTTTTAAGCAGGCCAATCAGTGTATATATTTCATCAAGCTAAGTTGAAAAATATTTGCATCTATATACAGTACCATCAAACTACTCAAATGTTATCCGTCTAATAAAACATTATTAGTTCAATATTCTGAAGTAATCTATTTTAGAAGAGAGATAGTGAAAGCTTCTGAATTCTTTAGAAATTCACATATTAGAATAAAATGTATGATATGTAGAAAAACACCCTGTTGATTAAGTTGAATTTTAAGGTAAGGAAAGGTTCCCTCTAACCTAACATGCTATTTCCCTCAAAGGAAATATTCCAGTCATATCAACCATGAATTTAACTCTAGTCCACTTATTTTTCAAATTAAAAATGAACAAGACACTGAATATGACACTGAATGACAGTTTGTTTAGTTTATTTAATTTATAGACTAACGAGAGATAATATATTAAAGCATGGTTTAAGGGTACCTCTGCATTTGACCTGCACATGTCAGGCACAAAGAATCCAGATCATTCATTAAGTTCCTTATAAAGAAGAACTATTGCTCATGCCTATACACAAGAATCTAGTCAACTACCTGTCAGCACTAAATTGGCACTAAGTAAGACTCAGTGGAATTCAAAAGGGTCTGGATTTGGAGTATTTTGGGGCACAACAGTTCTAGGCCGAGCCTCTCTTGATTCCACCCCCCAGGTTCTATCTCTTCTTCTCCTACATCAATGTCACAATCAATTATTCAAAGAGTCTCCTTTGAATTTTCCTTCTACTAGGTAAAACACCACAGTGAGTCAGTGAAGAATTGTCTAAATCTGGATATTCTTATATTTGTCTAATAACTTGCAGTTCTGATATCTGCCTGAAAAAACATTTCAAAAAGAGGCAGAGTTAGTTTGCCACTTTCATCTAAAGTGATTTACATTGTCATACAATGAGGATAATAGAAGCCGAACTTAGAAGCAGGATATATAAGAGGGTTCAAACATTTGTTGACAAATAAACAAAAAATGAAAATTGAAGAACACTGTCTTCTCTCAGATGTGAAGCTATTAATGCTATTGCATTAGATTGCATTTGTAAGTACAAAGCTTCTTGCGAATGCAATGAGAAACAATATTTATTTATTGGCAGATATAGATAGGATAGATGGATGGATGGGTGGATGGATGGGGAGAGGAAGGGAGATGATACATAGACAGATATACAGAGAGAGAGAGAGACAGACAGACAGACATCAATCAATCAATCTTGGGAACAAATTTGATATTACATTAATAAAAATAGTATAGAGATCATTTAGGTTGTGAAGTTGGGGAAATTGCAGTGATTATTTAAAGTAAACTGCAATAAAAGTAGCTAGAATAGAACTCAACTCTTATCTTCATTTCTCCTCTTCCCTTCCCTTCTGTTCCATTCCATTCCATTGACAGAAATAATAAAATAGATTACTCTTTATCACCATAATGTAGAACTGAATATAGGCTTATATTTACTTTTTGTCTTCTTCCAATAGTATTCTAGGCATCTCTTCTACTTCATGTTCCAAAGCTCCTCAGAAAACCAGGAGCATCTCTGGGATCAGACTACAACCAAGGTCTCAGGCAAATTTGCCACCAGTGGGGAAACACTTTAGACTTCCTTTAAAACCCAGCAAGTTGCATCAGTTGCCAGAGAAAATCAATTAAACAGGTTATAATTATGCATAAATTGAAACATCTTATACAGAATACTGAGAAAGTAGTAAGGAAAGCTTAAGAAAACTGTTTGCAAAGCAAAAAAAAAATATTGTATAGATATGCAGATGCCGGAAGAAAAATGAATGCTTTTGATACATTGCTTATGTAACAGATTATTCAGCAACCATAACTAGATCAATTTACATCCTAGTGCTTATTTAATTAAATATGCAAGAGAGTATATGATAGAGTTGCAGGTGCTCAGTCCTCTTTGTGATTAAATCTGATTGTTTTCTCCATTAGCAACAAACAAAAATGTGTTACATTGCACTGATTTTCATCTTAGCAGGTCAGAATACAACAGTAATATTAGATTTCTTTTATGCTTTTATCTCTTAGATTTCTTGGCTGGGTTTTTACTTCTGTTCTTTAATGCTTTGCATTTTTAAAGTGGAATATATAAATACCTAGAATTGAAACATTTTTCCCCAAAGAAAAGGCAAAATAGTCTGTCTATAAAGAGAGTTATTGGCCTTCTATATCCACAAA
Organism: Bungarus multicinctus; assembly: GCA_023653725.1. Lineage (NCBI taxonomy): Eukaryota > Metazoa > Chordata > Lepidosauria > Squamata > Elapidae > Bungarus > Bungarus multicinctus. The sequence goes on from CM042851.1 coordinate 29,639,376, forward strand.
AATTCCTGAAAATTATATTCCTTTGCAAGCACTGCAGTTTTGTATCAAAGAATTCTACTCCTCATCTGAATTAATTTTCCCAAAATTCCCAAAGGCACTATTAGTAGTAAGCATTATTTTACAGATGTTACTGAATACTTTGCATAGAATGCATAGTTGCACTACGAAGGAATACAAAATCCCATTTCAATGTGGATTTGTCTTGTTGGAGCTATAACAAATCTTTCCCCATATTGGTCACCTTCTGCATTCCATTTTGTACGATTTTCAATTTATTCATCTCCTTCGCAGATGGAATCATTTATTGCTTTGGCCTGTTTACATGATGATGTTTTACTCTTTTCAGCCCCCAGCTGGTGAGATGTCCTTTTCCTGTTTGTAATTATGTTAGTCCTGGGCATTTTTCCCCCTTCTGAAGCAGGTCCTTCTTTATCTTCTTTGATGACATGACGTAAAGGAGAATTTGAAAGACTGCCTATAAATATTAAGTACTTTTCCACTTCTTTGATATGTGCACTGATTTTTAAAAAATATAATTTGTCTCTTGCTAGAATATTAGAATGCACACAAAGCTAGGAAATTTCAAGGAGTTTCAAAATCTGTATTAGATAGCATCACCACCAGATGGATTAGTAACTGGCTGACCAACTGCACTCAATGTGTAGCCTTAATGAAAATACAGCTACATGGATGGAAGCGTGCAGTGAAGTACCCCAAGATTCTGTCTTAGGCTCAATACTCTTCAACTTCTTCATAAAATATTTAGATGAGGGATTAAAAGGGGAACTTATCAAATTTGCAGACAACACCAAGTTGGTGGGAATAGCCAATACTCCAGAAGTTAGGCTCAAGGTCCAGGAGGATCTTGATAGACTTGAACACTGAGCCCTATCCAACCAAATGAAACTCAATAGTGAGAAAAGTCAAGTTTTACAATTAGGCAAGAAAAACTAATGCACAAGGCTAGAGAAGGTGGTACCTGGCTCAACAAGCAGTAACTGCAAAAGGAACTTAGGAGTCCTAGTGGGCAACCACTTAAATATGAACCAGCAATGTGCTGCAACTGCCAAAAAAACCAAAACAATCCTAGGCTGCATTAACAGAGGGACAGAATTTATTTATTTATTTATTTATTGATCGTATTTCTATACCGCTCCCTCTCCGAAAAGGGACTCGGGGCGGTGTACAGCCTAATAAATACTTAAAATACAAGAATACAAAATTAAATAGAGTTTAAAACCGAATTAAACATGAATATAGCTGCATCCCAAAAGTTTAAAAATGAAGTTAAAATTTTAAAAACCCTATTAACTTAAAACCCCTTAAACCCTCACTGGGCCAGGCCAGCCTGTTTAAAAAATAGGGTCTTAACTGCGCGCCGGAAGGAGAGGATATCTGTCATGGCTCGTATCTCCGGGGGGAGATCATTCCACAGGGAGGGCGCTCCCACAGAGAAAGCACGCACCCTCGGGGCCGCCAGCCGACAGCGATCAGGTGGCGGTACCCCAAGTAGGGCGACCCTGTGGAAGCATACTGGGCGGCGGGAGGTTGTTGATGGCAGCAGGCGGTCCCGTAAGTACCCGGGTCCCGAGCCATGGAGCACTTTAAATACCGTCAGTACCACCTTGAATCGAATCCGGAAGGCCACAGGGAGCCAGTGCAGCCTGCGGAGAAGTGGTGTTACGTGCGCGCCCCGAGGGGCGCCCACGATCACCCGCGCGGCTGCATTCTGAACTAACTGCAGCCTCCGGAGACTCTTCAAGGGGAGCCCCATGTAGAGAGCATTGCAATAATCCAAGCGGGAGATAACGAGGGCAGAAGTGACTGTGCGAAGTGCGCCCAGATCCAGAAAGGGCCGCAACTGGTAAATCAGACGAATCTGATAAAAAGCCCCCCTGGTGACGGCTGCAATATGTTCTTCCAAAGACAGCCGCACATCCAGGAGGACACCCAAGTTGCGTGCCCTTTCCATGGGGGTCAAAACCTCTCCCCCCACGACCAGCGAAGGAATAAGCTGGCTGTATCTGGGCGCAGGAAACCACAGCCACTCGGTTTTGGCCGGGTTGAGACGAAGCCTGTTACGACCCATCCAACCCCGCACGGCCTCCAGGCACCGGGTCATCACTTCGACGGCTTCGTTGGGGTGGCCCGGGGTGGAGATGTACAGCTGAGTATCATCAGTGTACTGATGGAACTCCACCCCAAAGCCACAGATGATCTCACCCACGGCTTTACATAAATGTTGAACAGCAGGGGCGAGAGCACCGACCCCTGTGGCACCCCACAAAGAAGGGGCCTTGGGGACGATCTCTGCCCCCCCGTCAACACAAATTGTGAGCAGTCGGAGAGGAAGGAGGAGAACCACCGCAACACGGTGCCTCCAACCTCCAACCCCTCCAACCGCTGCAATAAGATACTGTGGTTGACAGTATCAAAAGCCGCCGAGAGATCTAACAGGACCAGGACAGAGGAACAATCTCTGTCCCGAGCCCTCCAGAGATCATCAACCAACGCGACCAACGCCGTCTCCGTGCTGTGCCCGGGCCTGAAGCCCGATTGGAGGGGGTCAAGATAACTCGCTTCATCCAGGAACCGGGGGAGCTGACGAGCCACCACACTCTCTACAACCTTCGCAACAAAGCGAAGGTTGGAGACAGGACGATAATTTGATAATAATGCTGGGTCCAGGGACGGTTTCTTGAGGAGGGGCCGCATCACCGCCTCCTTCAAGGCGGCGGGTAAAAGCCCCTCTCTCAAGGAAGCGTTTATAATACCCTGGAACCAGCCTCGTGTCACCTCCCGAGTGGCCAAGACCAGCCAGGAGGGGCACGGGTCCAACAAACAGGTGGTGGCATTCAGTCCCCCCAGCACCCTGTCCACGTCTTCTACAGTAACAGGGTCGAACTCAACCCAAATGGCCTCACCGATATCTACCCCCGCCCCCCCGCCCGGAGATGCCCAGTCGAAGTCCAGCTCGTCCCGAATCTGAGCAATTTTGTCCTGCAGAAACCTAGAAAACTCCTCAGCCTGTCCCTGTAAATTAAGAACACATAAAGTGTTAGTGTAACTTTATAATGCCTTGGTTAAGACCACACTTGGAATATTGCATCCAGGTTTGGTTGCCACAGTATAAAAAAGATGTTAAGGGGCTAGAGGCTAAAGTATATGAAGAATGGTTGCAGAAATTGGGTATGTCTAGTCTACTTAAAAGAATGACTAGGGTTGACATGATTGTAATGTTTTAATATTTGAGGAGCTGCCATAAAGAAAAGGAGGTCAACCTATTTTCTAAATTACCTGAAGAACAAGAAACAATGCATGGGAACCATCAAGGAGAGAACCAGCCTAGAAATAAGGTTTGCTGACAGTCAGAACAATCAATCAGTGGGATGACTTGCCTTCAGAAGTTGTGAGTGCTCCAACACTGGAGGTTTTTAAGAAGAGATTGAACAGCCATTTGTCTGAAGTGGCATAGGATCTCCTGCTTGAGCAATGAGTCGGACTAGAAGGCAAGGTCCCTTCCAACTCTGTTATTCTGTTGCTATGCAATGCCTCCAATCTCCTGTACTTGAAAGAGAACTAATAATATTCATTCGTTCGTTCAGTTTCTATATATACAATGGGCACCAGCTCCAATTGTTATTAATTTGTTTCTGATTTGATTTCAGGATTTTAGCTTTGGCAGGAAGCCAACTAAAGAGGCAACTACTCCCATCTTAAGCTATGCTGGAACCGTACCCAGCTTCTAACCCACTCCTCCCACTCTATACGATGGAGAAATGAAGAGGATATTTTGCAAGGTGGCATCTAGGTTATGATAGTCTCTTCAAATAATTGGTGCCACTCCCATCATTGCTATCTGATTAGGATGCATTATTTTCTTGCATAACAGATTGATCTTTAATATACCATTGTGAATGATTTTTCTTTATTATAAACTGCCTTGATTCTATTTTGGCGGATGGGGGGAGGGGGAAATGCCACTTTTCATGAACACAACCTAGAGACCATTATGCACCTTCAATTCCATGAATAAGCCATGCTGCTGAAATCAAGACTATGTCCTTCGACTCTTATTGTCTTTTCCTTGAGAAATGAACATGGTAATTTGATACTTGTACAGATATACTTATACACTATTGGAAATTGTGTACAGTTGTATTTACGCAGCCCCAGAGATCAATATTGAGATATTGGGTAGCTTATTTTGTTTGCTACTTGAATCACGCAGGATTGCATGGCAAGATTATAATTAGTGTTATGTTATCCCACCATCCACTGATTCTGCACCCGTTGTGTTCATGAACGGTTCTGTGCCATAGAGAGAATTTCTCCTCCTGGGGAAATAATACATTTCAAGCATTCCTAATGTTACTATGGTTCTCCTTCTGTGTTTTTGCAGATAGATAGCTTGCCATCAACACTCCAGGCTCTGTAGCTACCCCTGCCTTTCTACCCAGTGAGGATTTGGAACAATGCTACCTTTTGTTCTTCTCTTATTTGCCTCTGGGCCTACAAATATTAGCTCAATGAGTTTCTTCTGCTGAGCTCAATTCTCACCAATATTCTCATTATCAAAGTCCATAGGGGGTACATGCCAGATGCCGGAAGCCACTCCTGTTCTTTTGTTCTTTTGTTTCAGTGGTTAACTCTGCTTTTCTTCTGACATTGTGTAGGATCCCTGGTGGGTTGTGGGTTTTCCACAAACAATGTCTACACTGTCTTGGCTTTTACTTAATTGAAAATGAACTTTGCAAATAGTTAAGGATGATAGTTATTGGCCTCTCTGGCCACATTAGGGAAATCACACCACCTGGTTTTCTCTACAGTGTCAGATTTAAAGCAGAACATGGGTCAAAATGTAAAGTTTTTACTGGGTAAGTGATTGATTACAGGTTGCTTGCCCTCAAGAGTCTACTTCTGAATGCTACAGGCAAACACACACCACCTACTTTCTCTCTCTCCTAGTTTCCTTCTTTTGTCTTCTTACTTTTGTCTTTCTCTCACCAACTAAAATACCTTTCTCTTTTTCTCTCCCTCCTTTCTTTTCTCTTACGAATCAGCCAAACTATTTATTTTGGAGATTTCTGAGATGTGATTCGGAGCAACGCCATGGTTATTCTCAACATTTTAGTTTCTTCAAAGGATTTCTAGACTCTAGAGGGGTGAAAAAGAAGTGGAGCAGAAAAGGACTACTACTGCTAAAAGAATTTCTCTTTTTAGAAGCTGTATGGAACTGAATCGGGGCCTCCAGGGGCTTTGGGCAGATGTCATGTCCTAGCAGCATGACTATGTTGGGTCTGCACATCAGATAGGTGAAATGTTACCTGGATAATGTTACAAAAATTACAGAAATAAAAGATTTACCTGTATAAACCAAACAATATTGCAAAAAGAAACTGAGTAGAATGTGGACCTAATTAAACCTCAATGTTTCACTTGAACAAGTATAACACCAACTAACTAGTATCCTGAGAGTGGGAATTAGCAAACATAGTAGCCTGGTATTGTTATTTGGCATGGATGGAATCAGAGCAAAACAATGTAAAAAGCACCTCTTGGGCAAGTAAACCAATAATAGCAAATCAAGTAATCCAAATTTCTCAGACTCTATGTCCATGCTCCAAACAGTGCTGAAGCACACTGCTAATAATTACTCACCATCAAAAGACAATGAGATCTTTAGGAGTTCTAGTTAATAAGAAAAGTGTTGAGATTAAGTACTCACTTTACACCTTATTTAAATTTAAAGTAACTTATTCTATTGCATAATAGCTATTACCCAAATGTACATGGATACTTTGGTTAAACAGTAGCATGCATAACAGTTCTTTGCCTCATAATGGAAGGGTAGGATAATATGCATCAAAATGATATGAATATTTTCATATATCTATTTACACAGAGAAGTGACTAGTACACGATATGAGTTTTAGTTGCATTTTAACATAGCAGCATTTCATCAATGGAGTTCATTTCAATGACCTTGTTCACATGCCTTTAACAGTCATTTCATTTAAATGAGAAACTCAGAGTTTGAATAGCCTCCAAAAGCCTCTACAAAAGTGGGTGTTGAATTGTCCTTTTAGGAGAAAAGTATGTAATGTACATGGCAGTAATCAGAGTAACTGTCATGAAAATAAATGAATTTACTCTTAGCTGGATGGAAGCATTTAGCTGCTTTGGGTTTCTGAGAAGGTAAAGGAAGTTGGACCTGGATCACCATGAACTCCCACTTCTACAAGCAAAATCAGACTGTTAAAAAAAATTCCAGAAGAAAGATGGGGACTTATTTTTTTTTGTCTGCCAACTTGTGTTAAAATCTTATCTTTGGTCCAGCACAGAGACAATTAGTTGCTAGTATCCTTTACTATTATGGCATGTTAAAATCTAGTAATCATAAATTTGCAGAGGTCACTCTCAATCATCAATCAGTAAGATAATCAATAAGTAAATCAATCAGTAAGTAACCCATTTGGTGTGTAAGGGGAGCACAAGGCAGTCAAAATAAGCAGGTGTCATTGATTGGTGAGTAAGAACTTTCAGGTGGCAAAAAAGGAATGAGAGCTCAAGGCTATGGCATACCCTTATTATTAAAAAAAATAAAATAAATGGAAGTGCCCATGAAATCTTTAGGACTTCAGGGCAACTCAGAGGAATTCTTAGCTTAATTTTATTTTTATCTCCTGGATAAATCTACCTGGAGTGCAACTATGTGTGCAGACCTCAGTGTGAAAAAAGATGTGATCCATCTAAACAAATTTACGGAAATCTGTTGAGTAAGTGTTGGAAATCCAGCAATAACAGTGACCGCAGTAGCCACCCAGACTGCAATGTTTCCATTCCTATTTCAGTTCCAGTTAGTGATGGAGAGATCAGGTCAGTAGCAACTCCCGGATTAAGCTTTCATTTTTATTTATTTATTGTCAGTTGCTTACAAGATAATAGGTATAAGTAAAAACATAGTTATGAATACATGGATACATATAAGAAAAATAAAAAATATAAAAGAAACAATAGAACAGAGACGGTAGGCACGTTGGTGTGCTTATGCATGCCCCCTACAGACCTCTTAGGAAAGGGGTGAGGTCAATAGTAGACAGTCTAAGGTTAAAGTTTTAGGGTTTGGGAAAGAAACCACAAAGTCAGAGTCCAGACATTGACCACTCTGTTTCTGAAGTCGTATTTCCTGCAATCAAGTTTGGTGCAGTTAACCTTGAGTTTGTATCTATTGTTTGCTCTTGTGTTGTTATGGTTGAAGCTGAAGTATTCATTGACAGGTAAGTCATTGCAATGTATGATTTTATATACTATACTTAGATCGGACCGAAGGCGGAGTAGTTATAGGTTTTCTAGGTCTAGAATTTCGAGTCTGGTGGCATAAGGTATTCTGCAACGAGTAGAGGAGTGGAGAACTCTTCTTGTGAAATATTTCTGGACTTTCTCAACTGTGTTAATATCAGATATGTAATGTGGGTTCCAGACTGATGAGCTGTATTCGAGTATTGGTCTAGCAAATGTATGCTCAAGTTATTAGTGTAGTATTACCAGAGAAAAAGCTACGTAAGATTAGGTTAACAAGCTCTTAATGCCTTTTTGGCTATGTAGTTACAGTGGGCTCTAGCTGAAGTCATCAGAGCATATATAGCATCTCTAGTAATGATGATACTCAGTCCCAGCTAGAATGCTGTTGAAGTGCTGCCCTGATGCCTAGAAGCCATCAGAATTTGTATGGGACAAAATAGACTAAAGCTAAATCGAAGAAAAATAGAATAACTGTCAGTTAATCACATTCCTCCAATGTTGTCTAGGGTGACACGTGTCCATCCACAAATAGATATCTGTTGTGGTCTGGCAGCAGCCTGTGGAGGTGACAGCAGAGTAGAACAGTGGGGAGGAACATGAGCCAACCCTGGAGTCTGGGGAGAGCTCAGACGAAGGATCTGCGTCCGACATAGAGATGGAGCCATCGCCATCTGAGAGTTATGTGCTGACTCTGGAGCTTCCAGAATCTGGCATCAGTGAGACAGAGGAACAGAGGAGCCTGTCCCCAGTGTGCACTTGCACAGAGCTGCCAGATGGCAAGAATAGTTAAGACAAAAGGGGTGACTCAGGAGTAAAATTTGGAGATGATTGGCTCCTCCCATAAGACATAAGGAGAAGCAAAGGGACATGAGCCTTTGCAGGAAGCAACTTTGTTCATTCTGGTTGGTTTAAAATCTGAAGCTCCGTATTGATTTTGTGCTCCATTTGGCCTTGTACAGCTAATTGGCAATTTAGTCATTGGCAGCATTTCAAGGGAGGTAAAGATGCTTATCAGCCTTATCCCAAAAGACTGTGGCAGACTTGTGTTGGATTATTCATAAACTGTTTGGCACTCATTATGAGCTGTGAATGCATATAATTCACAGCCGTTGAAATAAAAACAAGGTTTTGGGGAACAGCGTGTGATTGTTACTGTCTCAGGAAGCCTTGGTCAGAACAATATCCTTCTGGATCTGTGCTACTGCTGGATGAACAAGTATAGGTGATCAGGAGGATTTCCCTCTAGTTTCATTTATGTGTCAGTTGTGGCCACTTCTGGAGTGGGAGCTTTCACTACAGTGACTCGTGCTCTTGTGACCTTATGGTTAAAGTTCTTGGTCTCCTTGAAGCTGCCTTTGTAGACCACCTGGAAACTATAGGTACTACAAAATGGACCCAATGGACAATTTCTTTCCAATTCCCAATCTTCCATTCCTGGGAAAGATGGTATTTTCTGGACACATGTTGCATGATCTAGGAAAAGTACCTTCTCTGTCATGGCTCTTCCCTAGAGGGAAAATGCCCCCTATAAATGTATAATGCTTCCACTCTGCATTGAACAAATTGCTAAATATTTGGTTGTTCTCTCATGCCTTGGATTAGGATGGTAGTTGAGCTTCTTTGATTTGTTTTTGTTTTTGTTGTTGTTGTTGTTAGTTTATTTTGCTTTTGTCTTCTAGTTCTCTTGTTTTGTTTTATTTTTTACCTGTAAGCTGCCTTGAATCCTTGTGGAGTTAGGTGGCCCTGAAATAGAAATAAAAATAAGCAAAACTAAAACCACAGTAGCTCATTTGTTGATTGGCACTAGTTGCTATGATGACATTAGACTTATCTTGTTGGTTTTGCACTGCTCCTAATCGGATTTGGCTGCAATTTAGAGCAGTTGTTTTGATTTAGCATGAATTCTATTATATGGGTTCAAGGGACTTGTATAATCACTTACTCAACCAGTTATTATCCATTCAAGGAGCTCCTCCCAGGGAAGCATCTGAAAGTGTCCCATTTTTGTGAGATGAGGGAGGTTGAGATGAGAAACCCGTTGGACTTAATGGAACAAAATAATTTTAATAACTGTCTTTGGGATGGAAACTGAATTTCAGAATTTGTAGTTAACACAACTCAGAGTTCTTACTTCTCTTCCCTGCTTTCACAAATGGCTAATTTGAAAACATTGCAGCAATGACAACTTGTTTAAATATAAACCAGTATAATATGCTGCATACTGTTTGTCAATGCTAATGCCTGTCCCATCTGTAGGTTAGACTGTTTCCAGATTGTTTAGCAAAAGAAAAGTTACAGAGGCTTGGAGTTGACAGGAGATGGCATAAACCTTATAAGAAAAGACAGAATCAATCTGGGTTATTTATTCACGCTTCCACATCTTACCAATTATATTTTTGGATTATTTTTATTTTTTGCTCTGACCAATTTCACATATGGAAAAGAATCCAGTCTGATATTCCAGGTGATACCAACTCAGGCTGACTTGGCTTTTAGACTTCGGTTAGCAAGCCATTCCATGCACGGGCCAACTCTTAGATCATCCAACAGCTTGTGCATGTAAGTTGCAGCACCTTGTTTCTTATGTAACTTTTCAAGTAGGCTGGCTTCCTCCGAACACATTGTTTAATCTGCTTCTTTTAAGACACGGCTGCCAAGTCAAATAATACTGTGTTGAGAAGCTGCCTAGAAGGAAAAGTCAGTGAATGGATATCAAAGTCCAACGCCCTAGTTGGGAGAAAGATGTACAATTGTTCTGTTCTTTTTCATTGTCACGTCATAGCCCAAGCTGAAATAGACCATGCCCAGACAAATTATTCCCTTTCACGGAGGAAAGAAGATAGCAAAAGAAGTTTTACTTCTATCTTTTAGATAAATAATACAATAAGTCATGTTATAAATCTTCCACACCAGCTTTTTCCAAGCCAGGATAGGCAAGGATCCAGAACGCAGGTGGTGATGCTATCCTTTCTCATTGTTTTGCTGCTAAGCCCAGATGGTCAACTGGAATCGATCCAAATCAATACGGATTTTCTTTTTTAAGTTAAGCATTATGTATTTTAGTTCATTGTTCCTGTTTTTAATCCTGAACGTGGACATTCTCCCTAATAGAAATGACTCACCCAGAATCAATTCCTACTTGGAAGTTGGAACTGTCAATTTCTGGAGATGAAATTATCTTCTCTCACCACCCTTATAAAGTCAGCTACCCCACCAGAAAAAATATCAGTGGAGTTGCACTAATTTACTTACAACTCTTAATTTTTAATTATGCTGCCTCTTTTAGCTGATGCAAAACCTGTACTTAAATAACATGGCCATTAAACATTAAATGAAATTAAACGTGTTAGAAAGCTACAGAATAAAGGATAGAGCAAATGAATTGGGCCCCTTCCCCAAACAAGAAACTATTTAAGACCAGCATAATTATAGATTGTGTGTTGCTATAAATTCATCAGCTTTGGCTTCAGTTTTAAAAGGAACACTGAAATAAGATTTTTAGAACCTTTCTTCTGGAGCTCTAAGGGAGGTGATTTCTTGTTGGATAAAACCATCACCTCATCCTCCTTTCTCTGGTGCTCTGAATTTCTCTTTTCCACAAGGAACCACACCACTGTGAAATCGTGGTTATTCCCTTCATAGTTTCTTGGTGTTCTGAACGTGTGTGTGTGTGTGTGTGTGTGTGTGTGTATGTGTGTGTGTGTGTATTGCATTAATTCCAGTATAAATAATTTGCCTGGGGGGGGAGGTGATTTTCACAGTTGCCCAGAACTGGCTAGCCTAAGAGGCATTTTGTTGAAGATACTGTACATAGTAAAGTAACTTTAGAAGGCAAAGTTAGTGGGTTAAATGAAAGATATGAAAGGCCTCTAAGAATATATTCTCTTGAAGTTCTTCTTATATGTGGATTGTGCTTTAACCAGGACTTAATCTGAAACCAGATCATTTCTGTTCTGGCAGTTAGGAATTAGAAGTATATGGGCACTCAAAATAAGCCCACATTAGAAGTACAATATAAGCACACACACCAGTGGTGGGATTCAAAAAAAATTACTACCGGTTCTGTGGCCAAGGCTTGGTGGATGTGGTATGGCTTGATGGGTGTGGCAGGGGAAGGATACTGTAAAATCTCCATTCCCACCCCACTCCAGGGAAGGTTACTTTAAAATCCCATTCCGTCTCCACCCCACTAACCTGCTTTCCAGTTCCATTCTCTTGTGCATTATTTATTATTATTATTATTATTATTATTAATCTAAATGTATAGGATTCCCAAGTTTAATGATTTGGGTTGATTTGGAAGAATTCCTTCAGACATCACAAATGTACAGCTCTTCATTCAAGCAGCCTATAATTTTTCCAGGTTCTATGCAAGCTCGGAGGTAGGGAGGGATGCCAGCATTTTAAGGATGTCTCAAAGGTGCATTTCAAAAGGCAGCTGAACTTTCTTGATTTTTTTCCCTCCTTGAAGATGCCTTTTGAAAAGCACCTTTGGGACAATCATGACCAGGATGTTTGAAAATCTCCATAGAAAGTGTTTTAAGGAATCTATTCATTGACGTTAGCATGTTTATTAAAGCAGCAGCATTTTTTTTGAACCTGCACAGAAATCTGAAAAAATTGCTTTAAAGAATAACAAAGCAGTGCATGACTTATGCGTGTTTGAAGTATATTTTTAAAAAAATCTTTTTAAAAGAGTGCATAGTCTTACAAGCTGATTAATGTGTGATCATATGTTAAGGCTATTGTACCTGGACTGCAAGAGTCTGAAAAATAACAAGAAAGTGTAAAAGAGAGCAATTTTTTGGCATTTCTGTTGTTGTCTCTGGACTTTTGTAATCCAAATCTGGAACCCCTAATACCCCTGCAAAATTTCTACCTTGAAGGCATCTTCATCCTATGAATGGACAGTTTTTGGAGATTATTATGATTTAAGAATGAATAGCAGGGAATTAGATTTATAAAATGTTCCTGTGAGGGCAGCATCTTTGACTAATCTAATAGCTCAATCCATGCATGTCTTCCCAGAAATGCGTTGCCAGGAGTTTTACTGGACAAATTTCCAAGAACATACTGAAAGTTTCAGTGGCATTGACTGTAGCAGCTTTTTAAAAGTGCCCGGTTTGTTTGGAAATCTCTCTAAGTCCAATAATAATGACTTGCCACTATTTGAAAAGACAGGATTCAAGAAATAGTTGAAATAGAAATAAAATGCAAGGGGGCATATTGCACAAACCTGCCATCTTCCTGTCTGTACTGAAAAAGTGCACTGCAAAGCCCACAACTGAATGCCAGTCTCCCACTTTTGTTTTAACTGCAAGTCCGATATAGTTACTTTGTGATGATCATTTCTTCACCCTTAACATGAACATGCTTGGTCATGCTGTTTCAGTGAGCAGCAGGAGTGCAAATTGAAAAAATAATTGTAGTGCATAAAAATTTCAATGCACAAACTCTCCCTCTAGAATGTTGACATGGACAGAAAGTCACATTTGAAATGGGATGAATTTTCTTTTTTCTCTCCCACTTCTTTTCTGCCACATTTTGCAGAAGGCAGAAAAGCTCTTTGGGTTGATGTGGAAAAAAATAGGCTTCCTGTTTAGGTAATATTCAACAGTCCATGTAAGCAGGTGATAGGAGATTTCAGGTTGTGAGACACTAGTTTATTATGAGACGAAAGGAAGAACCAAATGGATCTTTCCTTTTAAAGGAATAAAATCCTTTCTTGACCAACAGAATTTGTGAGAAACCAATAAAGACCTTCTCTGGAAAACTAGCTCTGCAAGAGAGCTATTTAGTGTGAGCTTTAGCCATTATATACCCCTGGAAGCCTTCCCATTTATTTTAATTATTGCTTGGGACTTTATCACATTGATGCAGCTCTTATCGACAGGGGGACAATAATGAATAATTCTATAAAAAGGCAGTTAGCTCATTTTCTCACAACAGGGTTGAATTAGTGAAAGTTGAAGCGTATGAATGATGGCGATTGTTTTTACATGCAACCCACTCTGAGCTTGTCCAAGGTGACTGATCACACTTGTTTCAAGTTTTCAGGCTATATCTAGACATTTGGGGCAAACTTCCACCCAAAGAATCACTCCTAATCTCATTTTTCTCCCTGAACATTAGACCCTCTTCTGACATTCTGTAACAGATTTTGATCTCTGGGCAGGAAGTGTAGGAAAAGCAATAGATAGATAGATAGATAGATAGATAGATAGATAGATAGATAGATAGATAGATAGATAGATAGATAGATAGATAGATAGATAGATACATACATACATACATACATACATACATACATACATACATACATACATACATACTTTGTATTACAACACCCTGTTAAGCCCCAATTAAGGGAGAAAGCATACTGCTTTCTTTTCTGTCTTTCGGCTCATCACCAGAGACCATACCGACAGAAAGCTATTTGTTTCGTTGTCTTTTTTTTACATGTGTGTAAGGTTTTTAAGCTGTTAATTTAAATAATAAATAAGGGAGACTAGTATAGATCTATTTCGAGCTAGTTAGCTCTCTTCAGCTAGCCATACCCTTACTGGGATTCGAACCAGGGAAGTATTACATGTGAGGCAGTTGTAATTGCCACTACACCACTGGCTCTATCCTTATCAGCAGAGGCAGGGGAATTAACAGGGTGTTGTAACACAAAGTATATATATATATATATATATATATATATATATATATATATATATATATATGTATGTATGTATGTATGTATGTATGTATGTATGTATGTATGTATGTATGTATGTATAGGTATAGGTATAGGTATAGGTATAGGTATAGGTATAGGTATAGATATAGAGATATAGATATATAGATATAGATATATCCATATATATATATATATATATATATATATATATATATATATATATTTAAATTTAAATATTTAAATGTATATATATTAAAAAATCCCTTTTCAGTTTGGGGATGCAATTGCATGCCACTCTAAATGTAGGGCTGAATCTTTCTCAGAAGTCTGTGAAATGTATACCTTTTTCCATTCTGTTCCATCTTTACTATTACTCCACAACATCATGGGGAATGGTCAACCACTGAGAGACACACTTTGGAATATACTGTTCAAAACTCTTTCCTTTTTTTTTTCTTTTCTTTTCCTTTCCTTTCTTTTCTTTTTCCTTTTTACCTTGGAGTATGAAGAAAAAGAAAGAAATCTCAAAAAATGTTTCCAAGAAAGTGTCTTGAGAAATATCCAGTATGCATAAGTGAAGTTTCAGTTCGTGATACATTTTGCTAGAGAATTTATAATTTGTAAAAAAAATAAAAAATAGCTATAAAACATAATATATACCTAGTGCTTACAATGTTATATTGTCATTTTGCATTATGTTTTTGAACCTTCAGGAAAGTGTGTATTGCTGCTTAGAGGTTTAGTGTTGTATTGGTTAATGGAAATGGTAAGCAGCTCATAAAGTTATCAACATGTTCTTGCTTCCCAAATCACTAGTAAAAGTTAATACATGCAAATTATACAAATATACACATGAAAGCAAGCCCATACAAACAAAAAATATTTACTAGCCTTTATTTCATCATTTTGTTTTTTAGCAGATTGGTATATTTGTTGTATAGCAAACTTACTATTGCACCTGCCAATAACTGAAATATATAGTGACTATGACCAGGTGTATCTCTCAGGGTCTTGAATCAATAACAAGACTGAAAATAAAAGAAATCTAGTTCCTTGTGAAATGTCCCTCTTTTCACTATTTCCCATGGGACTATGCGTGCTTTTAAATCTTCTTACAAAATAATGATAGAAACTGGGAAAGCCTGACAGTTTCCATGTTAGAAAAGTATGTATTTAAGCAGATCATTGAAACATGAATGTTTTTCTGCTTCTTCTTCTTCCCCCTTCATATTCCCCTTCACAGTAGAACCATCCCATTCATGTTTTCAGCTGTTCTGAAAATGCCATATTTTAAATGCCTTTGAGATAATTAAAAGTGGAGTTTATGTGGAATCCTTGTTGCTCAGGAAACAGTTATGTTTCAGAGACAAGGCACAACTGATACTAATCTGAAGTTTTGTCATAATTTGATTCTACCAATATAATTTCTTATAATACAAGAATGCAACATATAGGACAGATACCCACATTGCAATGTATTTCTACACCAAACTTAATCCAGATGTCTTTTTTGATATCTACTTATTGGGTGCAAAAGTATTTTCTGCCTCAATCCAGACTGCAATTTTTCAATTTAAGTGTAAATTTAATAAACAGTTGATTGATCATGATTAGGCAAAATCTTTCCTGCCTCCTTTTTAAAGGTTGGGAAAATATAGCCAGATGCCAATATTTTGGAAGTCTGGCTGTTTGATTTATAAAAGTAAATAATAAGGTCAACATTGAGATCTACCAATCCAGATCAGATCTATTTCTATTACATCTCCAGGTTTGAACTGATCAGTCAATTAGGCAATTGTTGAAACTAAGACCAATGGCAGGATGAGATCTAAAACTCTTTTTTGGGATGACAGCTGTTTCAGCCTCTTCATCTAATATATGACATGAGTTAAATTATTTGTCATGCTATTTGAAATTAAAGAGCTTTGAGATAGGCATTTTTATTCCATCGCTATCAAAGATGCATAGAATTGTCAGATTAAAAAGCTATTTTTGCTTCTATCAACATTTCATACAAATAAGACCTTTCCAGTTTGTATTTAAGCATTTGTATGAACTCCAGTAATAATTGATTGGGTATACATTCTAGTGCATTTAAGAGACATTGGTGCCAGTAAAATGACTTAGACTTCTATATTGATGAAACTGATAAAACCATTAATTTTACCTCTACACTGACCCTGTTACTGTATATTCACATTTACATGGGAAACAATCATATGAGAACAAGATTTTTCCCTGCTCCTTATAGTCCTTTGTCTTATAAATATAGTAATTTATGGAAATTAGTCCAAAATATAAGGAGGGCACTAGCCTATTAATTTTTCTGGCTACTTCTCTATTGTACATCTCAGATCAATTTCTTCATCCAGGATTCAATTCTCAGACCATGTTTTTTTTTTTCATTAACAGTCTTGGTAGTCAACAGCATCACATTTAGATTAAGATGTCTATTCTCACAAAGGAAGAAAGGGAGGAAACCACCATGGTTCATCCTTCTTTTCCTCTCCTTAACAAGCAGACTACCTCATCTGCTTACAATGACAACATTATACCTACAGTAGACAATAACTATTCAATATTTAATGCTTTCAACTACTGCACACACAATTTAGTTATAATCCATACAGAAAAAAAATGTAATGTAATCCATCTACAACAATCAGCACACAATAAATGATGACTCACGTTTAGGAAAAGTCATGAATGAAGTGAAAGTAAAGATTTTGGATTTTCATTCTAACTCAGACTTTCTAATCTGGTGTTCTACAGACAGCAGGAGAATTCTAATCCCATCCTTGCAAGAATTCACTCTGGATTGTACTTACAAGATGACATCATCTTGTCTAGAAAGAATGGGAGCAGTTTCTGATGGTGATCCTGCTTTATATGCATAAGTTCTTCCCAGTTGCAAATTCATTTGTGACCTTGTAGAGGTTCTTGACCCAGATTTGCAGAACACCTGCCTTTGTATGACCTAGTCAATTTTAATTAGCAGTTGAATGTTCAAAATTTGAGTCTGACAAAACCCCAAAAATAAAATGGAAGACAGGGTATCTGGACAATTAAACTAAAATGCAAATGAGATATAATTTGGACAAAATCAAAAGACAAAGTTGAAATTGTGCATCTTGGAAATGCCGTCAGAATAGATATAGTAGGCTTCCTTTCCTCTATTGCATATCTCATTTTGTGTAAGTTTCTCACAAGTAGATGACACAAAAAGCAAAAGGATATTAGAAAGTCTGAAAAAAGACAATGGATTTTAGACGCACACTCCAAAGAAGATAGTACAGTACAATTGAGTATTCAATCCCTACAGAATTTACAGAGTCAAAGGGGGTTCAGTAAATAGCCAACTTTATATTGCTGTGAAATTGGGTGGTGAAAATACCTTGAGCCATTAGTGTGCCAATGATTCCAGTCCACTGTATTTTAATAACATTCAGAACTGTACCCCTGTATTAACAGTGGAAACTATATTTATTATCCCATTCTACAGTCCACATGCAAGAGTGAGATGAATATTTTAAGCATATAGTAGCTGCCACCTTAACTACTAAATAGAAAGAATTTGATGTGTAATCTTCCTTTTTAAAAGAAAAAGAAAGAAAGAAATTTGTCATCGTCTCCAAAACAATATCTTCTGGTGTTTCTCCTCCCATTAGTCTATGTCTATCTGTAAAACATGCATTTAAGCGAAAGAAAATTGCTCCTTGTGAAACATGCACTTAAGGGAAAGAAATGACTCATGCTGTAATCTTTTTATTGATTATTCATAGTGCCGGTGGGGGAAAAATCTATTGATAGTATCATCATTACTTCCTGCTTGCCCACAAAGGATTATGTGTTTGGATATAAACACTGGGGAACCAATATTTTATTGGTACCATGTGAGTTTTAGGCAGTTTTTTTCTATGTTTTTCATGGATCATCAATGGACAAGAGGTCATTAAGCAACATTAATAATTCATCGTCAATTTGCACATGAAAATGCATCCACATTTGCCAAATAAAGTGGCTAAAAACGTTCAGTGTTTGAGGCAGAGAGTAATCCTTTTAATCCCCCCCGCACAACTTGGAAACCTTCTAAAAATGAGCCTGAAATTACTGACCATCCTAAGTTACTCAAAAGGTTAAAAAAAGCAGTAAAAAGTCATTTGCCCACAACTATGTAGCTCAATTCTCATTTAAACTGAATTTTCACAAAGAAGCTTAGGCAATAAATGAATCATGACGTATATAGGAGAAGGTAAGTTAATGTTGCCTGTGTACAACTATTACAGTACTTTCATCACTAGCTAATAATTTGCATGTGGTATTATATAATAAAATAGCAAATCATCAAACTTCTAATGCTAAAGTATTATTTTTGCTCCTTGGGAATGCATTAATACCCCTGTAGCTTCAATGTCTATATTAATATCCAAGATGCATCGCAAATTATGTTTCATGTACTGAATGTAGCATTAGTCATAACAACAGTTGGTAAATATTTCTTTTTATCTCTGTCTCAGTTGTACAGTACAGAGCATCACATACAGTTATTTTAAATGTGAGCAATGCATTATGGAAGATATGTCTAATCTAGAGAATTTCCATTTGAAAGCAAAATGAGTAATAATTGATTGGCTTAGCTCCAAAGTCACAGTGGGGTTCAAAAAGCTTGTAAGTGCCCTCATAAAAATAGAAGCTGTATCAACCAATTGAATTTAATTATATATGAAGGTGATGAAGGAGCTAAACAGCCTGTAATTGGCGTCCAATTACTCAGCTGGTCTTCCATAAAATTAATTCATCTGAAAGTTTGCCATTGTCCCAGGCTGCAGGCCTGCTGCTGCTTTAATTAGTTAACACTAAGAAATCTTGAAACATTAAATTATTTTGTCTTTATTGCCAATTATGGGTTAAGGAAAACTGTATATAAAATATTAACATCTGCTTCAAGCACTGCTTTAAGAGGGCAGAGAAAAAAATAACACAAACATGTTTTAAAAGAAAAAGAAATCAAAGAAATGTTCTTTGTTGTTTACTGCTGTTAAATAAAATAAATGTAGGTTCCTCCAAAATCCATTTTAAACTTCGTGTAAAATGGATTTTGGTGTAGTGATGATGTATCTGTCATTGGTCATCTCCAGGGGTGGAATCAGGGGTGGGTTTCTACCAGTTCTGTCCACCTTTGTAGAACTGGTAGCTCTGAAGAGCAGGAGACATAGAACCAGTTCTATGTCTGCTGATGTTTTTGCCCACCCACCCACCCGGGGTCTTACCTGATCTTTATTTCCTGATTTTTCAACTTCAGCTGCTGAATGAGGCACAGCTGCAGTTTAAAAAGCAGGAAAAGAGGGCTGTTTCAAAGGCTGCTTCTCTGCACGCAGCGTGCTGATGACGATTTACAGGCGACGATTTACAGGCGCCCACTCGCAGCATGCAGGAAAGCACATCATAAATCACCGAACCTCGTAAATCCCGAACCAGTAGTTAATCCTGTCGTGGAGTCCGACCAGTGTAACTATTGGTTCAATGATTTATGTTTTGCGCCTGCACATGTTGTCAGCTTGCTGCTTGGACAGCTGGGCAACGTTGTGCGCAGATACATAGTATTTGAAAAAGCACTTTTTTCCTGCTTTTTCAACCGCAGCTGGGCCACACAAAGCAGCTGAGGTTGAAAAAGCAGGAAATAAAGGTCAGGTAAGAGCCCAGGCAGGTGGGTGGGCCAAACTAGCAGCAGACACAGACACAGCAGCTCTTCAGAGCTACCAGTTCTACAGAGCTGGACAGAACCGGTAGAATCCCACCCCTGGTCATCTCACAGGTGAATGGGGAAAAGAGATGAGGGAGGGAGAGAGAGCGGGAGATCAGGAATGGTTAATGGAAAGCTTATCTAAGCTCAGGAGGATAGATGTTCTCACTCTTTTTTTTCTTAAATTATTTTTTATAGCATTACTGAATCAGTTCACATGTTTCCTTCAAGTTGCCAAACATGGCAGTAAGATTTTTTAAAACATTTGAAAACTAGTAGCATAGAAGTTCACTGTATAAAAAACTAGACAATGATATTAATGATATACTTCCCAAATCTTGATGATGATTTTTTTCAGCCAGTCAGGGGGTAAAAACAAGTTTTTACCTATAGTTTATTTTTTCCTTTCCTTGGCATCAATTC
This sequence comes from Bungarus multicinctus, assembly GCA_023653725.1. Lineage (NCBI taxonomy): Eukaryota > Metazoa > Chordata > Lepidosauria > Squamata > Elapidae > Bungarus > Bungarus multicinctus. The sequence goes on from CM042851.1 coordinate 29,659,532, forward strand.
CATTCTGAATGTATATAACCCACCCAGGAACCCATTGAACTTTACTACTAATTTTAAAAACATTTCCCTTCTGCTATCCTCTCACCCCACTTTTTTTTTAGAATTGGGCCATTTTCAGCTGCTTAATAATAAATTTAATAAAAATAATAATTATAAGAAGCAAAAATTGCAGCTCCATTAAAATGTAGCATGATGGAGTTGAAATAGAATGAAGTAATTTGATTGCTTAAAAGACCATGGACCAGTATTGTTTATAATGAGGAATAATATATGGATACATTTCTCTAGCTAATTAATTCAGCAATAATCTCAGTAGGGTAAAAGTATATTGTGTGGTTTTAATAACTGCAATAAGTAATCTATTTTCAGCAAAGGAAGACTAAATTGAGTATCTTTACAACTGAGCAACTAAGAATAGGTTCAAATAGGTTCAAAACATTACAATGTATAATTTTATTTTTCTATAACAAAAAACAACCTGGTGTCAAAACAAAACAAAACATTCAAATATTGATAATTTTACTTTTAAACGTGGGGCATGAAAAATTTTATGCATATTTACCTCCAAGTTTTTCTCCATTCACTTATTTTCTTTCTACACACACACGTTTATATTTCTACACACACACACAGACACAAACACACACGTTTATATTTTGTTTCTACTTTTTCTTGAAGAATTCAAAAAATATATGTATCAGATTTTTATATTTTCTTGTATTTTATGCCCACAGCAATTTCTGAGGTAACAAGAAAGCAATTAGCTCAAGAGAGATTCTGCATTAAGTGAGAAGCTAGTGTCCTTAATCCAGGTTTAAAACAATGGTTATGCAGGGGAAGTGATGTCCGGATTAAGGTATTACAAATAAAAGAAAAAATTATAAATAGTGGAAACACAATCAGTCTGTAGTTACTTTGGTGGCCGTTTAAGACAGCTAAGAAATTCTGGGATTGGAAAAATACTTTCAGAAAAGTTTGAAAATGAATGTAAAACTCAAATCTTTCTTTTAGAGATAGCAGATGAACAATTGGAAAGAAAACATGGGACTTTGTTTTTATATATGCATTGGCTGCAAGGTTGTTATATGCCCAAAGAGGTAAACAGGACGATATACCTATAATGGAAGAATGAAACTAATGGAGATAGCTAAGGTGGTGAAATCAACTACTTTGCCTAGAGACAATAAATTAAATACATTTCTTGTGGGATTTGGTACGATATAAGAAAAATCAACTTCTGAACGTATAGCAACACGTCAATCCACTCTTGGCTAGGACAGTGGTAGGGAACCTTGGCTCTTTTATCACTTATGGACTTCAACTCCCAGAATTCCTGAATGAGCTATAAAAAGTTCCCCATCCCTGGCCTACTGGTTTTTCAGTTGTGAGGGAAATCAATTTTTTATTTGAATGGGATTGTTCAATATACAAATGTCCTAATTTTTGACTTGAATGATCAATATTCTTTATATGTCCTACATTTGTATATTAAACAGTCCCATTCAAGTCAAAAATTGATTTCCCTCACAACTGAAAAACCACTAGGCCAGGGATGGGGAAACTTTTATGGCTCACTCAGGAATTCTGGGAGTTGAAGTCCATCAGTGATAAAAGAGCCAAGGTTCCCTACCGCTGGGCTAGGACAAGAAAAACAAGTGGCTTTTTGAAATTACAAAATTCTCCAGCCCAAGCCTGACCTGAGTTAAAGAAAGATGACGAGTATTTTTTTCTACTCATCAACCATGTCAGTGAGAAGATGGTCTAGGTGGAGGAATTACAAAATACTTAGCTTAAAATAAATTATAAAGCTCAACAGCCATAGTATCTTTACTAAGCTGAGAGTGAAGAACATAAAGAATAATAGGATTTCCCAGGTCAGGGTTCATTAATAAAAGTCCTTACTTCTTTTTCTATTATTCACTTTTTTCTCTCTTGTTTGTACAGAATTAGGATATTTACAGTCTCTATGTGTTATTGAAATACAACATTCAAAAGACCCAGAAGACAGAACTAATGGTGAGAGATACTGAGAGCTCTAATGCATCAATATCTGGAGAGTCACAGGTTTCCATAGCTACATTGCAATGATGGGAGATATTTTGAAATCTTCAGCTACTATGGAAAAAAAATCCTGAAGAAAACTCATTTGGCAGGACATTCAATTTGGGAGATGCATAAGGCTTTGTATCCTAAAGAAAGGTTCAAATGAGTGAACAAAAGCATTTTGCATAATTATTCATAGACATGCATACATTTCAGTAACAGAGCGTATTGCAAACAAGAACCACCAACAAATGAAAAATGAAGGGTTGACTGCAGCTTTCCAGAACCTGAGGTTCTGCAGATGTATCAGACGCTGACGGCTGTAAAATCTATCAAGAATAATGAATTTGCAAGCTAGGGATTATGGGAGATGTGGCTCAATAGACATGAAGGCCCCCAGGCTCAGGTTTATTACACAGAGAGAAATTACTAAACAAATAGTATGTAATATATTTTAAAAATCATGGCAACTATATCAGAAGGTATATTTTCAGTTGAGTAGAGAAATTATATACACAGGCAGTCACTATCCATAGCTCTTTTGTGTAATTATGAATAAACCATATTTATTTTTAGTAGATGTTATAATTATAAAATCTGTATTCTTAAATTTGCTGGCAACAGTCAAAAATAAGGTACATTAGGTGAATAAATTGATTACTGTGGCCAATTGGAACATTTTTATGTTGACACAGTTCTCTTGAGTTTATGTTCTAAAAATTGGAGCAATTCTGCCTCATCCTGCATGATGCTATCCTCCAAATCTAAAATGAGAAATACACAGTGCTTCTGAAGAATGATCAGTTCCTAATTCCAACTTCATAACTGGGTGTTAACTTTTAAGTTTTATATGTTGTCAGATTTATGCTGTGTTTCTGGTAGAATACTTCTGATGGACTTAGCTTTTTATTCTCACTGAGCTATCATCATTAATAATTCTGTTGTCCATTACATGGATCTTTACAGTTTTGAAAATGATAAAGTTAAATATATCATTATACCATATATTGAATTAGCAAACAAGACAGACATTAAAAGGTAATAATATTAGACAGCCCTCAAGTACACATCTCACATTGTGTACAGCCAGTAAATAATCTAGTGAGTAACGGTTAAAAAAACTCCTATGTATTTACCTGGAGTATTAAAGCAAACCATTGAAGACCAGTTTGATATAGTTCGGGTTAAAGGTAATACATCAGAACTTCAGAGACTGTGAATTTGAGTTAGCTTTTGCCATAAAGCCAACTAGGCTATTCCTCAGCTCTAGGAACAAATAAAGTCAATGGTAAATAAACTTCCAGAAATTTTGCTAAGAAAAGTGCATGGACTTGTTGCTAGAAATTGCTAGAAGTCAAGAATTACTTGAAGGCGCTAAACAAGCAAACAAATAAACCATTCATATTTGTCATTTTACTTCCTGAAATTTCTCCTCCTCTTCCTAATCTCATGTAGCCTTAGCTTAATTGGAAAATATTTATTTATCAAATTTATAGACCATCCATCTCATCCCAGTGACTCTGAGCAATAAAAAAGAATCAATAAGAATAATAAAGTATACAATATTTCATTAATAAATATCATAAAAGGAAAATTACAACCCAAAAGATAGGGATTATGAAAGATATCCAGTTGCCTGTGAGACCCAGGCCTGACAACATAGCCAAGACTTAAGGGTTTTTTTTTTTTTTTTTGGAGGGGGGAGTAATCTGGCTATTATCCAGAAGTCTGTTATCTGAGAAAGAAGAAGAGAAAGAGATTGCCAGGGAGAAAGAGAGAAAAAGGATGGGTAGCCTTTAGCACTTTGTACTCTGATTCCACCCACCACTTTCCTTGGTGATTCTCAAGTCATTTTCTGTTTGTGACAATATCTTCCTCTAGCAGATGGAAATATATCCTTTCTTATCAATGTTTTACAGGAAAAAGAAGTTATATAGGATCCATTTTAAACTTCTATATCAGTCCTAGCACCCTGAAATAGATGTATCTACATACAGTCCATAGACAGTATCTCCAGTTCTAATAACCTAAAATATTTACACCCAGTTTTAAAAACATATCCAAGTGCAGAGATAAATTGAACTTAATAAAATGACCTGTCATACTATGGTGTGATGCTGCAAATTAGGTCTGCCTAATTTTATGCCTTTGAAAATAACCATGAATTTGGTGTTGTCCTGCCACAAAAAGGCATGCCACCCTGCCTTTTTAAATTATATCCTTCTAATGTTAATATTCTTTTGTTTTTAACAGAATTAGATAAAATATTATTAGGGGCGGATGAGAAATTGATTTTAAAAAAATTGCAAAGTATTATTGGAATGTAAATTGGAAGAGGAAAAAAATGATGTTGGCCTGAATGAAAGATTTCGGGTATAAATTTGGATGACTGGCAAATTTTACAGGAACAGGAACAGGAAAATTACCTTGGTGGCATCATATAATGAAAATTTACATAAAATATTTTACCGATGGCATATCCCTCCATCAAAATTAGCAAAAATGTACCTGAAATTATTCCCTAAATGCTGGAAATGCAACAAAGAAATTGGAACATACTATCATGTATGGTGGAAATGTGAAAAAAGTCCTAATATATTGGCTGAAAATTAGAAACTGGTTAGAAGAGATGTGTAAAATTAAAATAGAGTTCAGACCTCAAATTTTTTTATTGGGAATCAATGTGGGGAAATATAATAAGAGATAATATACCTAATAGTTCATGTCACCACTGCTGCGAGACTAGCTTCTGCCCAAAGATGGAAAGGAAATGATATGCCAGAAGAGATGGAAATAATTAGAAATTGGTCGTGCAATGAAATGGATAGAGTAACTCAAGAATTAAAAGATAATACTGAATCTGATTATTACAAAATTTGCGAGAAGTTTTACCACTGGTTTAAAAAAGAAAGGAGTAATTGTATTAACGATGATTAATATTTATGTACATATGTAAATTTGTATTTTTTTGTTATGTATGTACCACGGTTATTGTTTTTAAATGTTTTTCTGTTTGTTGTTCATTAATAAAATTTATTTTTTAAAAAATAAATGATTATTGGCAACCATTTGGGAGCAAAGCTTATATATAATGTAGCAGATACCTACTTTTAGAGAAATAGATTTGATTGTTTAACAAATAACACAAATAAAATAAAATTATCAGAGTGCCACAAAAATTTAGATTAAAAAAGTGGAATCAACTGGTGGCAAATGTCCTTATAGAACTGATAGTACAAAATAGTTTAGGTGGTAGTTTTTATAGCAGCTGTGTCAGTATTAAATTTCATAAGGGGTTTTTCTATTCTTCCATTCCAAAACAGCTGTGGAGAAAACGTTAAATCAGGCTAAGTATTTAATTACAGAAGGATTTATTCTTTAAAAAGTATAATGTATTCCTCATACTGTATTGTATCACACCATTTCTTTCGGATCTTGTAACTGGTCTTGAAATATACTAATAAAACTTTATCATATCAACTGACTTATTTAATATCTGAAAAGAGAAGACCAGTTTTTTAAAAAAGAAAAATTGTAAAATGCATATCATTGGACTAAATTGTTGGCTGTAGGATTTCAGATTATTCTGCTTTGTTTCTTAAATATCAAAATAGCACAGTACTTCAGCCGAAGTGAATAGATTTATTAACAAAAGCTACAATCATATGAAAAGTTATTGGAAGAGAATTCATGCACAGCTTGTTTAAAAATTGATACAACATATTGCTATAGTATCTAAATGATCTTATCAGGAAACCTTTGAAACAATAATAATTCTAGCACATAGTAAACCTGGGTATGCGTGTGAAAACACATGCAAATAAACACTCCTTACTAAAATTACTTCATTTGATTTCAATAAATTGTCAAATTGAAGTTCCACTGGTAATAGTTTTCACTGGAAATGCTCTGAAAAACAAAGATACATTTTCTACAATATGCGTGTTGAATATTGGATACCGCTGATGATGATAGTTATTTTTCTGTGTTCATTCGAGGAAGACAAACCCAGCAGGTCATCCAGGCACCTTTATTAGTCTTGTCTATTATGTTTTGTTAAAGATTGTGTTTTGTTATCTGCCTTTCATTGAAGGAAATACTGCATCCATTCAGGTTTTCTCTGCTATAACAAAGGATGTTTGCTTTTAACAGCTCTAACAGAAGCAATTGTCTAGATATTTGATTACATTCCCTGAACCCCTAGCACAGAATGAAAAATAAAAGATGCTTACCTTCGTGCAGCTTTGTGAATCGGCCATCAAATTTTAAGTTAACTCCTTAATGTGCAAAATGTATGGATTATTTTCTCCAACCTACAAATGATTCATTGCTCAAGGCCCTGTGATGAACTCTTCAACTCCAACTTTCACACTGTGGATTATATAGCATTTGACTCCTAGATAGCCTTCAAGTTAAGTTTAGCTTTTGCCCATTTTTTGTCCTTTTGAGAAACAAAGGTCTCTCCCATCACATTTGGAGACATTATGTACTTTTTTTCCCTCTAAAGCAAAAAAATGACAAGAGCGAACAAGTGATGCTCAGGAGAGAGTATAGAATTAGTTGGTTGAACTCAAATTCCTAACTATTGCTACTGATAAAACATCCTGAATTTATTAACCTCATTTAGGGAAATCAGAGGACCTGTATTTCCTTGTTTCCTGAAATATACAAAGAAACCCGTTTTCTCTTGCTGAGCCTGTATTTTGGAAAACCCTCTCCCTCCCCTCTGAAATTCACATAATTGGTAAGCTGAAAATACAAATGACTGTTTGATAAATGACTGAGAATAATGTTATTTAGAAGAACAAATCAGATATGAATTATTTCCATCAACATATTGTCCAATTTGTTTTTTTTCTCATTACTCCAAAGGTTTCCATGTATTCTTTTATTTGATTTTTAAAAAAATAATTATTATTTTTTAAATTATCTGTTTGCCATGAAAGTTTAATGTCTTTTTGACTGCATTCTAAGCCAACAAGTCTTTTAATTGCCGCAAGCACAACATGAAACATTTAACAAAAATTTAGACTCAAAAATAGCATAATAGTATGCAGCACTAATAAAACAAATTTTCAAGAGATTGATATCCTGAAAGATCAGCCCTTGAAAAATCTTAATCCTTTTTAAATTGGGAAAAATGAAACCCTCTCATTGAACTATGTCCCAATTTATTAAATATGTTGAGAAATACTGTATGCAACCAGCTACATGACTTTCATTAGCAATTCTCATTCAGAAATGTGTGACTGAAAATTCTAACTTGGATAGAATTATAAATGATTCTATAAATAAGCCACATTTTTCAGCTGCTGTATATTTTGATCTCATATTTTCATTTTTATGCATTTACAGTTCATATGATTTTTTTTTCTAATGGGATAAACTACAGTGCTTCTAAAAAATTTTTTTTTATGTTTATTCTAAACAGGCTAAAAAATTAAATTCCATACCATATAGCAAATTTTCATATTTATGTATTTGTTCCTAAACACGCACAAACACATGACTCATGTACTATATGTCAACTGAATTTGCTATCTAATTAATCAACACAGCAATGCAAGTATATTCATATTTGGGTTCTTTAAAATCAAATACTAATGATGGTTCCATTGATTTAAATGGGAACTAAATTCAACAAAAATAGGTTTAATCTAATTCGCAACCTTATTTTAAAATTCAAAATGCAGAACATATTCTCTGCAGGTTATGAACCAAATAAGGATATTATATAATGTTTATTAAATTGTATTGTACTGTATTATATTTATTATATTCATTATGTTATATTGTATTGTTATTATTACTTGCAATATGTTTTTTAAATGCAACAAATATAAATATTATTATTATTCAAATATTATTCAAACCCCCAATTTAAAACAAAGAATGTACTATTTTAAAAAAGATTATAATGCTGCCTATTTTAGCAGAACAAAGTATGAATATTGCATTGCTGTTCTGTATTCATGCAAAGTAATATCTTGAGCTAAAAATACTTTGAGAATATATTTCCACTCATAATCAATTTATGATCTGAGAAGACGAAATATGGAAACAACCTTAGTACTGACAACTTTTATTAAGTTCAGTGAGTGCCCTACTGATTGTACTGTTATTGTATGAATCCCAAAACAGGGAGCTGCAAACAGTAAAGCTTCTTGTCTTATTTCTGAATATGTTCTGGGAAATGATAAAACGTGAAGATATTTGAGAGCTGAAAGTGAAGCGGTATTTTATCTCTATCATTTTTTTCCAATACATTACACAAAAGCAGCAGTATGTTCTTACACTAATTTGCAAGTTTAATCATACAGGCAGACCCAGCAACGATTTCTGCTTTTGTATAAAATAGTAGTCCCGTGATTGTTTATTATACTGCTGGGCAGTATAATAATTTAGTAAATGGAACTAAGGATGGCATCAGACTTACACCTTCCCTCCCAGTGCTCCGTTTCCCCATTCGTAACTTTTTCCAAACCAATTTTCATTGAGATATTATAAAAGATCTTTCAAAGAGACTCAGCATGTCAGCCAAATTGAATATAATTTTTAATTGTCTATAATCAGTAGGTTGCATAATCTGATACATGTCTTTCGGTGACTGTTGGGGTTGGAAAGAAGAATAAGAATCCTTCTCAAATTTCCAAAACCTTCTGTAATATTCTGGTGTGTGTGGTTTTTTTTTTTAATTACAATTATTACAGGAGATGATAGCTTTTCACTGGCAGAAATTGAAATATTGATTGGATTGTTTGATTAATAATGAAATATGAATTAAACCATGGTCTTTGGAAAGTTTTATACCTTACATGCTGCTTATTAATATGGTTTAGTGCTGTATGATTTTGAACTGCTGATTTTGTGCCTCAAATAACTTTGTCAGTTATTTATAACTCTTGTAATTAGCTAGATTAGAAATACAATGAATCAGTCAAAACATGTCAGCTACTGATACTTCTTTCAGGAAGGAAGATTCTTTAAACTTCCTCTCCCACCCCCAGGTGCTTCTGAACTTGGATTCATGTGAGAAAGTTGTTTAATTAATTTTATAAATGTCTTATATTTCTAAAGAGACTTACAATTTTTTGTTCCCTTAAGTTGTTCCTGTTAAAGATGTTCTTCAATATCTAATTGCAATTCCTATGACTTTCCAAAAATAAATTATTTTGAAGTTATTGAATGAGTTAAGTCATTTAAAACTTAATATTGGTTTTCCTTTTTATTTCAAATCCAAACTATCAATATCCAGTGATGTACAGATACAGTAATTATACATCCTAAAATATGCAGATAGTTTATTCGTGTCTCCAAATCATCTGGTATTTTTCCAGAAACTCTACTCATAAATGTTATTTGGATTTTTTTAAATTGGGTGAATATGTTAGTGAACATAATTGAAAACCCTATGAATTTAAAATGTTTGCTCTTTCAACTGTAGCTATGACTATTAATAATATGTTAACATTTGATACTCTTAACATTTTTTGACTTGCAAAAGAGTCACCTACATGATGATGTTATTCTTGCTCTTATTATTTTAAATTCTCGTGAGAGAGTGAAGAATTGCTGCTGCTTTTTTTATTTCTGCCGCCCATCTTTCATTTCTCCTCAATTCCCTCAGAACTTCTTGACCTTAACAAACCAAATGGAAGCAGCTCATGGCATCTTCCCTTGAGATTTAATTGAAGCTGGGAAACCAGAAAGTCTACTTATCCAGAGAGATTTGAAAAACAGATCTAATATGTGTTTGTTCTCTTAGTTCACCTAATATGAATATATATCCATTTCAATTAAAAAAAATTACCCTTGAATAAAGCCATTTTGAAAGCAAACTCTGAGTCTAAAATAAAAATGTTGGGATGCATAAGATCTACTTGCCAAACTATATTCATATTCTGAAAACAATTCTCCTTGAAAAAGAATCAAATTAATTAGATATTTACACTAAAGCTTCCTCAGCATTGTGAGAAGGACACTTAAAGCCTTGTAGATAATATTATTTATGCTATTTTTAAGGATCCATCAAGTGCTCCCAACATGGAGAACCTCAATCAGCAGAACAAAGAATAATAATTGGACAAATAATCTCCTCTGAAGTTCCTTAATTACCTGAAGATGAGATAACTGGGGACATAGAAAGGTGCTGGGGACTTAAAAAGTACTAGTTCCCTAAGGTTTCAGATAAGTTTTTTTCCCCCAATCTTATTTGTGGATGCCAAGAATTTGGAATTCTAAGCTCTGTTGCTGAACCACTACTGGTTATGTTAGCCAAGCAATATTGGCAGCAGCAGTCTCACAAGCCATAACAACTGTGACCACAAATACAACTGACTATTAATCTGCAATGAATACAGAGTTCTTAGTCCTATTCTGTAACCCATGAAATGACTCAGTGTTTAAAAAACAATCAGTTCAGTTGAAGATAATGTAGAAAAGTGTACATAGTGTAAATTAACATTTAATTTTTGCAGCATGGCACTGAATAGTGCCATGCTGCATATTTTTGCCAGATATAGAGCTATGCTCAGTTCATGTTGCTTTCATGTGTTTAGCAAATAGGACAGAAAAGGAAGGGAATTTAACCATTATCTTATTTATCTAACATTCTTATGTACACTTCATCTTTTAATTCCTAGCCATATGCTTTGTTGAAGCATATGTTAATGTATGGGCTTTAAAATACACACATACAGAACCATATTTTTTTTTCCTTTTTAGATATGCAGTTTCCTTCAGCATTCATAAGCTATAGATTCTGGTTGATCGCCATATTTTTATTTCATAACCAGTTTTAATTTTTTTCCAATCACATTCCGGTATTTATACAATGGTTTACATTTTTACAATTATAAAAGATTTGAGCTAGTGTTTTATGTGTCTTACATTGTCAGTTGTCTTCAACTGTTTACCCTATCATCATTACCATCATTATTATACTATTGTGGTCTTATATAGCATAAAGGAAAAAGTTGCAGAACAAAGAACAGCAGAAAGAGTATTCCTTGTTTTACTGACTTAATTCTGAAGATACCGATTGGGATGTCATTTAATAATGCACTACAGTGGGCTACAGAAAAGTAATATAAGAATTCTTTACACATGCAGGCACTCTTTGTGTGATTAATGACACCAAGCCTGTCTTGTAAAATTTGTAACCTTGTTGCCTGAATCACAAGTTATGTGAACATATGCAGATAAAAAGAAGGGTCACTTCCCTTTCTAAATGCCTATAGAAGTTGTTTCCAGTCTTTTATGAGACAGAAAGAGTATATTTGGAAATCACATGTCCAGGAATAACTTCAGGATGATACATTAACTGATACATGAACAAGTGAGAATTTCTTAATTGTATTGTGACACAAAATCTCCGACTTAATATCCTAGATGGACTTTGCAATTAAAATATTTCTCGAGCCATAATTTAGGGTTTGGCTTATGAATAAGGCTTAGAACAAGATGTATTACCAGGTCATTTAATGAACATTTTCCCTGCAGAGGAGGTGAAGCATATTAGAGGCACCAACTGTGGCTACAGGACATTTCCCCTGTTGAAGAAAGAAAGATGCGTCTCCCAATGCAGTTTGTTTTCATGAATGGTTTTCCCTAGTGATACAATGAGGAGGAGAAATTTCCCTTCGTTGTCCTCACTCAGAGAACAACTCAGGTAGTGAATCCTAGATGATCCAAAATTTTGCCACTTCTCACATCCCACAAGAAGGATGGGAGCAGATAAATTGGAAGTAATCTTGCTTGGACCTCTGCAAAAAATAGGAGTCAGAACTGGCTTTTACCAGATGCACTTGTGTCCTTCTTTTCTCATTGAAGAGACCAAGAGTGGCTCCAGGCTTTGGGAAAGGGGCTGCTCATTGTCCCAAAAGCCCAGATAGGTCAGACCTTTAGCTGCTCTGTCTTATAAATATGATACTTATGCATACTAATTATTTATGGGTATAGAAAGCCAAATATTTCTACACTAAGGTTATACATTCCTGTCATCTAGAAATTTCATTATGTATTATTGTTTTAATTTTTAAGTAGGAATCTTGGGCTCTACTGGGGAAGCATCATAACTCTGGCACCAAATTCAAGTTTCCAAAATAATTTTAGCTTCAGAAAGACACACTGGCTTGTAAAACCGGGTTCAATACTCCAAAAATCCAGGTTCCAATTTGGCATTTAGTACTTTGACAGACTTTCCATTGACATCCAGAACAGCTTAGCTGAACAAAAGCTGCCAGTTTGAGTCTCCACTTCACCACTGCAGCTCAGTAGGGAGTATTTTAATTCAGCTTCTCCTTTACTAATTGAACAAACAGAAACTCATAATGAGGCATAGGCAAGATGAGTGTAGTACATTTACAAGGACACAATTCATTTTTTAAAGAGGACTACATTTTGAAATCCCATTGCCCTGATGTTCTCCACCCCCTACTCAAAATTGTTGGCCTATGTAATCATTCTCCCATCCCTTTTGGATGCTATTAAATAGGGCATGGCAGTGGGGCTGAACTTTTCCTCCTTTTCAGAATTCCAGAATGATCCTGACTGACACACCGTGTTATGGCACTATATTATCCTCCTTTCTAGTACTAATTTCATGCACCAGAACACAGGGTGAGCCTAGGCTCTGTGGTTGCTCAGTATGGTAGGTCAAGGTGGCAGAATTTAATCTTGCAAAGCTCACCCAATCAAGGCATACCAGCTGCTGTGTCTAAGTAAATCAGATAACAGTAAGAGATCTAAAGAGGAGTGAGTGAGACTGTTCCATCTGCTTAAGCCCACTCCACCAATTCTGAAGTACGCTGATAATGCAACAATATTAAAACATAATTAAAGCCAGTTGATCCTATCATTTTCTGGGTTCCTTTTTCTTATTATGCCTTCCCTGTTTCTCTTCGTCTGCGCTTTTTTTTTTTTAACACACATACACAGATTGCTTGTAGGACATAGTAAGGACTGGAAGGAAGTTCAAATACAGGTCAGCAGGCATTGTAAGAGAACTAAGACTTCTATATCTTTGGTTTAAATTAAAAGAACATTAAAAATCAATGTTTTGTGATGTGAAATCACAGATTGGAGCATGATACAGGAGCAATATGTAGAGAAAAGCACTGGATGGTGTTTTTCATAGCTTGGGGGATTGCTGAAAACAGAAGTTAGAAGAGAAGCTTGCTTATTTTTTATTTTTAAAAGGGTATCATTTAAAGGTTGCACTACATGAGTTATAAAATGTTGCGCTTTGTGCATTCAAAATGTATGTGAAGTTTAGTATTTTTATTCCTTTTAAGAATGATCAACTTGCTAATTTGATTGGTATAAAAGAGTATTAGAAAGTGGTATATTTGAGTTTAGATGTAATACATTAAATGTATTATTTCAAAATGCATCAGGTATTTCTTTACATCAAAAGACAAGATATCTCCTTAATCAGAGAACAACTAATGCAAATATATATATATATATGCAAAGTCATAAACACCATAAATGGCCAGTGGTAATAAAATCTCAACATTAAAAAAATCAAATATCTAACAGCATTGCCCAAGAATGTTAGAATGTCAGTACGGTATAGCAAGAGGCTGTTGAATATTTTCAAAGTTACACAGAGGAATATTTTTTAAAAGAAAAAAAACTTCTAGTAAGTTAATTCGGAAGAACTCTGGATTGTTTTATCAAGAAGGCTGACATTTTGGAGGCATAACCCTGCCACATTAGGAAAAAAATGCTAGCTATAAAAATGGCATTTAATGCTGTTCATATTTGTCACGAGCCAGCTAATGATGAGAAATTTAAGAACATAGCTGACAGTCTGCCCTTCAGTCATACAGAGAATGCCAACTATATATCCCCAGTAGCAATAGCACACCAAATCCTCCCAGAGTAATTTATTCCAAGTCTTAATGTCAGACATTAAAGTTTCTAAGGCTGCAGTGTTACATCCACTTACTTAGGAATAAGCTAGATTGAATTCAGAGGGCTTTTCTTTTTCAAGTCTAGATTTCAGGTAAAAGAAGTATTATGATTATAGCATATTAGTGTAAAATAATATTTTCCCAGAAATTGGTAGTGAGGGATAAATCTATCTTTCCATTCCTAGAAAGCCTCTTAAACTATACATAAAATAATACTCTACCTATCTACCTATCTTCTATCTATTTTTCTATCTGCTATGTTTGAAAGGAAAAGATGCTAAAATGAACCTGCCTTCCTTTTCTCATTTGAAATGAGACTAGATATAATATTGCAAAAGCTATTTTTTTAGTGTGCTAATAATATCATCACATTTATCTCTTTGTACATCATTTGGGAGAGTTAAGTCTGTCAGAGCACAAATGTCACATTGTCCTCCCTTATATAGGATGTTTCTTATCAAATGCCACCAAAACTGTTATCTGAAAGGGTTTATTGAGCAATCAGTAATTATTCATTGTTGAATTAGATCTTAGACACACAATATTTTTTCTGGGAAGCAGACTACAACATCTTGTGCACTTTTCCAGATTCTTCTTATCATTAGTTCCAAATTACAGGGAAAAAAACTATTAAGGAGGACAAGATCAAATAGTTTCTGAGTGGTTGTTTTAGAAGCTGTTTATTTAAAAGTACTTCTGGCATCCAATTTGTCTTCCACAACATAGACAGAATTCTTTTAATGCTGCTTGATTTGGATAGGAGGACCTTTTCCCTGAATGTGAAAAAAAAAGGATAGTTTCATGTTATTAAATAACTCTTTAATATCGTAAACAATTTAGATGAGGAAATAGAAGGAAAACCAATCAAATTTGCAGAGGACACCAAACCAGCAGGAATATTCCTATAAGATAAGCTCCAAATCCAGATGGCTCTCAATAGGACACTGGGTCCTATTTAACAAAATGTAACTAAATGTAGAAAAAGGTTAGGCTTTGCACGTAGGCAAGGAAAACCAAATGTACAGGTACAGACTAGGTGAAACTTGGCTCAACAGCAATAACTGCAAGATAGATTTTGGAGGCCTATTTGACAAACTTAAATATGGGACAGCAATTTGCTGCACCTGTCAAAAATGCCCACACAATCCTAGGCTGTATTAACAGAGGGATAAAATCAAGATCATGAGAAGTGATACTACCATTTTATAATGCCTTGATAAGACTACACTTGGAATATTTTGGTCATGATATTGAAATTCTAGAAAGAGTGCAGAAAAAAGTGAGAAGTTGATGGGGGGGAGCGCTAAGGTTAAAGTATTTGAAGAATATTTGCAGAAATTGGGTATGTATGGACTAGTGGAAAAAAAAGAACTAGGGGTGATATGATAGTAGTGTTCTAATATTTGAATGGCTGCCATAAAAAAGAGAGAATCAACCAATTGTCCAAAGCACCAGAGTCAAAACAAGAAGATGAAAGGAAACTCAACTAACAGAGAAATAATCTAGAATTAAGGAGAAACTTCCTGACAGTAAGAACAATCAGCCAGTGAAACAACTTGCCTTCAAAAGTTGTGGGTGCTCCAACACTGGAGGCTTTTAAGAAGGGACTGGACAATCATTTGTTGAAAATGGTATAGAGTCTCCTGCTTGAGTCACAGGTTGGACTAGAAGACCTTCAAGACAGTGGTGGGATTCCTAAAAAATTATTACTGGTTCTGTGGATGTGGCTTGGTGGACGTGGTGTGGCTTGGTGGGTGTGGCAGGGGAAGGATACTGTAAATACTCCATTCCCACCTCACTCCAGAGGAAGGATACTGTAAAATCTCCATTCCCAACGCACTCCTGGGGGAAGGTTACTGCAAAATCCCATTCCCTCTCCACCACACTAATCTGCTTTCCAGCTCCATTCTCCTGTGCAGGGCAACAAAAGAAGACCCAGGCAATCAGCTGAGACTCAGGAGGCAGAGATTAGATGGGGGTGGGGCCAGTCAGAGGTGGTATTTGCCGATTCTCCAAACTACTCAGTTTCCACTACCGGTTCTCCAGAATTGGTCAGAACTTGCTGAATACCACCTCCACTCCCAGGTCCTTTCCAACTCTATTGTTCTGTTATTCATGTGGAGGATGAATTATGGCAGCTCATGATAGATTTATTAATAAAAAACTAAAAAAGATGAATGAATATTAATACCAACACCAAGCCAAAATATGTGTATCGAAGGGAAAAAAAGCAGGAAGGGAAATTGAATCCTCCCACATAAATTACTTTTCTTCCATCCCTTCCATCTATACCCTATTGTTGAGGAACCTAGATTCAAACACTTTGCTTCAGTTTTAAGTTATTTATTACTGCTTATCAGTTATATCCTCTTTTTTAAATAAAATAAAAGAAGTAAGACTTCGGCATGCAGCTAGTTCCAACCTGTAATAAAATCCAAATCAATATGTTAAAAAGACAGATACATGAGCTCTTTCATTTGATACAACAGTGACACCAGGAATGTCTCAAAAATTGCTTGGCAGTAGTACAAAGTAGGTGCACCTGCAAGTAGCAGAAGTTCAACTTGTTCAAAACCAATATTGGGCAAAAAAAAAAAAATGAAGCCTCTGGTAGAAAAAAAGTGAAATAATGTATGAATTAGATCATCAATTTTCTTGACTGTGAGCCAGGAAAAGAAAACTTTTCTCCTCACCATAAGATGCAAACAAAAAGGAGAAGAAAACAAAACCCTTCAAGATGTGTTTCTGGAGGTAACAGAGCACAGAGCTGGCATAAAAACACAGTATGATCCCAGGATAGCAGAATCTGGAAGAAACTAGGAGGTTTAATGCTGTTAGGGAACCAGAAATACAGACAGTGAAGAAATTAAAGAGTTGCAGAATGAATTTTTGACTCAATTGTTTGTTGGATTCTTGTGAGGACAAACATTGTTCTATAATAGGATCTGTTGCAGTCATCGAGAGTAGCAATCTAAGTGAGAGTGCAACTCTTCACAGCAAGGTTGGCTTACCTATTTTGAAGTGAGTGAAATACTTGTGCCCATCGATATCTCAGTCAATCAGAATAGAGCTTAAAGAGACCTTCTAGGTCTTCTAGTCCAACCTCCCTGCTCAAGCAGGAGACCATATACAATTTGAGACAAGTGGCTGTCCAAACTCTTCTTTAACACTTCCAGTGATAAGCACCCACGACTTCTGAAGGCAAGTTCTCACTTTGGAAATTTCTCCTTAGTTCTAGGCTGCTTCTTTTCTTGATTAGTTTCTATCTGCAGTGGGATTCTACCAGTTCTGTCCACCTCTGTAGAACTGGTTGCTCTGAAGAGCAGCAGCCATAGAACTGGTTCTCTGTCTGCTGCTGTTTTGGCTCACCCGCCTGCCTGGACTCTTACCTGTCCTTTATTTCCTGCTTTTTCAAACTCAGCTGCTCTGTGCAACACAGCTGCAGTTGAAAAAGCAGGAAAAAAGGGCTTTTCCAATCACTGTGCACCCGCACGCAGCACTGGGCCTTGGTGGTGCAGGCTATTAATCATCTAGCACTTAGTGCAAGCTGCCTGAAATTAGTGCAGGCTCGAATCGCACCAGGCTCAAGGTTGACTCAGCCTTCCATCCTCTTGGGGTAGGTAAATTGAGGACCCAAGATTGTTGGGGACAATAAGCTGATTTTGTAAAAATGCCGCTTGGGGGGCCAAAAGTCCTAGTAATAATCAGGCATATACAATGGAATGAAGGCTATTGCCGAGCACTTAGCAAGGTGCTCCATAGACTGTAAGCCGCCCTGAGTCTCCAGAGAAGGGCGGCATATAAATGTAATTAAAATAAATAAATAAATAAAATAAACTGCTCAGCTGTCCAGGCAGCACAGCAGGTCGTAAATTGCACTCACGTGACGCAGAGCAACCGAACCGGTAGTTACACCAGTCAGATCCCATCCCTGGTTTCTATCCATTGTTTCTTGTCTTGCTTTCTGGTGCTTTTGAAAATAAGTTGACCCCCCCTCTTCTTTGTGGCAGCCCCCTCAAATACTGGAATACTGCTATCATGTCATCTCTAGTCTTTCTTTTCCCTAGACTAGCCATTCCCACTTCCTGCACCCTGCCGGCTCATATTTAAATGATCATCCATTAGGATTCCAAGGTCCCTCTCCCAGTTACTGTTTTGGAGTCAGGTTTTGCCTAATTTGTACTTGTATCCAGGGGTGGGATACGACAGATTAACTACCGATTTGGGATTTACAAGCTTCCCTGCACAGTTGCGAGCTGCGCGCCTGTAAATCGTCATCAGCAGCTGCGTGCAGAGACGCAGCCTTTGAAACAGCCCTCTTTTCCTGCTTTTTTAAACTGCAGCTGTGCCTCATTCGGCAGTTTAAGTTGAAAAATCAGAAAATAAAGATCAGGTAAGAGCCCGGGTGGGCGGGTGGGCAAAAACATCAGCAGATATAGAACCGGTTCTATATCTGTTGCTCTTCAGAGCTACTGGTTCTACAGAGGTGGACAGAACTGGTAGAAACCCACCCTTGCTTGTATCTCCTGCTAGCATAAATGCAGAATCTATTAATAAATAAATGCAGACTCCATGACTGAATAGTTATGTAAGATCATTTCATTGAGTAGAAGAAAAACATTTTTCCCTACTGGGTTGGAGGATAATAGTTCTTACAAAAATACATTTTTAATTTCTGTTAATTTTCCAATAACTTAAATAAATGAGGAGATTCCTCATATACATGAAGTCAACCATAGATCATAGAATAATAGAGTTGAAAGTTGAAATCCTGATTTCAACAAAGGCAGAAAAGCTCATTTTGATTTCATGAAATAATAAATAAATAAATCCTTTTGTGGATTTCAATGTTTTTTACATTATTGGCCATTCTAATTATTACCAAATCTTCAAATGGTTTGAACTGTGCATGATGGATTCTGGAAATCACTCTCCAAGCCTGCAAAAGTTTGATTTAGTTTGCACTGGCTTTCTTTATGACAGCACTGAGGGAAGAGAAATAAATGTGGGTGAAAGCATGTTGGTGCCAACAAGAACATATATTCCCATTTTCCTTATTGTTTTCCTTTATTTATTGAGAGCTTGGTAGTGTCCCCTTCCACAAATCTAGATACAATTTATTTAATTGTATTCTACAGTCAATTACCAAAACCGTTATACCTGAAAACAGGGGGGAAAAGTAAATGACCAAAAGTTATAGCCATGCATAGAGAGGTATTGAAATTACCCAAGTTGATAAGCAATTAAACATCCCTTTGGTTCAACTCATACCAAGCTCTTCCCGGTGACAACCCAACTTCCTCCCTGAAGGCTTTAACCAACCAGAAGGGACATTAAACTGAGACATAGATGGTTATACTAATTGCCCAAAGAATCCTGTCTACTCCCTCTGTATTAATATGGTCAAAGTGACATCTCTTTACTGTTGATTCTGTAGCACTGAAATTGGAAAGATATGTCCAAACTTTTAAAGACATTTACCTTTAAATATTGGGCCAATTCTATAAACATTAATACTAAATCAACATTAAATAATAGTCTTTATTGTAACTGTATTGTATATTAACTCACATTATTAATCCAATCCACCTAAAATTGCCTGTATTTAATTCCCATTAAAAGCAACTGTCTTGAATGCTATCATATTCCATTGCTTATCAAGCAAGATATCCATCTACATTTGGACATGTTCATTGTCTGGATAGAATTCCAGAATTTTGACCATAATTTGTAAAAATAAAAATCTAGTCAAATTTGACTGGCATCCTAAATATTAATTCTTTCTGATATTTCTCCAAGTTGCAAAACATGTATTTTATAGGAACAACCCTCATACCTGAATTATATGAATAATATCTTGACTGGCAAGAAGACATACGAATTTTACAGAAATTTCAGATATGATAAATTTGACAGCATAAAATTCAGAAGGAAGCCATTAGACTGATAACTATAAGCAGGTATCCTCAAAATAGTAACTATTCTGTACCTCCTTATACACCTACACACATACTGTACATATGCAGAGAAATACAAAGAGAAATATTGATCATGCAGTAGCCTACACTACATTTCAGCAAAGAGTAGAGTAGAGTAGAGTAGAGTAGAGTAGAGTAGAGTAGAGTAGAGTAGAGTAGAGTAGAGAAAAGTAGAGTAGAGCGGAATAGAACAGAACAGAATAGAATTCTTTATTGGCCAAGTGTGATTGGATACACAAGGTTTTTTTAATCTTTAATGGCATAATTATCTACTATCCGTAATTTTTATGGCAATAGTGTACTCTATGCTGCTACAATAAACAAATAAATAGATGCAATGATTTTTTAAAAAGCATCATCCTGGCATTTGATTCATTAGCCAAAACAGTACTAAAGTTGTAGTGAGACTATAATGCCGAATAGTTTCTAGTAGATCTGCAGTGAGGTAGAAACAAAAATTTGATGTTTTCTATCATGCCACAGGCACGATGCCAAGGACTGTGGTGTTTCTCTTAATTACAACACAAAAGATATGTTAAGGGTTATGGTTGCAGCTTTAGAAAATAGAGACAAAGAATTAGAGGGAACCAAACCAATAAAGTATCCAGGATGTTTTGGATTGATTTCACCCCGGGGATCATCTGATTACACCACTGACAACACAATGCATCTCATTGTATCCATAGCAATGCCTATATTGGAATAAAGAGGGAAATACTATTTTTACACTGGTAAAGCTGAGGATGATTAAAGGTACCTCAGGTGTGGCTTGGGAATCAAATAAAGGCAACCTCTTGAGAACACAACAGATAAAAGAGGTTGTCAGGCCATGTTTCTGCCACAGTTAGATGCAAGTAGGGAAAGATTATAAATCAATGAGACCAAGATTAGAAACTGAACACCACTGTGTCACAGTATGTTTTAATCTTATAGCACAGAAATGCAACTTAGGGTCTCTTCATAACAAGGCAGAGAAAAAAACTGATACCACTGGTCATTCTTTTCTATGGATGCAACTGTTGTCACCTGGTCAAATGTCTCATTTGACTCTAATTTATTCAGCTTAATAAACTCCTTTCAAAGTGAATGAGGCTGTGGCTTCAATATATTGTTTTGCCTTCATTGCAATTGAAGGGCTTCCTCCCTCATCTTTCTGTGAAAAAAGAACAAAATATTTTCTTGTAAATTTGTTCTCTCTATCCTTCAAGCTAAAACAATGAGCTGGCATCTATATCTAGGTTTATAGCATTAATATCTCTCACTGAAGCAGACTATTAGTCACTCTTGCAATTATTTAGCTATTTGTTTAGCACTTAATATTGACTTTACAAAGAGCCAAGTATATACAAAGTCCTACTGAATGAAATATATCCTCTTTGTGAAATGAAAGAATATGCACAAGGCTATTTTATTTTATTTATTTACAGGATTTGCATGGCTTTCTATTTCATATGATTCTGATGGCTCACAAGAATCCATAAAACAGAGCTAAAAATAAAAGTACCCTTCCCCCCACCAGGCACCATATCAAACTCCTCCCCCTACAGATCAATCTGCCATTCCAACTCAACTGTCGGTGAAAGATCCAGGTCTTCACAGACCTCTGGAAGGCTAAACGAGGGTGACCTTCAGATTTCAATGGGAGGTTGTTTCAAAAAGGTTGGGTGGCTAACAAAAGGCACAACTCTCAGATGCCATCATCAACATTTAAGAAAGGGGACCATGGATCACACCAAAATGATCTCACCCAAATGTAGTTCCAGATGTAACCTGGTCCTGTGCAATGTAGGGCTGTACAAGGGAGATAGCCAGCACTTCAAATTGCACAATTTCTTTTAGCTGCACATTTCATCAACCAGTTCTAATTTAAATTCTCTTCCTTGGCAACTCAAGAGTTTGTCTTTCCCATTCTTTAATCTATTATACTTTCAATTTATCTGATCTATTATGAGCTGAACTATACAAGGCCAAAATACATCTTGAGACCTATTATGACCACGATAGACAAATAGGAAATGGAGATGAGCACTGCCCCCTAGAGTCAGATACAACTGGAAAGGGGGAATCTTTATCCTTATAGACAATAGATGGTAAAGACCAAAGGTCTTCAAATTTGGCAACTTTAAGACTTGTGGACATGCTGACTGGGGAATTCTGGGAGTTGAAGTCCACAAGTTTTAAAGTTGCCAAGTTTGGGGACCCCTGGTATAGACAAATAAATAGATAGATAATAGATAGATAGATAGCTGGGCAGGTAGGTTGGTAAGTAGTAGATAAAAATCAGATACCATCTTTGTGCATATCACCCAGAAAAACAAGTTCTCAAACAAATATTCTAGCTCTTTGGGAAATTATGATTGAGTAATTGTACACTACTAGTTAACATGCAGATTTTCATAAAGTAGCTTCTGCTGAGCTACATGATCTAATCATGGTAGAGCTCAAACACAACTTTATATGCACTTAAACTCTCAGCTTCTTATCATTTCATCAGAGATGAATGAAATGCATTATTCAGAACTTGGATATTGCCAATATGCTTATGCACTTTCCCATGTATGGGGTCTCTTAACTTCCATTTTAAGGACTAATTAGCACAACTGAGATTCTTTTGAACATTTCTTTATTAAATAACTGTCTCATTTTAAAACAGATAGGCTGGATCAAAGTGAACACAGACATTCCCATTTCCTTTAGACATCCTTTAGATGTATTGGGTGATTCAATGCAGGGGATACAAAGTTTTGGGCAAACACGCTGACATCCTTGCTTACTGTGAAGGTTAAGAAAGTCACATTATTTATTTGTTTATTGATTTCCAGCAATTATATTCTGCCATATTATTTAAAAAATCAGATGTTTCATTAAAAGCAACTATAAACCCTCTTACTAACTATAATAATAAGGAAAAAAACAAGTTAAAATAAAGAGAACAACTACATTATAGGATATTAGTCTGCAAAAGCTTGCTCGACCAGATGAATCTTAACAGCTTTCCTGAAGATGAGCAACTGGATTTTAAGATGGAGCTTGTTTCAAAGTATTGGGATGTCAACAGAGAAGTTTTGCTTCCAGGCACCCACCTCCTTCACCTGCTAGGCTGACAGGACTCCATAATGTTCACTCTTGGACAGTATGGGCAAAATGAATAAGCCCACCAGAATCAATATGGAGGAAGGCTCATGATTTCATTACAGGTACAGACTTTGCATTATGCAAACACAAAAACAGATCACACTTTCCACTAGTTAAAGATGGTTAGGATCCTTAAAAGATCAACAGATATTCAAGATAAATATCAGGGCTACCTCATGAACCTTGACAGAATGCTGCAAAAGCCAGTGTGCACAAAAGTAATTCTACTGATGTCCAAGTCATCTTTGGCCAGTCTTTCAGATGATGGATACAAATATATTCTTTCCAAACAAAGGCATCTGAGGCAATTAGAGGATCTTATCACCAATGAGGTCTCTTCAGCAGCAATCGTAATAAGCACAACTGTGCTATTTTTCCCCAGGCAAAATTAGAAATTCTGTAATATATGCTGAAACACCAAAAACTTCCCTATCCCCAACAGTGAATACATTATGTAAAGCAATGAGCCAAGTCGTGCATTGTCCTCCCTGCAAAGCTAGAAAATTTTGTCAGCAGAGAACATAACATTTAGCATCTATTTTTACAATAACATCAGTGACTCTTGTGAATTTTAGATGTTATTATCTACAGTGTTTAGTATTTTATTTTATATTCTACATAAACAAGTCATCCTTATTGTCCACCTCTCTCTACTCCCTCTCCCTTTCATCTTATTATAGAATTCATGTCAAAGAAAATAAATGTAATAAAACATTCCTACTACAGAGTTAAAATCCACACATTTGGCACCCTCTCTGGTGTCTTACAAAAGGCTTTGTACAATAAAGAAATTCCATTCAGATTTTTTTAATATAATCATTTATCAAATGTTGTTGTTTACCACTGTCCTCTGATTAAGATAAGTAGTTCCTCCCCATCGAGTTACAATATAAAAGACAATCCAAAATGAATATAAGGTGGAGAGAGGAAAATCAGTAAACTGCAACCTTTAGAGTAGAGTAATATTTCGAAGGATATTTATCTACCAGTAAAATTATGAAATGAATTCCCTTTCCTCTTCAGCCCTTACAGGTTTGTTTGTTTATTATTTATTTATTTTATTTGTTTGTTAAACATGTACAAGGTAACAAGTATGAACATAAACAGGAACAAAGGAAGCTGGCGACCCCGAGGGTTCGGGCCTTCTCTTTGGAAGCACCCTCCCTCTGGAACGAATTACCCCCGGAGATGAGGACCGTCCCTGACCTATTGACCTTCCGGCACGCACTAAAAACCCACTTATTCCATCAAGCTGGTCTGGCCTAAAGTTACGTGTAGGGTTTTAAATTTGATTTTAAATGGTTTTAGCTTTCTTAATTTCCTAATCTTTTAATCTTTTGATAATGGCCAATCTATTTAATTCTTTTAATTCATATTAATTATTGTATGTGTATTTATATGTATATTTTATCTGGCTGTACACCGCCCCGAGTCCCTCTGGGAGAGGGGGCGGTATACAAATTTAAATAAAGTAAAGTAAAGATAAATGGGGACAGTAAGACAGGGACGGTAGGCATGCTGGTGCATTTATGCATGTCCCCTTTAAGGACCTCTTAAGAATGGGGTGAAGTCCACAGTAAACAGTTTGAGATTGAAGCTATGAGGGGTTGAGGCTGTAACGATGGAGTCAGGTAGGTTGTTCTAGGCGTTGGCCACTCTGTTGCTGAAGTTGTATTTTCTGCAATCGAGTTTGGAGTGGTTTACCTTGAGTTTGTAATAATACGTGTTTGCCCACGTATTATTGTGATTGAAGATGAAGAAGTTGTTGATAGGCAAGACAATTTTGTGAACTATGTTTAGATCAGATCACAGAGGTCACAGTTCCAGATTGTCCAGGCCCAAAATTTTGAGCATGGAGGCATAGGGAATTCTATTGTGAGTGGAGGAGTGCGGTACTTTTCTCGAGAAATACCTCTGAGTTCATTCAACTGTGTTAATGTCCAATATATAGTGCGGGTCCCAGGCGGATGAGCTGCATTTGAGAATTGGTCTGGCAAAGGTTTTGTATGCCCTAGTTAACAATTCAGTGTTTCTGGAGAAGAAGCTTCACAAAATAAGGTTAACAATTCTTAAAACCTTTTTGACAATGCTGTTACAGTGAGCTCTGGGGCTTAGATCATTTGAGATAAATACTCAGGTCCTTGGTAGAATGAGGGTCATCTACGAGATTGCTTCTGCCCTCTTGTAGTGCCTGGAAGCTGTAGGGATCCGGATAGGGGACTGAACTGAATGTGGCAAGACTGAGTGGCCTAGGGTGTATCTGAGATTTTGTCATCCTTAGTTCTGACCAGGTTGAACTACCCTGTTCAGACTCAATTCACAGTCTAGAGGTTCTCCTGGATTTGTGTCTTCTGCTCGAAAAGCAGGTAGTGGATATGATTAGGAGATCTTTTGTACAGCTGTGGTTTGTGAACCAGCTGCAACTTTTCCTGTATTGTGACTCCCTGCATTAAGTTACTCAAGCCCTAGTCATCTCTCATCTAGAGTTGAAATCCATTCACTTCTGAATGTAGTTCAAAGTGTTGTTTATGACCTTTAAAACTCTTAATGACATAGGTCTAGGCTACCTGATGAGCCATCTCATCCCTCTGGGACTAGCCCATCCCAGTCATGCTTGTAAATAGGACCTACTTTGGATCCCATCAATTAAAAGAATTCTAACTATCAGGATCAAGAAGAAAAGTCTTCTCGGATATAGCATGCACCCTTTTGAACCAGTGGTGGCATTCAAAATTTTTTACTACTGGCTCTGTGGGCATGGCTTGGTGGACATGGCAAGGGAAGAATGCTGTAAAATCTCCATTCCCTCCCCACTCCTGGGGGAAGGTAATTGCAAAATCCCCATTCCCTCTCCACCCCACTAACCAACTGTTCAGCTCCGTTCTCCTATGCAGGGCAACAAATGAAGACCCAGCCAATCAGCTGGGATTCGGGAGGCAGAGAATAGATGGGTGTGGTGCCAATCAGAGGTGGTATTTGCTGGTTCTCCAAACTACTCAAAATTTCCACTACCAGTTCTCCAGAACTGGTTAGAACTTGCTGAATACCACCTCTGACCCAGACCCAGGTTGTTCCTGATCTCAGATTCAGAGATGGTATTCAGCATGTTCTGACCAGTTCTGGAGAATCAGTAATGGAAATTTTGAGTAGTTCAGAGAACTGGCAAACTCCACCTCTGACTGGAGATTTTACAGTATCCTTCCCCTGCCACACCCACCAAGCCATGCCCACAGAACCAGTAGTAAAAAAATTTGAATCCCACCACTGGTCTGGGTCTATGATGGTTTTATGAACTAATTATGTCCTTGATAATTTCTGCTTCACAGGAAACTCTGAAAAGATAGTTTGTCCTTTAGTGACTTGCTATTATATACCCCAGTCCTTCTTACAGAAATCTTAGTTGCTCCATCCATACACTAGCGTGGTTGGTTAGATTCTTTCATTTTTCCCCCTTCTTCAAAAAGGCAATTGCATCAATGAAGAATGAAACCAAGGATAGGTGTTGGCAGGCTCTGTGCCATTGGTGAGCTGAAGAAAGTGTGATAACACAAAGCTGTTCCTGAGAATTTGGAGAGCAAGCTGGGTAGCTGTGAAGAAGGTGAAAATATCTTAGTATTCCCCTCTAGGAGAAGGGAATCTCATTCCTTTTTTCTTTCTGGCACTGTCATGAAAATAGGAAAGTAGAAAGCCCCACTATGTGATAAATTCCAACTGGTAATTTCTGGATCAAAGCCAGAATAAACTCATGAAGAAATTATATATTCATGAAGAAATTTCTCAGTGCTGGCTGGGGAATTCTGGGAGTTGAGGACTACACATCTTAAAGTTGCCAAGTCTAAGTTGCCACTGATCCCAGAAAGAAGAAATCTGTCATCTGGAAATATAGTACATATTTTTTAAAAAGCCCCTTGATGACGATTGAATGTACCCATAATCACCAACATGTTAAGTATTACTTGACTATTAATAAATAGGAAATGGTGTGTGGGTGGAGTGGAATGTAGAATAGGGGATGTATTTCTGAACTTCTTTCATGGTTCTTGCTATATGTCTTGAACTTTGAAAGTTGCTGTGTGTGTTGTCTGTGCATTACAGGTGATGAAGTCCAACATACTTTGCAAAAGGCTGACTTACATTAACTCTTCTGGCAGAAATGAAGTTTGGGATACACTTGCTAATGTACCATTCTGCAGTGCATTAAAAAAGAAAAGAAAAGAAAAATGATCAACAACATGCTTTAATTGTATTTCTTTTCAGCACAGAAGTTACAGAAGATATTCATTGTCTATTCACTAGTAAATAAAAACCAACCCTTTTGTTTCTGTAAAAAGGGGTAAAGAGGGGGATCAGCAGGATTTGTCTTACCATAGCAACTTAAATCATGGAAGAATAATTGTTTCCAGCCCTGGAAATTATACATTATCCACACATCAGATAAACTTGGCATTTCCTTTCTCACTAGATGCTTTCCTACATATTCTTTGTTTGGGTTGGCTTTATGTGCTATTTATAGGTCTAACATTTGTTTAACATATTCAACTTATCATCGCCAAGTAAGAGAAAGGGGTGAAATTTAGAATTTATTTTTAAAAAACCTCATTCATTTTTTTCAAGGCAGAGATAAAATTAATGCTGTTCTCTGTTGGTTTACAGATAACATTCTATGAAATTTACTCTCTTACAAATAAACTTTTATTTACAGGAAACTGGAATCAAATGATAGAAATACAATTCTTACTTTATATTAAATAAGTGTATGTCTACATGATGTGCATGTATACATAATAAAACTATTTGTCTATCACTGTTGAAACTCCTTTCATGGCCACTAGAAATCAGACATTAGTCTGATTAATAGGTTCCCAATTCTTGCATCTGAATCAATTGGTGTAGTAGCTAAGGCATCAAGCTTGAAACCAGGAGACCATGAGTTCTAGTCCCATTTTGAGCATAAAGTCAATTAGGTGACTTTATTAGATGCAATGGCAAACCAAGAAAACTGCAGGGGCTTATTTAGGTAACTGGACATGACTGAACAGGAAAAAAAGGATAAGTACTTGCATACCTAAATTTAGAGAGCCTACGAAATCAAAAGCTTTCAGGATTAATCTTCCATAACAAAGAAGTATTTATAATCTCCACTTTTGCCAGATCACCATCCATCTGTAGATGAATCAAAATAAAATCATTTGAGACTCATTTACGGTGAAAAATCTCAACATCGCCTACACATAAACTATAAATTAAGGTAAAGGTTCACCTCGCACATACGTGCTAGTCGTTTCTAGATCTAAGGGGCGATGCTCATCTCCGTTACAAAGCCGAAGAGCCACCGCTGTCTGAAGATGTCTCCATGATCATGTGGCTGGCATGACTAAACACCGAATGGAACGCTGTTACCTTCCCACCAAAGTGGTCCCTATTTTTCTACTTGCATTTTTACATGCTTTCAAACTGGTAAACTGAACAAGGAGAGATTTAACCTGGAAATAAGGAGGAACTTTCTGACAGTGAGAACAATCAACCAATGGAATAGCTTGCCCTCGGAAGTTGTGGGAGCACCATCACTTGAGATCTTCAAGAATAGATTGGACTGACATTTATCAGAAATGGTGTAGGGTTTCCCGCTTGGGCAGGGGGTTGGACTAGATGATCTATAAGATCCTTCCAACTCTGATTATCTGTTATCTGCTAGGTTGGCAGAAGCTGGGACAAGTAATAGGAGCTCACTCCATTATGTGGCGCTAGGGATTCGAACTGCCAACCTTTCTGATTGACAAGCTCAGTGTCTTAGCCACTGAACCACTGCATCCCTTATATACTATAAATTAAAGTTCTCCAAATCAATACCACATACTGTATTTCAGACAGAAACTTATGAGCATAATCTATTCCATTAAAAAAAAAATTGGCCAAAGAGATTGAGGTAATGGGTCAATCTGCCCCATCTTCCAGGGTTGCATCTGCTTTTGAAGCTGGCAAAGAGCTTCCATACTCATTGTTTCCCTTTTTCAATCCTTCTAAAGTAGCTTAAATTTCTATAGCAATTCTAAAACAGTATTTCACCTTGGTCTTTATAAATGAATTATTTTTCATTATTGGTTCTAAGGAACTTTTTATTCAAATTGTGATCTTGTCAGGTAGGAATACTTGATTTGAAAATATTTGCAATTATTATCCCTAATATCAATTAAGGATATATTCCAAGCTTATCTAGAAAACAAAATTATAGTATTAATCTTTCAGACCACCTTGGCCTCAATAAAGCAAACACTTAACCAAGCTGATAAAGGTTATTGCATCCATTTTGGTGGATGTGAAGAGGAAGATGGTTTTATTATTTTTTATTATTTTTATTATTTTATTATTTTTTATTATTATTAGTGACTATAAATATTCAGAGGTATTCACAGTATCAATCAGTTAAGGGTTCTACATTCTCACCAATTGTACCCAACACACCCAATTTACCTCTCTAGTTTGCAGTTCATGGATCACCTTCTTCAACTGTCATTGACAGTCCTTAGCTAGAGAGATAATTCAGAATGGATGATTGAGAGAAAAAAAAGAACTACTAAAACAGAAGATGAAAACACTTCAGTACAAATATACATACACGCCTTGTTAATAAGTTAACCCTTTTTTCTGGATTGGGATCAATAATAATATAAAAGGCATGGGATCATTACTACACAAAAAGGTGAAAATTCATTGCAATGCATTTTCACTTGCTAACTACATAGTCTGTCAAATTCGTAGGGTGATTTATTTTATAGGCAAGCTTTTAAAAAGTTAAATAAGGATTATAACCCACTCTCTTCTCACTCACTCTTACAAGAAGACTGTCAGGCTTTCAATTTGCTTTATATCTGACCAGAATTAATATTAATCTTCTTCATATTTTGATTGTAGTTTCATTTGCATAGAAGCTATGATTGTAGACTCACCATGAATCTTTAAGATGGGTTATAATACATGGAAATGATGAAGTTCTAGATGAACTCTGATCTATCTCTGAAACTCCACTGACTATACAAAGGTGTCAACATTTATTTTCATGGAGAAATCAATTAATAGCCCAGAAACAACAAACACTTGAGAGAAATTTAGGTCTTTAAAGCTTTAAAAAAAGATTACAGATTAAGGCTGTTCAGAACTTGAAGTTAATAGTGTTCTCTAAGGCAGATGATCCCATAACTGAGAAACTTCTGTTGATTTCTGCTAAATGTAAGTGCTTCGTAGAAGAAATCTGCATCCTGTCAAATATGGTGGCATGAGTAGAAAGAGTCAGAGACAAGTAACCCTGCAAATATCTTGGCTCTGTGCCATGTAGACCTTTATAGGAAATAACCAACACCTTAATTTGCATCCAGAAGCCTACTGGAACCCAGTGTTGCTTGCATAGCATAGGTGTTGCACAAACATATTGCAGTTGTGAAATTGCCTACACAGTCATATTCTGGACCAGTTGCATATTCCATATGATCTTCAACAGCAGCCCCATGCATAGTGCATTGCAGTAATCCAAACTAGACATAAATAAGAACTGTTTGTGAGCTTCTTGATCAGAAATAGGCCCAGTTGGTGCACAAGATGGGTTTATGCAAAGGGTCTCCTTTTTAGGGAAACCAGCAAGCACTCTCCAAATTGGTTCCCCAATTATCAGGCAAATCTATCTGGATGGGGAAAAATGTATCCAAAGTATGCTTAGCCTATTTCTAGTAAACTATTTCTGGTAAACTATTGATTGTTTCTTGGCACATCAACTTTTAAGAAAGCAAAGCAACCTTTTTTCCTCCTATATCCTTGCCATCCTTACTTCTCAAAATGTAAGAAGAAAATAGAATAAAAGAAATCTAGTTCCTGTCAGGGCAGGGGGGAGTTTTTACTGGTTCTGTCCACCTCTGTAGAACCGGTTGCTCTGAAGAGCAGCAGGCATAGAACTGGTTCTAAATCTGCTGCTGTTGTGGCCCATCCTCCCGCCCGGGCTCTTACCTGACCTTTATTTCCTGCTTTTTCAACTGCAGCTGCTTTGCGCGACACAGCTGCAGTTGAAAAAGTAGGGGAAAAGGGCTTTTCCAACTGCTGAGCACTTGCACGCAGCGCTACTCAGCTGTCCGGGCAGCTCAGCAGTTTGTAAATTGCACTCGCACGACCCGTGCAACTCGCACATGCATGCATGACGCTAATAGACAGAGCCGGTAGTTATACCAGTCGGATCCCATCCCTGGGTCAGAAGTAAAGTCTGTATAGCTTTCCATTTCTGTAACACTGTAAGTTACATAGTCTGGATACATCTAGACAAAGTTTGACCAGATTCTAAGTGAAATACCATAATAAGAATGAAACTAATGGAACATCTCCTGGAATAACTTACCTGGTTTGTCAAGAAAAATACATTTGCTAAATATCACTGTGGGAAAGAGTATAATATTAATATCTACGTTAAGTTTTGGGTTCTACATACTGGTCATTTTCTAAGTCTTTCAGGCCAAAAGAGACTGTGTGACCTACATGATTTTAGGAGAATGTATTTGATCCTTTCTCTGTGATCCAGAAATGGACTATTTCTCTGGAGACTGAGAAAATTATTAGAGATCTCGTTCAAACGATAAAAGGGTGATTTGGTATTGTAGATGCTAATACACATCACTTGCAAGGAATACCATAAAGCAACTATAGTACAATTTTTCTTGAATTTGCACAACTGCAAAGTTGACGCCTGACTTTAGAAAAAGTCCCTTTTTTGGTTCCTTACAAGAGATATGTTCATGTTCACAGGCACTTAGAGCAGTAGTGAGATTCAAACTTTTTTTTACTACCGGTTCTGTGGGCATGGCTTGTTGGACCTGGCAGGGGAAGGATACTGTAAAATCTCCAGTCAGAGGTGCTATTTGCCGGTTCTCCGAACTACTCAAAATTTCCGCTACCGATTCTCCAGAACTGGTCAGAACCTACTGAATATTACTTCTGATTTTCACTTATATTGTCCTCTTTGAACCCAATAAATGTCCAGTTCTAAAAAAAGTATGCTTCATCAATATGGCAACATCCTTCATGTTCCTTACTCACAAAAATATATATTGCTGAACTGGTTATTTCTTCAGGTACTTTTTTATGTAAAATTCTTTCAGAAGCAGCCATTTGCAGATTTTCCTAGGGTGTCTTGCAAAATCAGCTAACTTGCCTGAATTGATGGTATTTGGGGATGTATGAACACTTAATTATTTAAAACAAGATCTGGAAGACACATTCATGGTCTTCTTTATATCAAATGTTCATCTGAGCTATTTAAATACCGTACCCATTATGCTTTGGGGATATAAATTGCTTGTCTCAGCCTACAAATATCTTGCTTCCATCTGTCTCTAAAATTTAGAGAGTATCAAGGGTATCACTGTGTTTCAAAAAATAGGGCACGTCCCTGCACAAAAAGTATGAGAACAGAACTATCCCAGAACCTCCCAATTTCCAGCCTTTTGTATCTGAAATAATGCAGGTGTTTCAATAATAGTCTCTCCTGATAAAATATTGGAGCAAAATAAATCCCCAAACTGCCACATAGTTAATTTAATTTTATAATCTCCATTTCAAACAGTCTAACAAACTCACTTAATAATGTTCATTTTTCACATGCTGGCATAGCCTCATTTTCAGAAAAAACTAATGGGCAATGGAAGCAGTCATGCCCAAATCAAATTTTAAAAAAGTAAGAACGTTAGGAACACAATGAAGAAATGCAAACTTCATAAATACTGCTTACAGAATTAATGGTGAATGCCACATTTACTCCATTAGAATAATCAATTCAACCCCTTGAAGATATTATTTCTGCTTTATGTTATCCATTCAACTTCATTTACATTTCATTGTAATACTGAGAATGCATCCAATGTAACCTGAGATAAATATAAAGGGCTTCATTGGACAACTTCAACAGAGATGATCCATCATTCTGGCTAATAATAGTTATTCTTAATTTACTTAAACAAACACTTCTCATTTTGTATTACATTGGGTATATGTGAAGCAATTTGCAGGCCTAATGCCTAGTGACAATATTAAACAGATCCAGCTATTAACTCAGCCAAAAATTTCAAGGACTGCAGAAAAAAGTAGGTCAGAATGTAATAGTGACATTGAACTTTTCAACTGGGAATAATTAGGTTTTATATCAAGTGTGCAGTGACCTAGTCTAGTCTGAAATGAAGAATAAAAAGAGTTTGGCTTTATTTGTCATTATTTATAGGCTATTTTCCTTGGCCTTTTTTAAAATTGCCTACAATTTAAGAATTAATAATTGTTCACCTATACTGTAGGGAATACTTTGAAGGTGTGTGGAACTGTTTAGCATGTCATAAAAATTAATGAGAGGATAGAATGAACAAGGGCCATATTCCTCTCCCCACAAACTGTATACATTCTATATTCAGTAGCTGCCATTTTCCCATTTTTATTATTCTATGGAATGCAGAAATATATTCACACCTGTGAATTTATTAAAGCATAGTATTCAACCAATGGATCTATCAATAAACATGCTGATTTGGAGCCAGCACATGAATCCATAAGGACCAACCAATGATGGCACTAACCACCTCTTTACTTGGTGGCCTTCACTCACAATGATCAGCTGGTCATATGACAGGTCACATGGCATGACTAGCTGGTCACATGATTCATTGACTGCATGAGATCAATAAAAGTGGTGAAGAACTGAAACAAGATGCTTCAGCTGAAATCCTACTGAAATGTCACCTAGGTGATGAAATGTTTGGAGGCCAAACAGCAATCTTGGAGAACAACCAGCACCAATGTCTACCATCCAGGCTACAAATATTTTCTATCATTTCTAATATGGAAATATATATATATATATATATATATATATATATATATATATATATATATATATATATATATATATATATATATATATATATATATATATATATATATACTTTGTATTACAACACCCTGTTAAGCCCCAATTAAGGGAGAAAGCATACTGCTTTCTTTTCTGTCTTTCGGCTCATCACCAGAGACCATACCGACAGAAAGCTATTTGTTTCGTTGCCTTTAGTTTACATGTGTGTAAGGTTTTTAAGCTGATAATTTTAAATAATAAATAAGGGAGACTAGTATAGATCTATTTCGAGCTAGTTAGCTCTCTTCAGCTAGCCATACCCTTACTGGGATTCGAACCAGGGAAGTATTACATGTGAGGCAGTTGTAATTGCCACTACACTACAGAAAAGAAAGCAGTATGCTTTCTCCCTTAATTGGGGCTTAACAGGGTGTTGTAATACAAAGTATATACTTATTCCCCTGCCTGAGCTGATAAGGAGAGAGCCAGTGGTGTAGTGGCAATTACAACTGCCTCACATGTAATACTTCCCTGGTTCGAATCCCAGTAAGGGTATGGCTAGCTGAAGAGAGCTAACTAGCTCGAAATAGATCTATACTAGTCTCCCTTATTTATTATTTAAAATTATCAGCTTAAAAACCTTACACACATGTAAACTAAAGGCAACGAAACAAATAGCTTTCTGTCGGTATGGTCTCTGGTGATGAGCCGAAAGACAGAAAAGAAAGCAGTATGCTTTCTCCCTTAATTGGGGCTTAACAGGGTGTTGTAATACAAAGTATATACTTATTCCCCTGCCTGAGCTGATAAGGAGAGAGCCAGTGGTGTAGTGGCAATTACAACTGCCTCACATGTAATACTTCCCTGGTTCGAATCCCAGTAAGGGTATGGCTAGCTGAAGAGAGCTAACTAGCTCGAAATAGATCTATACTAGTCTCCCTTATTTATTATTTAAAATTATCAGCTTAAAAACCTTACACATATATATATATATATATATATATATTAAAATTTCTCCCAAAATTTCATTACTTCCTATTTCTTGTACAAAATGGAGCAAATGCACACCTATGAAATAATGTATATTATATACTGCATTTTACATTTTACAATGCAGATTTCAACAATTTAAATTCATCACAACTTGGAGAAGTTTTCTCCCGAGTGAGCGAATAGAATTAATATGCGTTTGTCAGAGCAAGTCAACAGGAAAAAACAGAAGGGAGAATTAAGAAAGCAACTTGGTTCTGAGGGATTGTGTGCTATGATGAGAAAGATGAAAAATTCATCTTCTGAATAGCTTCTGACTGCAAGGACTGTGTTCTAATGTGGGATTAATAAAATGCCTCATTCTAAGTTGC
Source organism: Bungarus multicinctus (assembly GCA_023653725.1). Lineage (NCBI taxonomy): Eukaryota > Metazoa > Chordata > Lepidosauria > Squamata > Elapidae > Bungarus > Bungarus multicinctus. The sequence goes on from CM042851.1 coordinate 29,694,834, forward strand.
CAATTGTGTAGTGTTGGTAACTAGTGACATATTCCTGCTGAGTAAGTAGAGATTGTCAAAAGAATATGGGGCAGTCAGAGTTCAGAATGAAACTTCCTTGAGCGAGCGAACAGGGAAAGGACTTTAGCAAAGGAATTTAAGGGAGAGTTCCTGAAAAATATTCAATAGTGAACTGTTGGCTAATGACTCCCTTTCAGGAGAACAAGAGGAAATGAAACTCTTTTAACTATTGTATATAAGAAATAAAAATGAAGATTAACAGACAGGATTCTGTTGTAGTGAGCCACTTAAAAACAAATATATATGCAGCAAAAGTACATTCACAGCAGTCCTTGCTGGAAAAAAAAAAATCAAAAGACTGGAGTAACAAATCAGTTGATGAGTAGGAATAAAGATTTTAATCCTTATTCAGAAGGTGCTATTTCAGAAGCTAACATCAAAAGCAACTCAAAAACACATTCAAACATATTAGAAAGCCCACTGGGTGAAAATGACAACCAGAATCAAGAGACACGGGGTAAATTTTACACCACGCTGATAAAAAAGATTCAGGGAAAGAAGAAAGATTGAATAATGGGAGACAGAATAGTTGATCTCTATAGCCATTGATACAATCAGTCTACAATTATATGGCTAAACTTTTGCTGACCTCAGATGTGTAACTGTACCATATACAAAGTCAAAGAAAAGAGTCATGGCAATTCATCATAATTAATGATAAAAAGAGTTCTAATAAATATTTGCCAGCCAAAGTCATTAGCTCAGAAAGTCAGAGTCTGACTGAATGTTTTTTTTTTTAAAGTCCTAACAGTAACAAGAGCAATTTTTAAATTTTACAGATGGTGAGTATGTTCCACTGGGACATAGATTTGTGTCTGCCTGGAATGCTTACATTTGTACAAGAAATCCTTGACTTACAACAATTTAGTGACCATTCAAAGTTACAATGTCACTGAAAAAAGTGACTTATGACTATTTTTCACACAACCATGGCTTGATTCCCATGGTTGCATGATCAAAATTTGCATGCTGAACAAGTGGCTCATATTTATGACAGTTGCAGTACCCTGGTGTCATGTGATCACCTTTTGTGATCTATTGACAAGCAAAATCAATGGGAAAGTCAGATTCACTTAACGACTCTGTTACTAACATAACAATTGCAGGGATTCACTTAACAACTGTGGGAAGAAAGATCTAAAATGGGGCAAAATTCACTTAGCAACTATCTCACTTAGCAACAGGAATTTTGGGCTCAATTGTGGTCATAAGTGGAAGACTGCCAGCAGGTAGCTGGATTCAGTGAGTTACTGGCCCTTTCTGATTCTATGGTTCTATGAAAGGATATACAAAAGTTGGGAATTTGGAAACACGTCTTCTCAGAGAACTTAAAACTGCTCTGTGCCTAATTTATTTTTATTTATTTATTTATTTATTTATTTATTTATTTATTCAATTTATATACCGTCCTTCTCCCGAAGGACTCAGGGCAGTGCACAGCCTACTAAAACCACATATATATAAAAGTTAAAATAGAATTAAATAAGGGCTGTAACCAAATGTAAAATCCCAACCTTAAAATTCATTACTTAAACCCCATTAAAATCAATTTAGGATCCGCCCAGGCTGGCCTGCTGAAAGAGCCAGGTCTTCAAATCACACCTGAACACCCTCAGATCGGTGGTCGTTCTCAACTCAGGGGGGAGCCCATTCCAAAGAGCGGGTGCCCCCACAGAGAAGGCTCTGTTCCTCGGGGTCGCCAGGCAACACATAGAGGCCATCGGGACCTGAAGGAGGCCCTCCCTGTGGGAGCGCACAAGTCGGTGGGAGACTACCGGCAGAACGCGGTCTTGCAGATAGCCTGGTCCGATGCCATGGAGCGCTTTAAAGGTCAAAACCAGAACCTTAAAGCGCACCTGGAAGGCAACTGGCAACCAATGCAGTTCGCGCAGGAGAGGCGTCACATGAGAGCTTTTAGATGCCTCCATAACCACCCGCGCGGCCGCATTTTGTACCAGTTGCAACCTCCGGGTGCTCCCCAAGGGGAGCCCCATGTAGAGGGCATTACAGTAATCCAGGCGGGAGGTGACCAGGGCATGAGTGACCGTGTGTAAGGCGTCCTGATCAAGAAAGGGCCGCAACTGGTGCATCAGGCGAACCTGATGAAAAGTCCCCCTGGAGACGGCCATAATATGATCTTCTAATGACAGCCGTACATCCAGGAGGACGCCTAGATTGCAAGCCCTCTCTGTGGGGGCTAAGATCTCACCCCCAATAGTCAGCAATGGAGTCTCTCTGCCACATGTCATTCCAGAACACTTTCAGTGGTTTCCAGAATGAAATCTAAATTAGAAGTGATTTGAAATATCCTGGCTTCAAAACAGGCTTGTTTTGTCCAAAATGCCCTGTCTCACACCAGTGGTGGTATTCAACCGGTTCAGCCCGCTTCTGGTGAGCTGGTAGGAGTGATGAGCAATGGATACCGAACCGGTTCTCTCCGCCGCTCTGCTGTTGGGCCCACCCACCCACCTGTGCTCCCATACTCACTTTTATCTGCTGAATTTGAAGTGCAGTTGCTTTGCGTGGCACAGAATAGTGCTGCATGGCAGCTGCTGAAGCGACTGGGATCGTGCAGGCAGAAGGCAAGTTAGAATGCCTCTGCGCCTCTGCGCAAATACCTCTGAGCCTGCGCGAAGTGCACATTTGGCGTATGTGTGCATGCAAAGTGTGTGCATGCACGCAAAGCAAAGCGCGTCCACCAACCCATGCCCACCGAACTTGTGGCAACCATATTTGAACCCCACTACTCCTCTGATTGAAGATTTTACAATAACCTTCCCCTGCCATGCCCACCAAGCCATGCCCACAGAACCAGTAGTAAAAAAATTTGACTCCCATCATTGTTTCACATGCTTCAAACTACTTCCAGTTCCTTCCATAACCTACTAAATCATGTTTGGAAGAGCATGAGCTGAGAGACAGCTGGCATAAAAATTCTGTTTCTAGATTGTCACTTTTCTTGAAGGTTCAGATTCTCATGTAAAGTTTAAAGGGTGAAATCCACGCTTGCATTAAATTGTATTTAAATTATCTCGTATCTTCAGGTTGGAACTAAGAATATGAAGATGACTTAAATCAGTCAAAAATTTGTGTCTGTTAGCAACTGTAGTATCCACTTCACTCCTACACAGCATAGTAAGAGAAAAGTTAGATTAGCAATATTACTAGTCCATAGGAATTAGAAAAATTCCCATGGGGACACAGATGCATTTTAGGGCACCAGATTAGAGAATATTGCTATACATGTAGCCTTAGAGTAAATCTACCTCATGTCCAACTTGTGCGTGAAAAACATCTATTCCTAACACTTTCTAGGTGTTTATTTATTTAATAGCAGACAGACAATTGAAAGGACACAATCGGTTATAGTTCTGTCCTTTACATTGTTCTCTCCCAATTGTTCTGAATATTGTCCCGAGTCCCATTAGATGCAATCAGAATAACTTAGCTCTTTTCCTGAAATTATTCATCTCCCCAAGGTGAATCTTAAATCTTTTTGTTTGCGAGTGCTGCCAGTTCAATAAAAAGCATGCCATCTGCTCCACTCATGGGCTCACTGAAGGGGATTTGCAATGCCGAGGTCTCCTGAGAATTAGGAGTTTACTCTTCATCTTAGAATACTGCCTGTAACAGAAGCATGGAGGCCTGAAGCCTTCCATTTTTAAATAGAGCCTCATTCCTAGGATGTGAATGACACCTTCTCCAGATTTGCAATGAGGCACATCACTCAGTTCGTATTGCAATATCAATAGCATTAGACTTATATACCACTTTACATGCTTTTATAGCCCTCTAAGTGGTTTACAGAGTCAGCCTATTGCCCCCAACAATCAGGGTCCTCATTTTACCAACCTCGGAAGGATGGAAGGCTGAGTCAACCGTTATTTATTTGTTTGTTTGTTTATTTATAAAATTTATTAGCTGCTCATCTTATCATAGGGTAACTTGGGGTGGCTTGCAGTCATATATAAGGTAAAACATAAAAAGTTAAAAATAAACATTAAAATCAAAGACACATGGAGTGGATGGAGCAGAGTGGGGATGAGGTGGGATCTATTATTATTCAGTCAATCACCTCCATTGCAATCTTCTCCTAATGGGACCCCAAGCTGAGTGGAAAAGCCACATCTTTAGGCTTTTATTAAAGATAGAAGGTTGGAGCCATCAGTGAGCAGGATGTTCCAGAGGGCAGGAGCAATAGCAGAGAAGGCCTTCCTCCTGGATCCCACCAGCTGGAATAATCAGGTTGACAGGATCCACAGCATGCCTCCTCTGTGGTATGAGGGTACTGGTAAAATCCCAGTGGGCTGAGATGGTCCCTCAAATAATCTGGGCCCATGCCATGAAAAGCTTTAAAGGTGATCACCAACACTTTGAATTGTATCCAGAAGCAGACTGGTAACCAGTGCAGCTTGTGGAGCAGTGGTGTTACAGGGAACATTCTTGGAGGCCTCAAAACTACCCACGCTGCTGCACTCTGCACCAGCTGTAGAGGGATAGCCCCATATAGAACTCATTACAGTAGTTCAGTTGTGAAATGACTAGGGACTGAATTTATTTATTTATTTTATTTATTTATTTGTAGGATTTCTATACCGCCCTTCTCCCTAAGGACTCAGGGCGGTGTACAGCCAAATCCAAACCCCGAAAAACAATACAAAAATTAAAAAGCAATTAAATAATGGCTGATTATATTAATAAAACCCACCCCCCAACTTTAAAACCCAATTAAAATCAAAAATTCGGAGACAATTTAAAACTACCTCAGCCCAGGCCAGCCTGCTCAAAGAGCCAGGTCTTCAACGCGCACCTGAAGGCCCTCAGGTCCGTGCTGGTACAAAGTTCAGGTGGCAGAGTATTCCAGAGGGCAGGGGCCCCCACAGAGAAGGCCCTACTCCTTGGGGCCGTCAGACGACACATAGCGGCCGACGGCACCCGGAGAAATGACTGAGTGCAGGAAATCCTGGTCCAGGTAAGGCTGCAACTGGTGCACAATGCGAAGTTGTGCAAAGGCTCTCCTAGCTGTGACTGCCATCAGGAGTCGCAAGAACCCCCCAAGTTGCAGACTGGGTCTTTCCGGGCAGTGCCACTTGATTCAGAGTCAAAGATGACAAAGTCCCAGATCCCGGAGCCCCTGGGTACCCAAAGCCATTCTGTCTTACTAGGGTTTCAAGTAGGGTATTTCTCAGCCTTCTGTGTAGATAGCAAAGAGATTCTGAAAGCCTCCATGCACAAATGATGCATTGTATTGTGGCCCTTGAATGTTGATAAAAAACATTTTGAAGTCATTGCCCATAGAAATTGTAGAGCAGTGAGTTTGAAGGAATTGAAATCATTTCTCATAGAAATTGTAGAGCGATGTTTCTCAACCATGGGAAGTTTAAAATGTGTGGACCTCGATTCCCAGAATTCCCCAGTCAGCATCTTTAAAGTTCCCAAAGTTCAGAGACAGGCTGCCTTATATTTATAGCAGATCAAATAGTGTTTTCAGACAGCTGTTGAGTGAAACTATGTTTCAAGAAGAGACTTTTAAAAAGGTGCTGTTGGCATGTCAACAGACATTCCTGCTAATATCAGAAGCATTTCTTGAAATGCCAGAAATGAAGCAGCACATACAGCCAACTCTGACTTCACTTTCCACTCACTCCCCTTTCATTTCAGATTTGTGATACAATAAAAATGTGCATTTAAATTGCCTTCACATATTCTATCTATTTTGACTTCCTGAGAATTTGCAGATTGCTCATATACATCAAACAGGGATTGCTGAACACACTGCAGAAGGAGTTTGAAACTAATTTGATAGTCATCTTTCCCAGTATTCATATACTGCTTATAGATGCTCAATTATTCATGTTTAGATTAAGGCTATTTGATATATCTCTATCTTACGTGCCCATATATTCTCACTGTTTTGTGGGGTGCTAATGCTCTCAGAACTTGGTTGTTTTCTTGCAGATGTTTCATTACCAAATTAGGTAATATTATCACTGCACTGATGATGTGTACTGATTATGTTATCTGGTTTGATAATGAAACATTTCCAAGAAAACAACCAAGCTCTTTTTCATACTACATTTGACCCCTTGTTTCTGTGACTGTCACCAGGCTGCCTAGTGTGCCTTCCATAAAGTACCATATTCTAAAGTGATCTAGGGGAAAAAATGAAAGCAATAGCTGGTCAACTTTATCCTGCCTACACGAGCAACGAAAGGAGCTGAGTGAACATTCTAGTCTAAACTTCACCTAACAACAGTTGCTGGGTTTGCTAAATCGCCACATCATTACATTAGCAGTTGTGTGTTTCATGTGGTTCATATAAACATTCTTACTGAATGTTCGTTAGCTTTCCACACGCCAAAATGATTCCAAAATAGACAATTGTTTTCCAATATGGTTGAATGGTATACTACGCAAGACAGTCTTAGGTATGACTCCCAATATATATGACTCAATTAGGTAACTTATTTATGGAACAAGAAAAAAAATACATCAATATTTCTTGAGAAGAATTATGTTTAAAAAGGGGATTCTCACTGGGCTTCATCAAATATTGAATTTGGCTGTCGATTGCAAAATGCATGTTTTTCATGAGGTATACACTTATAAGCAGGGGTGGGTTTCTACTGGTTCTGTCCACCTCTGTAGAACCGGTAGCTCTGAAGAGCAGCAGACATAGAACCGATTCTATGTCTGCTGATATTTTTGCCCACCCAGGCACCCGGGCTCTTATCTGAATTTTATTTCCTGATTTTTCAACTTCAGCTGCCAAACTTCAGCTGCAGTTAAAAAAAGCAGGAAAAGAGGGCTGTTTCAAAGGCTGCTTCTCTGCACGCAGCGTGCTAATGATGATTTACAGGTGCGCACTCTCCCAATGTGCAGGGAAGCACATCATAAATCACCGACCCTCGTAAATCCCGAACTGTAGTTAACCCTATCGTATCCCACTCTTGCTTATAAGTATATCAAGTAAATCTTAGGTAGAAAAATAACAATGTACAAATGTGCAGCTTTACCCTAATAGAAGTGGCCCTCATTATTTGAAGAGGTTCTACATCAGCCTACAACAAAGGTAGGGAGGAAAGACATTAGGTCTACCATAATTGGAGAATTAGGATCTTGGAAATTACCAAAAAGGTGTGCCAAAGATTGTAGAGGTGTAATAGGAAGACTGATCAGGACTGAGCAAGTTGATGAGAAAGGGGAAGAAAAGCAGAAGCTGCAAAAGAAACATCAGGGCTAAATTTTCTGGTAGGTTGCTGGGAGGATGGGGTTGAATACCCAAATGATATGTTCTGCATGTGCAAAATGGTGGGTCAGAATCAAGTGCCAAAAAATCCTTGAAGTAAAGTCTGCATTTATCAACCATGACTGTATAAGAGAAAGGATACCATGCATAAGGTGACAAGAATATGGTTGCTAATACTACTTTTTCCAGAAATGGCTGCAACTGTACACTAGATATCAATGGACAAATACTCTCTGGCCACACTTCTACCTTCTGTTCCCAATGAGAGGTGAAGTTGCACATCAATTTGTTATATTATCAATGGTATAAAAGGCTGTACAGAGGTCTAGCAGGAATAATAAGTTCATGCTCCACCTCACTAGGCTCTAACTAGGTCAGTGATTGGACCTGTAATTTAGTTTAGTTTACTTTATTTTCATTGCACCTCATACAATGAAATTAAATGCCATCTTCAGTGTACATTATACATAAAAAATAAAATAAAATAAAAACACACATCCTTACATTCTATACAATTGAATTGAAAACCCTCCCCAAAATTTCCTCCCATTGCCAAGGCTGAAACTTGACTAAAAGGGTTCTGGTAATCCATTTCTTCCAAAGTCCTTTGCAGCTACTACCTGACCTTTCAGTGACCTTCCCTAACAAGATAGTTGTCTAATATCATCGGGTCCAAGATTGGTCGCTTTAAAGGATGTACCAATATGCTCTTTAAACACAACTTAAACCACAATTCTCCTCCTGCAGTGAGTCATTTTCAAAATGATTGAATTTTCAACTTCTGTCTTGGGCAAGGGGTTTGACTAGAAGACCAAAAAGGCCTCTTCCAGATCTATGATACTATGAAAAACCTCCTGTCCATTCCCTGGCCTTATATATAAGCCAGGCAACATAGGGGTCAAGCCTAGAGGTGGCAGGGCTCTTCTCACCAAGGCCCCTGGCCATACTCCTAATGTAGACCTGTCCATGGGCACAGGGAAGGATTGAAAGTCTGTTAAAGGGCAACTTTCAGAACAGACGATTCAATACGGATAGAAAAGAGAGCATTAAAAATAAGTTCAAAAACTCTATCATTTTGAATAATATAAGATGGAACAGACAGAAACTCTTCCAGCTATTTGACATTCTATTATTCTACTTGACAACAATCAACTCTCTTCCTGGAATTCTTACTGCTTACGGTTTCAGGGCCCTGCCTATCTCAACAAATTCAAAATTTTCTCAAATAATATTGTAAATTGCCACCCTTGGCACTTCCCTAGACTATGCCCAGTGATCTTCCAACTCAAAGAAAATGCAAGTGGTTCTATCTGCAGAGTGTCCAGACTCCAGTAAGTCCAGAGTTTTTAGAAAGTTTAATAAGCCTCTTTCTAGCTGTTCTTCATTAAAAGCACAGGATTACTTTTAAAATGGGCTGAAGTTGGATTTTCACCCATGCCCACTCAGATTTGCTTGTGGTCTTCCACTAGCATTCCTTCAGGCATTATGAGATTGATCTAGGGAATTACTGCTTGTTGAAACAAATTATTAGGTTTGGCATATAAATAATAGACTTCAGACATCATATTAAGCCCCAGTTTTGCATGTTCAGCTTCAGCTTAACACTAGGTGTGAATCCCATCACAATGTAATTCTCCTGTGCTCTCATATGCTCAAGTCACAAAAGCAGATCCACCAAAGAATGCAAAAGCCAGAGGCATGCCTGCACAATTCCTGTGCACACATAAAGCTTTGATAGATCACAGGTTTTACTGGGCTTCTTGTTGTTTCCTTCAATTTATCATGGTGGTGTTAAGTGATCATAATGAAAGTAGACACTAGAACCTTGAAGGCTTTGTCAAAAATGGTTTTTGTCAGCTATGATAAATATGAATGGCAAAATATTCACCAATTCTCAGGTGGTTTTCCGTCTACCTCAATGTATTCATGAAACTTCTCAATTTGGGACCATTCACTTCTAGTGACGTACATTCTAAAACATTTCTTTGTATGTAAGACGCTGTTATCAGATGTGGGTGAAATGAACAATATGCAAGTCCAGACAAAGCAACCCCACATGTTGTTTGCTGAGGAGGAAGCAGACTGCCATTGGCATGAAGTGAACTTTATTTGCCCCTCCATTTAAAAAAAAATTAAAGGGAAAGCACATAATAAAAATCTATGTGAATTGTTATCATCTAATGATATGCTAGAAGAGGTCAACCATTTAGCAATAATAGAACAAAAGATTAAAAATATAAAGAATGGTTTTCATAACATAATTAATTGGGGTGACCTTTGATGCTCTGTAGGTGCCATGAAGGCACACTAAACAGGATTTGTCAGTACTGCAAAAGGTGTTGATGATAAAAGCGCTTGAAAAAGCTGGGTCACATTTTTTACACTTTTCTAGGATACTTTGATTTAATAATAATAATAATAATAATAATAATAATAATAATAATAATAATAATAATAATAATAATAATAATAATAATAATAATAATGAAATAAAGGGAAACACTATCAGCTGCCATTATAATTATCCACACAAAAATATTATGCCAGGATTATTGATGCCTATTGTTGAGCATAGCAGCCTCAAGTAAAATGATTAAGAACTCCTAGCTCTCAATAACCTCTGAAGAAGCTAAAATCACAACTAAGTAATAAGAGTTTATTTTTAAAAACTGTCAGATTTTATTTTTCTCTTCTTGAGGACTGTTAGAGTTGGCTTGAGGTCTACAGTCTACAGCTGCTGCTTTGATATGTGAAAACTTTCAGACAGTGCTGGTCTTATAGGTCAAATGGTAGTTCAAATTAAGCTCCCACTAGGCAAAACTTGAAAAGCTAGGAGTTGGTGGCAATGAAGTTACCTACAAGATTACAAAGTCTAACATTTCCTAAAGAACCATTCTTACTGCAAATCTCAATTTCATGTCCTTTTTTTTTAAGATTCAAAACATGTAGAAATTTATGTAGAAGTTTGTTTGGGATAGTTCATATCTATAAATAAAAGAATACTAATTCATTTTCTTGTAATTATACTGTAGTCTTATGTGTATACAAATGCATTCATATGAATGAAATTATGTTTTAGTCCATTCTTATATTTTGTTCTTCAAGCTACCAATGAAAATCAGAACTGAGGACTCAAAATATTCTCAAAGGAGTATAGTTAATTCTTCTAATCTAAAGAAAAATTACATCTGGATTACACCAGGTATATAATGCAAAAGACTTTCAACAAACCCTCAGCTGCTACCTCTTTCCAGATACCTGGAAAGGTAAAATACATAATTTATGACAATTCAAGATAAAACTTGTAAATCCTGAATGCATCAATTGTCAGTATTTTTCTCATTTGTATCTGTGGAAAGAACCACTCTGTTCAGATAATTCCCAATTGTTCACAAAGCTGCATCCTTTTCTGAAACAGTTAAGAAATAGAATAGAATAGAATAGAATAGAATACTTTATTGGCCAAGTGTGATTGGACACACAAGGAACTCTCAGTATACATAAAGAAGGAACATTCATTAAGAATCAAGAATCATAATGTACAACACTTAATGATAGTCCTAGGGTACAATCAACATCAAATCATTAAGAAAGTCAGCTTGTCAGCAATTCTAATAAGTATATGGAGAATTTTTGGTGGTATGCAAATTAAAATGTGAATTGCTCTTACTGTTTTGACCATTTAAATGAAGCACAAAGAACCAAGTGAGAAAAGCCACTTAGTGATATTCGATCACATGGAAAGTAGAGTTACTAATTTTGCTCAAGTTCAGATTTAACTTCAAATTGTTGTTTAACAAGTTACCTTTCAATGATGGGATTCAAATGTTTTTACTACTGGTTCTGTGGGCATGGTTTGGTGGGTGTGGCACGGGAAGGATACTATAAAATCTCCAGTTAGAGGTGGTATTTGTTCAGTTCTCTGAACTACTCAAAATTTCCGCTACCGGTTCTCCAGAACTGATCAGAATCTGCTGAATATCCCTTCTGTTACCTTTCCTCATATTCACCAGTTAAGTGGGTCTGAATCTCTCATATTCACAGCCCGCCTTCCACTATTTCAGCCACATGGCAGAGGGGGAAAAAAAGCTTGGAATGGATATGTAACTGGGGGGAGGGGGGGAGAGATCCACATTCATAAGCTACAGTAAAAGATTCACTCAAGGAGAAAAGATAATGATGACAAAAATGCAGATGTTCAGTGCTTAAAGGATTAAGGAGAAATGTATCAATCCCAGCCCTTTAAACACATAATAGCCATGTCTGCTAAAAACTCAATCATATCAGATTGCAATATCTGTGGACTAGATGAGAATTTTCTACTCTGCTGAACCAGAGCTTTACACTTTCATTAGCTCACATTCTCTGCCATGACACAAGTGCCCTCTCATCAGATGGAAAGCTGAGCTGAGTGGTGCCGACAGGACCAGGCAGATAAAAGGAAACTGATGAAAGTGCTAAATGTTTGCCTTGTGGATAAACACAGCAAGCAGCTCTGACTGACCACCATTTTTTTGTTTTCAGTGGACAAAGGAACTGGGTCTGTGGCTCAGATTCCTCTTTATATACAGGAAGGGATTTCAAATCTAACTAAATGTTATTTTTCCAGATGTGTTTTTCAGGAAATCAAAAGACGGATTTTATATCCAAGAGATCATTTACTGTTTCCATTGGAGTTGCTGTAAAAATTTGCAAAGGGACATGAACATTACCACATAACATGAAGATAAATAGTACTCTTCATTATATTCCCAATTATTACACAGGATTTGACCAAAACATTGTCCAAAAATTGAACCAGGAAAGGAGAAAGGAAGGAGGCACAAAAATACCAACAAATCTGTACATTTCTTCCTGTCTGGGTAACTTCGCAACAGAGTCACTGTTTGTGAGGTGGGCAACCATATATATTCCCTGAAATAAATAAATACATAAATAAATAAATAAATAAATAAATAAATAAACAAACAAACAAACAAACAAATAAATAAAATGATGCAATAAAATTCGTGAAATTTTCAGACTTCATTGTAGTTTATGGTAACATCTGAGATACATTTAGAAAAAAAATAGTATGATAAGGACTGCAGTCCTTATCTGAATCAACTTCAGTGTAAGCTCATTTGCATTTCAAGAAATATATTTGTAATAGGACATTACTCAGCTCATTTAGAGATATAGAAATATATAGATTATATATGAAGTTCTACAGAGGAATTATTGAGTCTATTATCTGCATCTCTATTACTGTCTGGTTTGGTTTCACAACCCAACAGGACAAACACAGACTTTAGAGGATAATGAGGACTACAGAAAGAAGAATTACTACCAACCTGCCTTCAATCGAGGACCTGTACACTGCACAAGTCAAAAAGAGGGCTGCGAAAATATTTACAGACCCCTCACGTCCCGGACATAAACTGTTTCAACTCCGTCCCTCAGAACGACGCTACAGAGCACTGCACACCAGAACAACTAGACACAAGAACAGTTTTTCCCTGAAAGCCGTCACTCTGCTAAACAAATAATTCCCTCAACACTTTCCAACTATTTACTAAGTCTGCATTACTATTACTGTTAATCTTCTCATCATTCCTTATCATCCATTCCCTTCCACTTGTGACTGTATGACTATAATTTTGTTGCTTGTATCCTTATGATCTATATTGACTGTTTCCTAGTATGATTTGATTGCTTATTGTACGCTATGACTATCATTAGGTATGTACCTTATGATTCTTGACTCTGGATGAATGTATCTTTTCTTTTCTGTATACTCAGGGTCTTTACACCAAGACAAATTCCTTGTGTGTCCAATCACACTTGGCCAATAAAAAATTCTATTCTATTCTCCTACGAGCTGCTCGGAGCATCCAAATGAGTGGGTTGGTTCAGTCTTCGTTCTGATAGGCTGAGCTTAAACTTTGGAACGCTCGTTCTCCTCCACGGGACTCCTCCCCAGTATTCCCCAGTTTTTAGCTCAGCCTCGTCTGAATAGGTTGTGTTAGTGTTTACTCTGGTCGAAGCAGGTAATTTCTTTATTTCCCCCAATTCTCATTATCTCCTTTCTTATTTCTTCAGTGTCTTTTCATTTAACCTTTCTCTTCTTCTGTTTTGAATTTCGATTTGCCTTCGTTAATATTATTATTTTATTGGGCATAGAGAGCACCTTAGAGAGATCCGGGATTTTTTCTTTTGATTGGGAAGTGCCTGCTGCACCCCCTTATGAAGCAGGGGTCCCTGGGAATGTTGTTTTCCAGCCCCCCCACCCGCCATTCCCCCCCCTGCCATTCAATCGTGCACTCTCTTACCGCGTGGCAAGCCGATTTCTTTAAAAGATTCCCCCGAACACCGTTTTCTCTTTAGAGGGAGTGGAGCGCAATCGTTCCCTCTCCCATTCTCTTCCTTATTGTTCGTTGTTACAAGGAATAAAGGTCCTCCATTAAAGGACCATTGCTGCTGGTGGTGCGTGCGCGCCAAAATTCGAATAAACACGGTTATTGACTGTGTGGAGTAAATTGTGCTCTCTAGGGATTCCCTGCAAGGCAGGAGTCCCAAACCTGTAGATTTTGTTCTTCAAAAAAATGTTAATACTATCTGTTGGCTAACACTCACAGTCCTTCCCAGCAGCACAACAGCGAGCACCTAGGGCCTGAGTCAGCCTGTGCAGTAACGTTGTTGCGGGATCTTCCTTTCCACAAGGCCCGGTCGACGTTCTTAATCTGGCTGATTAGTGATTCCATAGTTTCATTGACAATATCAATTAACAGTTAAGCATCTCCTCAAAACTGATTAAACAAGGGGAATATACTATTATCAGGGATCCCTTCCCTTGCTGGGTCAGGTCCCTGGGCGTGCCAACCACCATATTTGCCTAGATATCAGCAATTGTATTTATCCATCTGTATTTTACTATATCATACAGACTTATTATGGCAGGGGGTAGCGGTTCTCAGCCTTCTACCTCTCCTGGCAAATCAAAATCCAAATCCAAAAATGTGGAGGGTATTTCCAAAGCTTCTGAACGTGATGCAAGAAGGCGCCATAGGGCCTTAGAGAAGCAAATAGATAAATGTACACAAGAAGTACAAAGGCCGCCTCAGCAACCCTCTCCACCTACTCCAGGGCCCTCCTCAACTGTATGTCCCCCCCCCAGATGTTTCTCTTTCATCCAGGCATAGCTGTGGTTCAGTGGGACAACAGACCCAGCTATCCAACCTGCTAACTTCTAGATGGCCTCCTGAGGCCACCTTCACTGCGGCAGGGCTTCGCCAGGACTCTTCCTTACCTGAGGAGATCCCTGCTCAAATGCGAACATGGATGGAGGTGGCAATCAGGCAGGGTATCGCTGCCGGCTTACAACATGCGGTCATGACCCGGCATCAACCTGCCCCTGTTGACCCTGAGACCCAGTTGCTTCAGTCTCTAGTCAGGTCGGAACACCACGCTGATCAGGTAATCCCTTCTGAGGATATTCCTATGCAGGATCCACAGGGGGATGGATCTGGACATGGAGGCTGAGGAACTGTTTCAAATGCAACATTTAGAACACAGTGATCTAGAATCCCTTCACGATTCCGAACATTCGTTATCTGAACCGGATCTTTCAGAGGGAGGGATGTCTGAAGACAAGGGGCTCTCCCCTGATCAACCTGTTTTTACTGGCCTGTTTCAGCCACAACTATTTAAATCTCTCCTGTTTAAAGCAAAAAAACACGGCAAGCATTGACACAGCAGTTCCCCTCGTGTCTTCTGCAGAGGAGGGTCCTCAAGATCTCTTTTTTAATCAGCCCACAGTTCAAGCTGAGGTCCCTCACATGTTTATGGACCTAGTTCAGAAACAGTTCCGTTCCCCTGCAACATGCCCGGCTCCTACGGGTTATGAAAGGAGGTTCTTTAACATGGCTCCAGAGTACCTTAATTTGTTAAATACCCCGGAGGTCAATGATCCCATAGTTGGGCTTGCCTCTTCTTCTTCAATTCCCAGTGAGTCGCTTGAGGCCTTAAGGCCTGAGGATAAAAGGGCTGAAATAGCCCTACGCAAAGCCCATCACTCAGATGCCTGGGCTGTCAGAGCAGCCACGGCGGCTGCTTCCTTTTTTAACCGGGCTTCACTTAGATGGCTAAAGCAGCTTCGAGAACACATCCCCACCTCTAATCTTAGGGCCCACCAGGACATAGCTAAGCTTACAGCGGCTGCAGAATTCTCAGCCGATGCAACCTTTCATTCGGTCAAATTCTCCACCAGAGCCATAGCATCCCATCTCTCAGCAAGACGCCTTCTTTGGCTCAAACATTGGCAGGCGGACATCAAACACAAATCCAAACTCACTTCAGCTCCTCTCCTGAGTGATAAACTTTTTGGTCCCTCCTTAGATCTGCTTCTCATTCTCTTTTTCTAAAATTTGACCCAAGGTACCTCCAGTCCTTTCGGAGGAACTCCTTTCGCCCATACTTCCAGAGCTCCTTTCTGTCTCGAGCACACAAATCCCAATTTTTCCGCCTGGGACAGACCTCAGATAGGTCAGATCCCGGGGATAGATACCGGAGAGGCGGCCAACCCAGAAGGTCCTTTCGAATCTCTGGCAGCAGATCTTTCAGGCGCCCACGCTAGCCACGTGGAGCCTCATCCCATAGGGGACCGTCTCAAGTTCTATGCGGATCGCTGGGACTTTTCCACATCTGATGCCTGGGTCCGAGACACTGTAAGGTTTGGCTTAGCACTAGAATTTCAATCTGCCCCATCCGATTTTTTCATGGTATTTCCTGTCTCCAAAAATTCGGTCAAGCATAACCTTATGGAGGCAGCTATCCAGAATCTTTTAAGCATACGGGCCATTCAACCAGTTGCCGAGGACCAAAAGGGGCACGGTTTTTATTCTCTTCTCTTTTTAGTCCAAAAAAGTTCAGGAGCGTGGAGAGCAATCTTGGACCTGAAACGTCTCAATAAATTTTTAGTCTACCGCAGATTCAAAATGCACACCTTACAATCCATTCTTGCCAGTATCAGGGAGGGAGACTTTCTCACCTCCATTGATCTGACGGAGGCTTACTTGCATATTCCGATCAGACATCACATCGTTTTAAGGTTCTGCTATAATAACCAACATTTTGAATATTGGGCCCTCCCCTTTGGATTAGCTTCTGCTCCCCATGTTTTCACCAAGGTCCTCGCTGCTCTGGCTGCTCATATCAGCAGTCTTCCGATCAGACTACACTGTTACCTAGACAACATTCTAATTTTGTCAGCATCCTCTACACAAGCTGTCCACGATACCCAGACCACTCTATGCATTTTGCGGGCACATGGCTTCTCAATTAACCAGGATAAAAGTCAATTAACCCCTTCTACCATATTGCTACACTTAGGAGCCATCATTGATACATGGGCAGGCAAGGTTTACTTTTCAAAGGAAAGACATAAAAGTATACAACAACTAGTGCAGCAGATCAGGTCGCAAAATAAAGTTTCTCTTGCGGATCTTTCTACTCTTCTCGGTAAGATGATCTCATGTATTTCTATTATTCCTTGGGCTCGTCTTCATTCCAGATCCCTTCAGTGGTTCCTTCTGCCATTCCAACATTCCGGTCTAAGCAACTCCTGTCACAAGGTCAAGGTTCCAACACAGGTACTCACCTCACTTCTCTGGTGGTCCAGGCCAACAACAAACAAGGGTTGTCTCTTCAAGGAGCCCAACAGATTCACCATCACCACGACGCCAGCCTGCTGAGATGGGGTACTCATCTTCAATTCTCCACAGCTCAGGGCCTCTGGTCAGCAAGAGAACAGTCTCACAATATCAATTGGCTGGAACTTCGGGCTATCCACCTGGCCCTTCGTTCTTTTCTACCGCAGGTACGCAATCAGCATATCTTAGTTCTCACAGACAATACAGCCGCCAAGGCACACATAAACAAACAAGGGGGCACCCAGTCTCATCCTCCCATGAAGGAGGCGGAACGTCTCTGTCGTTGGGCAGAGACCAATTTACTCTCCATCAGGGCAGAACACATCTCTGCAACACCCAGGCAGATTGGCTCAGCAACACCCAGGCAGATTGGCTCAGCTGGGCCACAGTAAATCTGCAACACCCAGGCAGATTGGTTCAGCTGGGCCACAGTAGATCACACGGAGTGGTGTCTTCATCCGTTGCTCTTTCAAGAGGCAGTCACGAGGTTTGGTCTTCCGGTGGTCGATCTCTTCACATCCCCTCTCAATGCCCAACTTCCGAGGTTCATGTCCAGATACCCCTTTCAGGGAGTGGAGAATTTCAACGCTCTTCGCTGCCCGCGAATGTACGCATTCCCCCCTTCCTTTGATTCCTCGGGTCATACGGAAGATGCTAGAGGAACAGGGGGAACTGATCCTGGTAGCTCCCTACTGGCCCCGATGGCCTTGGTTCGCGGACCTTTGTTGTCTGTCAGTGTTCAAATCATGGAGGATCCCTCCGGACAGGATTGTTCTAACCCAGGGTCCTCTACAACACCCAAACCCTCAATGGTTTCAATTGACCATCTGGAGGTTGAGCGGTCACGTTTAATCAGCAAGAAACTGTCCAATAGAGTTATTTCTACCATCCAAGCTGCAAGGCACCCCTCAACTACTCGCATTTATAACACCACTTGGTCCATATTTGCAAAATGGTGTTCCAAATTTCATATTGAACCTCGATCTCCTTCGATTGCTCAAATCTTAGATTTTTTGCAAGATGGCCTCGATAGGGGGCTTTCACCAAATACTCTGAGGAGAGAAGTTTGTCTTCTGTTATTGTTCATGACGTTTTTCCATCTCTTTCTCATCATCCACTTATTCGCGCTTTTCTTAGAGGTGCCACTAATTTATGACCGCCTCCAGTTCATCGTTATCCTACCTGGGATTTGAATAAAGTGCTTTTAGCGCTTACCAAGCCTCCTTTCAAGCTGATATGTTCCACATCCCTACTATTCCTTACATATAAGGTGGTTGTCTTAGTGGCCATAACTTCAGCTCAGTGCATTTCTGAGTTGGCTTCCCTGTCGGTCAGGTCCGACCTTTGTGTTTTTCACGCAGATAGGGTTGCTCTCCGACCAGATCCTACGTTTATTCCAAAGATTAATTCTGCCTTTCATAGGGCACAGGAGTTAATGTTACCCAATTTCTGTCCTCACCCTTCCTGGAGTTGGAACACCAGTGGCATAAGCTGGATGTCCGACGTGCTTTAAAAGTCTACATTCATCGCACGGCTTCCTTTAGAAGGACCGAAGCCTTGTTTATTGTCTTTCTGCCTCACAGTCAGGGTACTAAAGCATCTTCACCCACCATTGGTCGTTGGTTGCGAGCGACCATTGCCAAAGCTTATCAAGCCCAGGCCCTAGCAGTACCCAGGGGCATCACAGCTCACTCCACACGCAGTGCAGCAACCATAGCGGCTTGGGCCACTCAAGCTCCCATCATGGACATTTGTTGGGCCGCTACATGGGCGTCTCCCTCTCCCTTTATCAGGCATTATAAGATTGATACCTTTGCGTTTGTGGCTGCTGCCTTTGGTAGGAGAGTGCTACAAGGAGTTGTACAGGAAAGGGACAGACTCCAGGTCCAGATAGCATCCCACCAGTAGTGCAAGCCAAGCTTTGGTATGTCCCACTCATTTGGATGCTCCAAGCAGCTCGTAGGAGAATAGGCGTTGGTTCTTACCTGATACGCTGGTTCTCTCCGAGCTGCAAGGAGCATCCAACCCCACCCTGCTTTGTTATTGCTGTCTGTTTTCTTTTTCCTTCCATCTGGGGGAGTCCTGTTTTCGACCAAGATGATGTAGTAGTTCTTCGGAAGCGTCACCTGCTTTCTACTGTGATCTTCGCCAAAACTGGGGAACCTGGGGAGGAGTCCCATGGAGGAGGAGGAGCGTTCCAAAGTTTAAGCATAGCCTATCAGAACAAAGACTGAACCAACCCACTCATTTGGATGCTCCTTGCACCTCAGAGAGAACCGGCGTATCAGGTAAGAACCAACGCCTATTCTATTCCTTTTGTTTCCATGCTGCATTTACTCTCAGCTATCTTCTGGCATGATTTCCCCATCAGAAATGACCCTGGGAAAATTAGGTGGAAGGAGTTACCAAAGAATTGGGCTGTGGGGGGGGGGGGGGGGAGTGTTGTTACAGTTTTTAAATACAATATTCTGTAACTGTTGTTTTCTATGACTTATGATCACAACTGAGCCCAAAATTCCTGATGCTAAACAAAACAGTTGTTAAATTAATTTTGCCCCATTTTACGATCTTTCTTGCCACAGTTGCTAAATGAATTACTGCAGCTGCTAAATTAGTAATGAGGTTGTTAAGTGAATCTGGCTTCCCCATTGACTTTGCTTGTCAGAAGGTCATAAAAGATTATCAGATGACTCCAGGTCACTGCAATGGTCATAAATATGAGTCAGTTGCCAAGAGGCCGAATTTTGATCATGTGACCATCGGGATTGCTGCAATGGTTGTAAATGTGAAAAAATGGGCATAAGTCACTTTTTCATTGCTGTTCTAACTTTGAACAATCAGTAAATGAACTGTTGTAAGTTGAGGACTACCTGTACACTGTTTCCTTCCTATATTCATAAATGAGAAAACAGTAGTAGAAATGTATTCCTGTGTTAAGAGTCAAGGGATACCTATGTTCCACTGATATGAGAAATAAATCAAGGTAACAAGGTGTATGGAATGCTTCATTTTAGACAATTTCAACCAATCAGAGCAATTGCTTTTCTGAATCTGAATTTTTAACCTTTGCATCTTTCTCTACCTGGATTATAGCATGTTGAAATATCACTTTTCACAACAAAGTCAAAATGGGAAGAAAACAATTATATACTGCTCATCATATTTCTGACTCTTCAAATATACTTATTGGCCTCCTGTCACATACATTTTAGATATGCTGTGTCAACCACAAACATGGTTGAAAATGAAGCACAAAATAGAAATCTACTAAAGAATACCTAGAAAAATAAAAAGATAATGAGATATACAAGTTTTAGAAATGCATGCATTTCCATTTCTCTTGTGATAATTTTTCCCATTTTATTTCATCATAGTTCACCACAAATCTGTGATCCATCAAATTACATTTTTGGGGGGAGGGCAGCCATCTTGAAAACATCACATCCAGAGGTGTCAATAAAAATCAAATCATTGCATTATTGCTCCTTTTTCCTTGGGAAATGTTTCCAAAAAGCATTAATAGGAAGTACTATTATCCTCCTATCGAAACATAGATTCAGAAAAGAATCTATGGAAAGAAACTTCAACTGACTACATGTTTGATTCATCAATAGTTTCCTTATGCTCTATGTGAATTCTGACACAATAATAAACATAGGCCGAGTGCTGCTTTTTGATAAAATCTATCAGTTTTCACTGTGCTATCATACATGTTATCCTCTGGTACTTTCCAATTCACCCTAGTATCACTTGTAATAACAAGAACCGAAGTATGAATACTGTCATACAAATCTGATTGAAGTCTTCCTTAGATCATAATTTAAAGTAGCCTTTCTGTTTAATCATTTCTGCATAGTGGTTTTCAGAAGCCCAATTGCTTTTATGTATGAGAAAATTGCTAATCTATTTAAAATAAAAAATCAAGATGTTTATTTGCCAAGTTGGGAGGCAAACAATAATGGTGATGATCATGCATGTTTAATCTCAAATTCAAATTGTTGTGGAAATGCTATGGCTTAGAAAGATATTTGACTCCAAAAGAAATTCATTAAACATTTCATGAAGTCTGAAATTCTCCTATGTGTGCAGGAGACATGTTTGCATAAAGTTCAAAAAGGCAAGAAGAATTTGAGGTAGGAGAAAAGGAGATTGGAGAGACTTCTGCTTGGAGGAGCAATACTTCTGCAAGGAAGCTGAGGAGTTTCCTCACATGGCTACATGTACTAAATTAAGCAGTAGGGAAGTTCATCCAAAGTGCACAGATTATCATTTTCAATAAGCCCAAAAAATGACTCTGAGGCATGAATGAGCTTGTCAGTTTTTCTCTACCTCTTCAGCAAATGATGGATTCACTCTGTGCCTGTGCTGTAACCCACGAGATCCGCCAAGCTTTGTCAGTTATTCTTCATTCTCAGTCAAGCTGAAATGCAGGCTGTAGTTAAACAAATCTGCTTTTATGGCGCAAAGCATGGTGAAACAGAGCTGATTACTGCCTGACACATTGCATTAAGCTGTGGTGTAAAGCAAGGTTGATAATAACTCTATTGTTTTTGGTAATTTGGCCTGGTCTGAGCCACACATATGCCAATTTTTCTGTTTTCTGATTCAGGGAAACAAATGTTGTGTGTAAGGTCTTTTATTGGGTGCAATGCATTTCATTTCATGTGTGTAATATAGCTAACAGGTAGTGAAGAATGTACTTTGCTATTGTGTAAAAATATTTTTTTATTTAAAATGATATATGCCAGATTAAATTACAGGCTATTTTCATGATTAATAGCCAAAAATCTATAAGATACATCTAAAACTGTTCAGGAAGCAAAATCTTTGCTGTCAAGTATTATTCCAGGTGATTTAGAATTTATTTTCCACCCACAAAGCCTCCACTCAATCCCTATACCCAGATCAAAACAAACACGTGCACCTCTCGGTTCAGCTAGCAAAATATAGTTTTATAGAAGCTATATGTTTAGTGATTTACTAAACATCATGAAGATACAAAAAATAACTGGCAAAAGCAAGAGAAAAATCAGGCAGAAGAAAAGCTGTTAAATATAGCTTTATGGTGATTTACTAAACATTAGGAAGCGTTAAAAAATAACTGGCAAAACAGGATAAAAGTCAGACAATAAAAATATAGGAGAAAAGATATGATATAGAAATATTTCCATAATCTGTCTTTCTTTATCAGTATTTCTCAACCTTAGCCATTTTAAGATGTATGGATTCAAGGAATTAAAGTCCACACTTCGATGGTTGAAGTTGAGAAACACTGCTCAATACCAAGAAGAAGCAATAATGTGAGTGATTAGCATGGACAGTCCCAGAAGGCGTATAAGCTTTAACCCTTTTATGCCCATAAGGGAAGCAGAATAAAAATGGAATATAGGATACCAAGTGATCCTACCTTTGTAGGATCTGTGAAAAAAAATGTGATGGATTTGGTGATAAAACCATCAAAAACCACAATCTCAGCTAAATGTGTACAAATAATTTAAGAAGCAAATTTTTTAAAAAGCATCTTTGTATGCTTTGATATAGAATTGGAGATTTAAAAAACTCTACAGTCCTGTTTCTTGGCACTTTACAGGATCACAGATTAGAAGGGAAGAAGGGGATTCAAGGCTTATATGAGAATCCAGGTGGTATATTTAGGAAGGCACCCTCTTAAATCAACCTAACTATCATCCAGGAAACAATACCACTTCTTAAGGATTGTATGTTATGTCCACATGTGCCTCCAATTACCTTTTAATCCACCTCACTTTGCTGTTTAAAGCCACAACTGAGTAGAAGGTGTTTGAGTGCACTCCAAACAGTAAATATCCATACAGTAAATAAGAAAACCAAGAAAATGAGACATGTGATATTCTGAACTGGGTATATAATAAATTAATTTACAAATTTCCAAGACTTATAGAGCAGCTCAAGGAAGGAAAATGTACTAAATGCTAAGTTACTGCTAATCATAAGTAAATGTCTGAGACCATATTATGGCATTCGCCTTGTCATCTCTCCTTCCAGTCAAAAAGAAAAAAGCCATACTTAGGGAAGGCTTTGGCTTCTTAATTATATATGGATATAATTCCTCTGTTTTCCCATTGGAATCTAATTAATAATCACACATAGAACCTATATCTAGCACTGGGTAATCAGAATAGTTTTTAAGTGCAGAAGGTAACACTTAATAGATTTTAAGTGCAGAAGACTGAGGGATATAGAACTAGACCTTAACGAAAAACATCCCATTCCCTAACATTAGCAGTAGCCTTGCATTTTATTGTTAAAAAATTGAAACTAATAGGTACAGTATTTCTTTGCTGCAGATCCTGCTTTTGAAGATCCTGCCTGCTTTCTGTTTCATTTGATGCATAGTACTATCTTCTACCTATAAAAATAGTCATATTGAATTTGTAGATCCTGTTCCTATACATTTGCTCTTACATATGACTATTGAGTGTAAAAGTATCACATTCAGTTTTAGAATCTCCTTTGGTTGGCTCTACACAAGGGCACCCATGACACAAGTGCCTTTCTCACTTTGTGATTGTAATGCAGAAAATATGTGTCAGGATGCAATGACCCAGAGATGAGTTATAACAAGAATTTCAGCAAACCTAGCCAACAACCTCTCATCATCACCCATGTAGTAACAAAGATCAGTATGTCATCGAAAGGACCTTCAAAGAAAAATGGGTGACAGTTAAGGGTGAGTATTTGAAATACCCTGTTCTGTTCTCTATTTAGAATCTTACCAATGCTCTATTGAATTGAATCATATCAATTTTACTTACCATATACAATTATAGCTCTTACATAGGCTAGTTTTCTGACTCCCACTTTCCCTGGACTTTCTTTTGCAATGTGCTCGTTTCTTATTCCACATTATTGTGTTTTCAAAGCTTGTTCTCAAAATTCACTCTCTGCTCACACAGCATCTGTTTGATATACTTTACGCCTGCCAAAACACACATCTGATATCCTCCTCTTCTGTCAGTTACTTCCAGCTGACAGTACCAGGATGTCAAACTCAACCTTTATGATCATAAAATAATGGTATTGGTATAAGTCACCTTAGTATGATGAAGGGCAATGGGTCAAAGGATAAATGGCCTGGACTCAGCTTTGTTCCCAATTGTGTTAAAACCACTTATTTCCCTCTTCATCCTATCTCTTGACAAGTCACTTACTGAGATTTTAATTGCTAATCTTACAAAATTGAAAACAATCACAACAATTGTTCCAGTTTGACTCAACTGAACCATATTTCAGCCTTAGCTTCATCATTCTAAGTAAAGATTTTAGCGATAGTAGCATCAGAAGGTGGGAAAAAGCAACTTCATACGAAAAAAAATCTGTATAATTAGCCAATCACCCAGCCATCAAAACATTGCTATTCTTCCTAAAACATTTAAGATTATATATTTAAATCCTACTGCTCAGTAATAAAACAAGTGCCTCCAGAAATTACCTAGATTTCCTAGCAAATATTTTTGTACAATGTTCCTAACCAAAAAAAAGATACATTAATATCTGTTCAAAATTTGCAAAATATTGTCCATTTCCAAATCACAATTTGTTGTGCCTAAGGACCATCTAAAATTAAAAGAACATTTAGCATTTAATTTCATCCTGAGAATTAGCGTAAACATGCATTTAAAAAATTAATGTAACATATAATGTAAACTACATTGAATGCCGATGTTTCAAGACAAAATGCTACAAGAAAGTGTAGGGAGTAGTTATGTAGAATACAATATAATTCTTCTACTTTAAAATCTATTGTTATTTATTTTCCTTTCAGCAGAAAATCTTGGCATCAGGATGCAGATTGAGAAGTAAAAAACAGAACTATCCTTGCTGCAGAAAGGTAGAGTTTCTGATTACTGAGTGCTGAAAACTTCTCACACATCAACAGTTTTATGAAATAAAAAAATCCTACATTCCATATAAAGAATGTTTACATAAGATGTCAGATTTAGATTTGTACCACATCCTTGAGCAACAAGACGTGTGCAAATGCTTGGCGTGACTACTGAAGAAGTTCTTCTCCTCCAACGTGGCTGATTAAGAATGTTTTATGCAAGCTGAATTGGGCCCAAATGCCATTACGAAGCTAGCTCATATAGTCATTTTCATGTTATTTCAGCTTCGATGGATTGTTGAGACTTCAGGCAAAAGAGAGAGCAGAGATTTAAACAATAAATAAATAAATAAATAAATCACACCCACCTTCTCCACCATCAAAATACTGCTGAAAACCATGCCCCAATTCATTTAGTATATTAAATACTACCCCACTTGGTATAGGCCTTTCCTATTTAAATTTCAACAGTAATTATTTATGTGGATCATTTTAATTTTTCATAGTGAGTGCCTTCCATTCTTCCACTCTGTTAGATCCAAGCCACAAATGCAATGCAAAAGGTAACGACCTTTTAACCTCCCAGAGATCATTTCCCTTCTGTATTTGACTAGTCTTTTTTCTTTTTCTTTTCTTTTCTTTTCTTTTCTTTCTTTCTTTCTTTCTTTCTTTCTTTCTTTCTTTCTTTCTTTCTTTCTTTCTTTCTTTCTTTCTTTCTTTCTTTCTTTCTTTCTTTCTTTCTTTCTTTCTTTCTTCAGCCTGCCATTTTGCTCTGTTTCAACATTATTGCTTCTTGCTTAATAATCACTTGACTTGCCCCTGAATTAAACAAAGACAAGTTAGGGAATATGATAAAAGCAGTGTTGTGCCATTATGGTATGAGCTCTTTATGTGGGTCACAACTTCGCACACCCATAGGAAAGAGCATTGCCATAGCAAAATGCTGCTTCTATCACTTTGATGAAAGCTTCAGATTCTGCAAAATCAAATACAGGGCTTTGCTTCCCAAAGATTCCCCCTCACCTTATTTGACATTTTTAGAGGCCAGATGTTTATTTTGATAGTTTGTGTGCATTTTTTAAAACTGCTCCTTTGAATTGAAATTCATTGTAGTGTCCCCCAAATACCAGAAAGCAGATTTGATGGTTTGAAACATTTCAGGAGTTGAAGGAGTCCTGAACTTTGTTGAAGAGGAAATTGGCCGATGTGTGATTACAAAATGTTGCTTGTAATGTTTTCTGTTTATTTGTTGTAGATATGTTTTTAAGCTTTAAATTGCCTTAAAATTGTGGAGAAGCAGAATATGTTAATTAATTCTTCAGTGGTAAAGCCATGCTGAGATGGTGGTCACAAATAAAAATTCATCTAAGGAGTAGCTTTCCCCAAATAAAAAGCTAAAAAATGTTTTTGGGAGGAAATAGAAAAACATAGGAGGGAAACTGAAATTGCCTGCCCAGAATATAGAACAACTGCACTTTTTAATGGAAATGAAAAATAGTGCAACAATTTCTTGCAATCCAACTTTTAAACAAATACTTGATTGCATTTACTTCATTGCTCCATGCTTCTTTAAAGCAAATTTCCTAATTCTTATTTATTTGAATTAGCTTTTTTCTTTCTTCTTTACCTTTTTTTTATTTTGCATATAATCCAAATCAATTTTACATTGTCTGAATATTTTTGTTTCCAGGGGCATCTTTTTAGGGGTGGGATACAATATCAACATGGCAGGTGTGATGAAACATCCATTGATAGACAAATAAAAAGGAAACGGGCTTTTGGCAGTGGTGGGATTCAAATTTTTTTACTACCGGTTCTATGGGTGTGACTTGTTGGGCATGGCCGAGGAAGGATGCTGTAAAATCATCAGTCAGAGGTGGTATTTGCCAGTTCTCTGAACTACTCAAAATTTCCACTACCGGTTCTCCAGAACTGTCAGAACCTGCTGAATACCACCTCTGACTGTTGGAATTGCCATTTTGATTTTTTGTGGGGTTTTCGGCCTTCCCATTGGATGCCTCTCTTGTTCCTTTACATTTTTTAATCGATTTTTGTTAGCCATCTGGGGTGTTACAATTAGTCTGTAACATGTACATTCTAATCATTTATTTCATCCCTAAAGACTTTTTAAATGGACTCCAAAATACATGACTTTTGGGAGGAGGAATATTTATTAATGTATCTGATTTTACCTCCAATGTCCATTTGATACTATGGCATATATGCTGCTTTTAAAATTAAAATAGAGAATATAGAAAATTAACTAACACTTGGCCGTGAGTCAAGTTATCATGCTTAGAAGACACTTAATGAAATTTAAAATGTTTCATTGATTTCATTAAATATATTATTTCTAGTAATCATACCTCAGGATTGAACTTCACAGATAACTGCTAATATGTTGAGTTTAATACTGAACTGCAGTTTTTGCATATTGAGTATGTAAAATAGAACAGATGTTTGCAATCATATTTATTAAATCAAGATAGTCATTAGTATAAGATCTGTAATTGATTACAGGCCAAAATTTCTTAGCTAAAGTAAATTGATTTAATGATGGTGACCATGTTTAAGAAGAAGATTTGACCACAAACTTACACACTGTTTATCTTTGAATACTTGTTTATAAATCATGCTTTAAAAAGAATGTTTGGAGGTAAGTGGTCTGCATCACTTTTTTTTGTACATTTTGTGAGTTCCGTCATTCTTACAAACAGAAAGACAAAAACTTATTTTGGAGCTATCAGAACGAAAACATTCAGTTTTGTAAATTAGAGAAAATGAATTGTGTTTTTCTGTTGCCAGCATACTTTATTTACAAAATAACTAAGAAACAAAAGAAACAGCAGTACCATTCTAATAAGCAAGCGAAAGAAAGGTATAATGAAAGATGAAGTAGAAGTAAAACTCCTCCCCTGCACACATGCGCAGTAAAACAGAACATCACAAGACACTCATATCTTGTTACTATGGAAACTTGATAACTAGTCCAGCTTATTCTGTAAACTTCTTTGGAAGCTCCTCAAACAAACCAAAACAAACGCAGTGACAGGACCTTTTTAAAAATTGTTTGTTTGGTTCATCATTATGAAGCAATCTAATGCATATATTACTTAGCAATTTTATTGTCCTAATCTGCCATGGAATTATGTTTAAGGCTTGAAATAAAAAGTTTTCATAAAATGTACAGATAGATTAAATAATGAGTTAAATTAATTAAATTAATAGAGGCAAAGCCATTAATTTGTACACTGAGAGTGCATACCAAGTTTATACCCTCAGTTGCACTCCCCAATCTGTCCTTTCATACTGAATAAAATAAATGAAGGAGTGAATATGTGTTGAAGAATTAAAAGGAAGAAAAAGAAAAACAATACTAAAAGTCTATTGGGTTTTATGACAATTCTTTCTGTGTCTTCCCATAATGGATTTAATTTAATTTCATTATTTCATTATTTTACTGTAGCTATTGCTTGAATAATTGATCGAAAAGGAGTCTCTATTAAGATACTAAATACACATTTTCTAAGAACAAATGAAATGGACAAAAGCACAAATCCAAATTTGTGCTTTTTGTCCCAAGAGCATTAACTGAGCCTTACAAGAAAGCTTCACATTGATGCAGTTTTTAAAAAGCAACTATGTCTTTCCTACTTAAAAATTAATTCCAGAAATCTAATCCATGGAGAGGAGGTCAGGATTTAGCCTTATACTCCCAGTTGTTACAATGATTTTGTCCTAGTCGCTTTCCTCAAAATTCAATTTGCGTAGAAAAAAATCCTACATAGATTAAACCGAGGGATTTTTCCTTAGCCACAAATAAAATCTCCCTAGTGTCATTCTAAATTGTTATTATAGTGCAGAACCACCAGGGTTGGGTTGCAAAATACTAGAAAACTGATGGTAGCACTGAACAGAAAGAAATGTTGATATCTGTTTCCTGCCATAGAGATTTTTGCCACTTAGGTATGGTATGTCTAGTAAACAGTCTCCTAAATTTTAGTTTTGAATAAGAAAAACTAAATAATAGTAACATTATTATTACAACTAATATTACTACTAGTAATAAATGTCACCTTTCACATGCTGAGCTTCTTTTCTTCAGAAGTTACAGTGTAAGAAAAACTGTATAGTTAATTGCTCAGATCTTCTACAGTTTATTTTAAATGACAACTATTTATCAAAGGGGAAGCCATATAAAATTATTTCTGTTGTGCATTGACTGTAGTTTCCACTCAGGTCCGTGCTTTAAGTGGGAAGCACGGACCTCTCCCATTGGTTGATGCCATTTGACTGCCAGCTATAAAAGGAGGCTGTCAAACGGCATCAGCTGTTGCCGCTCCAGCTGGCTGCCATGTTAGAGCGGCAGTAGCGGTAACCCTTTATTTCTAAATAAAGTTAGAGCTGAACCTTTGCCTTTGATGTCTGCCTAAGTGATTACCTCCGCTCTACAACACTGGCGACGAGGGCGGGATCCTAAATAAAGGCAAGCCAGGCAAAAGGACAAAGAGTGAAATCACTAACCAAGAGCTGAAATCGTTACAGAGTTGCTATCACTGTTCGTGAAGCATGATTTCTAAATCACCTCAGGAGAAGCAGCACAGCTGAGGGAAAGATGACTTCGAATCCTGCATTCCTGCCCTTCAGACTGACGGCAGAGACATGGGAATCATATAGGAACCGGTTTGACTGCTTTTTAGATGCTATAGACCTTACTGATATTTCTGACCATAGAAAAAAGTCTTATTTCCTAAGCTTTTGCGGAGCCACGGTATTTGACACCGCAACAGCATTACTGGCCCCACGATCTATTAAGACTATTCCCTGGAAAGAATTGCAAGAAATTCTCTCCAACCATTACTCCCCTAAGCCTTCTAGAATTGCCAGATGCCATGCCTTCAGAAGGCGCATCCAGACTGAGGGAGAAACCATTAGTGACTACATGGCAGCACTACAAACAGCTACCTTACATTGCGGATTCAGGGATTACCTTGAAGATATTCTGTTAGATCAGCTGGTCTGTGGAGTTAGGGACCCCAAGCTGCAAAGACGACTACTAGCTAAAGGGGATCTAACCTTAAAACAAGCCATAGAAGAATCCCAGGCTGCTGAGCTATCAGCACTCTCAGCTGAAATACAGGGAAATCCAATTAGACTAGATAACCCAACAGTGCATTTTGATGAAGCCTCCACAAATGAAGGTTTAGAAGAGGCTACTGAGATAAACCACCTCAGACAGCCCAACCCTAATCAAAGGAAGTACAGACAGGTTGCAAATCAACCTCCACGAATACAGCCCACCTGCTTAAGCTGTGGGGGCAACCATCTCAGGGCAGATTCAGGAATGCTATATGCTTAAGATGCCAAAAGAAGGGTCATTTGGCAAGAATAGGTCAGGCAGGAAAGACTTTTAACCAGCCTCAAAGGCCTTAGAGAGCCATACAAATTCCAAGACAAATCGAGGATTGTTGCACATGCTACCAAGCTAAAATACCTAAAAGTAATTCTAACAAAATTAGTGTCACTGTTTCTATAGAAGGTAGACCATGCAAAATGGAAGTAGACACCGGCTCTGCATTATCCATCATGGCACCTTGAAGCAACTGCTTCCCAGAGTAACAAGAAAGAAGATTCCAGGCTGCAATCTGACTCTATGGGATTACCAAGGCAGAACCATTCCTGTCATTGGAAAAGGCAAGTTTCTAGTTCATTTTCAAGATTTTAAGGGTCACTTGCCTTTAGTGATAGTGGATGGCGCCCTCCCAAGCCTATTGGGATTAGACTGGTTACCTGCCCTGGGCCTCCACATAGGTGGAATCCACGCCGTTGCAATTCAGAAGTTGACTCCCTGTTCAGGGAATATGCTGACATATTCAGCGAAGGCCTAGGCTGCTATGTGGGAACCCCAATATCCTTCGAGGTGGACCCCCAAGCAGTACCAATCCGTTTAAAACCCCGCAGAGTCCCTTTTGCAATTCGTCCTAAACTTGACAAAGAATTAGACAGATTAATTAAACAAGGCATACTACAACCTACAGATTTTTCAAAATGGGAGACCCCTATAGTGACACCCCTAAAGAAGGGTGGAAATTTGAGAATCTGCTCTGACTATAAATCCTCCATAAATAGATATTTGCAAGTAAGCACTTATCCGGTCCCCGTTGTGCAACACCTACTCCATTCCCTTGAGCCTGGCTCCATTTTTGCAAAGTTAGATATGTCACAGGCTTATCAACAGTTCCCTGTTGATGACGAAACTGCTGAACTGCAAACCATAGTGACACACAGAGGCGCTTTTAAATGTACACGCCTATAATTCGGAGTTAGTGTAGCCCCTGGAATTTTCCAGTCTCTAATGGAAAGGATTTTGCAAGGGTTGCCAGGCATTGTACCATACTTCGATGACATTCTTATATCTGCCAACAATCAAACTCCATTGCTACAGAGAGTCAGAAGTGTCCTTGAACGCTTTAGAAAGTCAGGTCTTAAATTAAAAAGAGAAATGCCACTCCACAAGTGAAAACTACAGTCATACACAACAATTTCCACATTCTTTTCCCCTTTGTGAATAGATCTTTAATCAGAGTGAAGAGGAAAGATGAACCCATAATACAGTAGCAATGTCTACACTAAGTATGCTGGCTGGGGAATTCTGGGAGTTGAAGTCCACACATCTTAAAATTGCTGGGATTGAGGGACACTGCACTAGAGGCTCCGTTCTGACCATCTAGGCCCCATATTTTCAGATTAAAAGTATAAGAACTTAAGAGATTAAAAAGAAGATTGAACATACCAACTTTGGTACTTCAGGTTTCTTATACCTATATTTAAGTTACATTAACCTCATTTATATAATGTGATAGCTTCATTATCTAATCTGTTATGGTGATTAGAAAACTGTTGCAGTTTCTACCACAAGTTGTCATTATAAGTTTTTGATTAATGTTTGTTCACTAGTTAGAGTACCATGTAATATAGAGGCAGGATATGTATTAATAATAATAATAAATAATTGTGTTGATACAGTTACTATTAATAATGCTATTGCTGAGGAAATGTTTTGGAAGAGTTGCTTGGCAATGCATGAAAACACATATAAAACATTTCATTTTTAGTAATAAAAGCAGCTAATATTTCTTTTCCTGAATCATTTGGTTGTTTCTCTTTATTCCCCAGCAAAATATAAATGCTTGTGTGTTTTTGTTTGGGTGTGTCTATGTGTGTGAATAGAAAAGATCCTATATTACCCATTCAGTTTTTGTGTCTGTGTTATAATGAGTGGATAGTCACTGAATCTTTTGCATTCATACAAACACAGACACACAAACACACACTCAAACAAACACCCTTATATTTTGAGACATAGATGTTCAAGAGAGTAAAGCATGCCTTCCATTATCTTGGATAAATCATACTATAGTAAAGCTAAAAGCATACATACAAAGCACACACATAGATGAATTTCAATATTTTATTTAATTTGTCAGAAAATGAAAGTATGTGATATGCAAAATATACTGTTTTAAATCTTAACTATTATGTCTATGGAATTCACTACATATGTTGCATTGTTTAATACTGTTCTGTTAAAAATTGTTATTACATTTTAACACACACACTAGTTATATGCCAAGTTAGTTTTATATTAACATCCATGGAAAACAAACGAAAAGTTGCCATTTTGAAATATAAGTCTTTGAATAAAAATGGCATTGCTGAGGAAATTTCTTGTAATACACAATTTCCAAATTATCTGAAACATTACATTTCATTCCAATTTTTTTCCAGTTTCAAACCGCACAAAAAGAACTTTCAAGCCATACTGGATTCTGCAAACCCATCAATAGAGTATTGCAAATGGGTCTGACAAGATTTCAAAGACAACGAAGATTTAATGTATTCTTACAAGGCTCCAGGCAAAAACAACTTAACAATGGAAAATTTGCACAAATATTCTCTGTGTATTAAACAAGAACTCTCTTGCTGCTCATGTTCTTTTGCTCTTTCTCTCCAACTCTCTTTTTAGAAGTTCATGTCTAGGTCAAATCAAGTTCACTTACGTCTAACAGATTATTCTAGTTAAAAGGAATGGCAGAGATTAAAGTGTAGAGTGAAATACCTTCCTCTTTCCCATTGCTACAGGATTTAATATTAAAATCCAGTGACACAAATATAACTAGCCTTTAGTAGCTAACCTAGAGACCTCCAGGTGTTGAGCTGGAAGGGATGGTTTTGACTTTGCAATATAAACAGAATTATTTTCCACACATCAAAATTCCACCCACAGAGAACATCATTAATGATTATAATCGTCACATTTAATCATGAGAATGCAGTGACAGGCAAAGAAAGGTTAGACAAACTGACAGTTCAGGCTGTTTCTCTGCAATTGGGGTGGGTGGGAGAGGAAATGTTGTATGTGTTTTGTTTTAAAATGCACATAAATATGCACTTCCTTCCAAGAAGGGTATTTTTGCAGCTTTAAATAAGGCATTCATAAAACCCTTTTCTCACAAGAGCTAGGGAAGTGCATCATTAACCTTTAGATGACATAAAGGCTAGGACCTTAATGAGTTCTTTAAAACTGTTGCTTTGCTGATGTTGCTTTCAAAGATGAATTAAGCAAGGAATCTGAAAGGCCGACTTATGCAAAGGAGAACACCATTTTATTTTATTTATTTGGGTGCATGGCAGAGCTGCTGATAGGTATCGTCTGGAGCAGAAGGAAAAAGGCCATTTGAACATTGGTGTTATTTTCACTCATTTAGAAATACTTTTTTAAAGAGTAACAGTGGCATAGGCATTTCAAGTTAAATTAGCATCACTGAGGAGGCATCTTATCCACATCTGTTCATGCAAAATGCTGCTTATTTCCTTTCTTTCTTTCTTTCTTTCTTTCTTTCTTTCTTTCTTTCTTTCTTTCTTTCTTTCTTTCTTTCTTTCTTTCTTTCTTAAAGAAGACTCTAATTCTATATTTGCTTCACTAGGAAGGAGCCCATTGAAATCTGTAAATTAACTTTAAAAAAATTATTTAAGTTTGCCCTCCACATATGATAGACAGATAGAGAATTTGATAAAATAAATGTGTATATTTATTTATTTATTCATTCATTCATTTATTCATTGTTGAGTATCTAGTTTGATTTTATGAAAAACACTATAAATAAGTAAGATACTTTACATTTTTAAATATGTGTCTCCTATAGGCATATTATAACCTGATTTAATTTTCTCAGACAATGAAATGCCTTTTTTCTTTTCTTTTTTTTTCTTTTTGAGTAGTGTTGGCTCCATTTATATTTCATATTATAGTCCATAATTAGTCAAAAAGCCTGCAAAGTCTTTAGTTGTGG
The DNA here is from genome assembly GCA_023653725.1 of Bungarus multicinctus. Lineage (NCBI taxonomy): Eukaryota > Metazoa > Chordata > Lepidosauria > Squamata > Elapidae > Bungarus > Bungarus multicinctus. Next base: position 29,729,049 of record CM042851.1, read on the forward strand.
CTCCCATCTCCACAATCTGTTCTTCAGTATTTTTAAGCTTTTATTGTTCATATGCATCCTTCTTTGTGTCCTCTGAGTCTTCATCCAAGTCTGCCCTATATTTTGAAATGAATTCTTTGTACTTTTGTGTAAAATCGAGTCTACATTTTTGTTGTTGAAAAGTAAAAAAAAAAAGTGCTTTCCAGCTTTTTCCAACAAAAATGGAATCTTTTTCTACTTCAATACTTCAGTTCAGAATGAGTATCTCTTGAGTAGCTTTGGCTCAGTCTTAATTCCTTGGGATCCCCTGGACATTCCCTGCAGTTTTCTTGGGAAGGGTTTCAGACATGGTTTACCATTGCCTCCTTCTGAGAGGCTGGCCCAAGTTCACCTGGCGTTTGTATTTAAGGCAAGACTAGAATTCATGTTCTTCCAGTTTTAATCTGATGCTTTGAACTGCTATACCAAACTGTCTTTCAAATGTAGGATTAGGCCTCACAAATTTAAAATCCATTCTAATATGAATTTATTTGTGTATTTTAAGATAACCCCTACACAATAAAATATGTTTATGTTAATGATATGTCAGGCTCAATGCAGTTATGCTAGTATACCTACACAATTAGACACAGAGACTGCTATTATCATAAACCCAGATAGGAATGTTATGAATAGACTCATTTACAGTTTCAATGAGTCTATCATTGAAAAAACCAAAGGATCAGATGAGAGAGAGATTATCATAGAGGAAATCTATTTATATGGTCTCTAAAAATCAACAAGAATTTGATGGCATATAATTAATCAATCAATTTGCTTCTGAATCTTTTCATATTATCCCATTATAAATTGTTTGATCAATATGTCCACACACACACACACATACACACACATACACACATTGCAGTATGCATTTCTGATTAAGAAATAGGATGGAAATCTTCTCATGAGACAGATGTACTTAAGAGCTCTCAGATAAAATTAATAATGGCTAAATTCCTGGGTCATGACTATATAATTTCTGAGTCTGGTTTTTTTTAAAAGCAAGGATAAAATCAAAATTTGATTGGGGAAGCTGAATTGCAACTACTGGTACCTTGCATTTGGGATTTGCTGAGGATTATAGTCGGCCCTCTAATTTAGATCATCAAGGAGGAAGTACAATGAAAAACTGACAAATTTTACACCCTGGAACAGCTCTTTCTATATGGATGGCTGACTTCAACATCCTGCATTTTCATTATTATTATTCCATTTGGGGATTTTTTTAAAAATGCATTTCATAAGTATCTTAGCAACTGGTAGCATCTGCCCAACTTGCTGGTGCTCAGAAGCTAAGTGGGGTTGAATTTGGTTAGCATTTGAAAGCACTAGGAAATTAAACCAACAACAACACAAACAAAAATTAGAGAAAGAAAGAAATGGAAAACCATTTCTATTCCATTATCAACAAAATGGCATGTGGAACTTTAATAAAGTTTTTGCTTACTAGGTGAAATTAAATGAGGTGCTGGGATTTAATAAGTTCAATTTTACTCCAAGGGGAACTCTTTAAGCCTATTAATAAAATGATTTTTAAATCTAATTTCTTTCTTTTACTTTCTTCTTTATTCATCTCAAAATTTGGCACCAGAGCATTGAAAAATTTTCAAGAGCAGCAGGAAAAATGCGAATGGAGTTGGTCAGGGGCACATTAGTCAAAGAAAAAAACCCTCTTCCCTTAAGTCTGCAGAACCTATTCTGTGTCCTTATGTCAACAGATGTTGTGACAAGCACATGGGAAAAAGGACAAGGCTGGCATCGCAATGCCATATGCCATTTTGACATTCCCACTTGCCCCTAACATAGCTGAACAGATTAACTTTTTTCATAAGAAAAGGACATATTAGATCCTCGCTTAAATATTCCAGTCCCATCAAGGTTCGCGATGCTGTCTTGGCACAACAGTTGCAGGATCAAAAGCTACGTCCAAATGTCACTCAGACATATTATGTTTACACCAATTTTTAGAATTAGACCTTTGGTACAGAATTAAAATATTTCTGGCTAACAGCTTTTCACTGCAAATAAATGATGCTCATTTCTGCTACGCTGGATTTAATGCCATGGTTTTGCAGATTTTTTTTTTCTGTTTATCTTCCTGATGCTCCATGAATAAATATTTCCAATTAACCTATGAATACTATTCTAGAAAATTTATTGGCCTTTTAAAAATTTTCCTTGTTACTCTATTAATGTATCGTCATCATGTATAAAAGATAAATTTACTCTTTTCAAAATATTGCTATCCTAAGGGCCATACAATAAACATATTTGGGCTTTCATTACTATGACTGCCTCCATTTGTGCATGGTTAAAGAATTGCGCAGCAAAATTTGGGGACTGCTAATTCTGAAAGATTCTTTTGGATTGCATTTGGTTTCAAATGAAATACAATGCAAAGTACATCCATTTCTCTTCCATCCCTACTTGTTAACAGAATTGGTTGCTAGGAAATGGTGGGCTGGATCTTAGTTATAGAGCAAAACCCTTCTTGTTTCTTTGTCCTTTTCCAACTTACAGTATTTTCTTTTGATTATCAAGTTAGTATCTGGTATGCTCTTGTAACACATATCTGTCCATTCAGCTCTTTACACATTCACACACAAAAGCTTTTTGTATCCATGGCTTATGTCTAACAGGCAACCATGGTGAAAGCCAGTCACTGATATTTGTTTTGGGACAAATGATGTTTCAAACATGAAGTTAATGATTAGAGAACACACAGGCAATCACCAAATGGCTATAACTCTTCCAAAGGAAGGGCAGAGCAGACACAAACAAAGGAAATAAAAATAAGGTTCTAGCACTGATGGTCTCGCGTTAGACATGGGAGTGTTTTAGATTAACAGGTCCCCTCTCTTTTTTTCACACTAATAACTGAACATTATCTGAAGTAAACACACCATGAAATGTATTGATCGTGTTGCAAGACATGTTAGACATCAGGGAAGATGGGAATGTGATCAGCTGTCATGAGGAAAGGACAGAGGAGAGAGCAAAGCACTATTTAAAAAGCCAGGATAGGACTTCCATAACTATTTAATCCAAGAATGCCTGGAATTTTCATTTTTGCTCAGAGAAACTGGGCAGAGTCTAAAAACGGCTTATCAGATGATAGGATCTCAAAAAGATTTTTAGCTGTAACCTTCAAGGATTAAGCGGCTCAAACTTAGATTTAAGAAATAATGCTTGACAATTAGACAAGGTCAAGATTGTGAAGTGGGAGGTAATAAGCATGAGAGACAGACCAAAATGAAATAAGCAGGACAAATAGCTTCAGTGAATGTCCTTGGATTGACTCTTACTCAGCCAGTCAGCACTGGCCATTGGCCATGCTGATTAAGGCAGATGAGAGTTGTAGTCCAATTGCACCTGGAAGGAAGCAATTTAAAGCAATGATGGAAAGGTTAATTTGGGTCTCTTCCAATGCTACCTTCAGTGATATATAGGCACAACAGTTCTTCTTCCCCAGGCTAGTATAACTCCTCCTGAGAGAAAGGCAACATGAGAGCAGGCAGAAGTCAGAGGAGGAAGGTATAAGTGCAAAAGGGGGAAATAGAATTGATAAAAGAAAAACAGAAAAGTTCATAAAGTCATAATCACTTCGTGGTATGAAAAAGCATTTGATGCACATTGAATATGCACCTAAACATATTTTATCTCAAAACGTATTTTAATATGTTTTGATGGGAGAATAAAACTAGGACTTGAAAAATAGAAAACCTGACATACAGTGAATTTATTTCCTATCTATGCTTTGATGAAATATGTGATTGAGATCAGGTATCAGAATGAACAAAAGATAGAAGATAGAATACTTTATTGGCCAAGTGTGACTGGACACACAAGGAATTTGTCTTGGTGTAAATACTCTCAGTATACATAAAGAAGGAACATTCGTTAAGAATCAAGAATCATAATGTACAACACTTAATGATAGTCATAGGGTACAATCAACATCAAATCATACTAGGAAACAGAGGATACAAGCAACAAAGTTATAGTCACAAATGGGAGGGGATGGGTGATAAGGAGTGATGAGAAGATTAGCAGTAATAGTAGTGTACACTTTGTAAATAGTTGAACAGTGTTGAGGGAATTATTTGTTTAGCAGAGTGATGGCTTTCGGGAAAAAACTGTTCTTGTGTCTAGTTGTTCTGGTGTGCAGTGCTCTATAGCATCATTTTGAGGGAAGGAGTTGAAACAGTTTATGTCCAGGATGTGAGGGGTCTGTAAATATTTTCACAGCCCTCTTTTTGACTCGTGCAGTATACAGGTCCTCGATTGAAGGCAGGTGGGTGGTAATTGTTTCAAAGTTCTGAAACATCCTACATAGACTTTAAGTTCTTGAGAAAGTGAATTGCATAGTTTTCTGCATCAGTCTACATAGATTTGTTTAAATTAAGAGTAATTATAGTTTCATAAAATACTATCTCAGTAGATCAAACACTATCTTGGTAGATAAAATTCCATGCACCCATCTAAGCAAAAATGACCCAGAGTCTCCCATAGAAATCTTTTTCATTATTTACTTTTAAAGATTCTTTTAAAGTGGAGATCTTGAGACTTTTTAAAACCAATCAGAGATTCTACTACCAAGTAGAATCTTGCTTGTCCAAACTACATGTCTTTGCATCCCTCTGAAGCTACTAAAAAGAGGGTAAAAATAAAAGTTCTTTTATGTGATTCAACACAAAATGGGCCCATGGTAGATAGGGACAAAAAAGTGCTTCATTTGAAGAGAAACAGAAATAAGGATGTTGGTTGAGTAGAAATGAAATGAAATAAAATAAACCAAAGCACACATCCAATCTTTAGCCTTTCTGATTTCTTGAAGCATTTCCCCTTGGCAGTTCTCCTGTTGCCACCCAGACAACAAGTGATCCCTCACAAGTGAATTTCAAACCAGCCTTCAATCACTTCTGCTGGCAAGAAAACACTATGAGTCAACCAGCTCCCTGATAGGAAAATTCAAAACATAAAAGTCAAAGAATATTCAGCTCCCTGAATTGACACAATCTTCTATGACTATTTGTGGAACAGAAAAAAAAGAGGCGGCAGCAACAACAGCAAATCAGAGGAAACTGCTATGAAGACGCCTTTCTTTTGTTTCTGTTTAAAAACATCAATCTGCTTGATAGAAGACTAGTTTAGCAGCATTTTTGTAACCAGGTGTTGTTTACAATAGCACTAATGTGCCTAAAATGTGGCTAGGGATGCTGGAGACGAAGAGCTTGTTTGACCTGAGTTGTTAAAATGACAGACACACTTCGTTTCCCACTTTCAATAACATTTTTTTCAACAAAAGTCATGTTCAGGCCAAAACATACCTTCCAGGCTGAGCCATCACCAAATATAAACTATATATATATATATGTTTTCGGAGATTTTCGCGGGTATTTGTATATGGATCTTTGGTTCTTCGGGTTTTCTCCCACGTAGAGTTGGAAATATCTAGGCGACGTTTCGATGAAGTCTCATTCATCATCTTCAGGCTTGTGTCTTCGGCCTTGTGCTTCTCAGAGTGATGTGAGCTTGCAGCTGCTTCTTCCTTTTAACTACTAGTGGGGGTGTGACTTGATTGGGTGGGGGCTTGGCTGTGTTCTGATTGGGTGGGGGTGTGTTCTCATTGGTTGGGAGTTTGGCTGTGTTCTGATTGGTTGGGGGGTTGGCTGTGTTCTGATTGGCTGGGGGTGTGTTTTGTTCTGGTGGGGGTTTGGTTGTACTCCGGTTAGTCTCAGTTGCTGGGGGATTTGAGCTGGTGAGCTGTGATCCTATTGTTTGGCTTCGCGTTCGTGGTTGTGCTACATCTTCATGGTGGGCATCAGTTCCCTTCATGTATGGGTTGGGGGGGGTTGAAGCAGGTAGTGATGCAGCTGTGGTACGGCTACTGGTCCGTGGTCGGGTTTCATCTTCTGTGTGGGTGTGAGTCTGCTTTCTGCGTGGAAGTGTGGTGGTAGTTTCTTGTGTGGCCCTCGTGGGTGTGGGTCTGGTGTCCTTTATGTTAGGTACTCTTTTGTTAATGAGGGCGGGTTTCCAAATGGCTGGTAGGCGGGAGGTGTCATCTCATTTATTCATGCTGTGTGGGCGTTTTTCTATCTCTATGGCTTCTATCTTCTATCTTTTTCTATCTCTATGGCCTGAAGATGATGAATGAGACTTCATCGAAACGTTGCCTAGATATTTCCAACTCTACGCGGGAGAAAACCCGAAGAACCAAAGATCCATATATATATATATATATATATATATAGTTTATATTTGGTGGTTTATATATATATATATATATATATATATATGGTTTATATTTGGTGATGGCTCAAACTAATATATATATATATGTATGCACGCATACATACATATATATATAATTTAAAACATATCAGTAGAAATAAATTATAATTGGGGAGAGATTTAAAATATTTAAAATAAAACTTGAACTCAAGCAAACTAGCTGAAAGAGATTTGCCTTCTTAATGATCAGTGCAGATGAAAGTTATAAGGTTCTTTGTTTGATTCCACAGAATTGATGTCACCACAGAAAAGACTTGACCCAAAGGGGATGGATAAACCACCAGAGGCAGCCCTGCCCAAATTAATTTAGTGGATGCTGGGAAGCCTGCATGAAGAGATGGTTCACCAGGTGCCCCCGGTCCAGATGTGAGGTGCAAAAATCTGAACAATTAATTAGAGATAAAAAAAGAGATACAGAAAACTATTACCTGTGGACAGACATCTGGATTTCTGCATCTCAGAGAGCTTACATTGGCATTTATGGCCATTCAATAACCACTAGATTCTAGCTTTCAAAGCATTAATCTCACATCAGGATGAATGCCAAAACATTTTTAGGTAGGATACATTAAGGTATCAAGGGTGAGGTGTGTGTGCTGGGAGATACCTTCAAGTCTTGCCTATCTGGATTGATCCCTGCAGTTCTCTTGGTTAGGTGTTGGGAATGGTTTGCCCTTACCTTCTTCCTCCTAGGGTTGAGAGTGATTGGCCCATTAGCCCAAGGTCATATTCCTTTCTAGCCTGATGCCTTAACCAGTACACCAAACTGGCTTTCACAATTAAGAGAGTTACGAAAGAAGAAGAAAATGCCCCAGAAAAAATCCCTACAGTTTTTCAGGAATCTCCAAAGTGATGGCAGATGGATCCCTGATAGCATCTTCCTGGGTCTTCTTCAGATACAAATGAGATTTCATTTTAATAAACTTGTATGGTGCCCAGAATTATAGAGAGTTGGGTGACATGCAAGTTTATTATTAAAATGACTGATGTCTATGGCCACCTTTTCTCTCTCTAAGGATTGGTGTGTAAAAAGCACAATATCTGAAGATAGTCTGATAACGTACTTTACAAAATTACTTGGTCACAATTCAGAGGGATGGCCATCTACCATAGTTATCCTAAATGAGAGATCGTCTTTTGCTTCATTGTTCTCATCCTCCTTTCTATAGGTATTGGATTAGGGAGTACTTGCTGTTATCTTAATTGTTACATGCTGTAAACACAGATAGAACTCACAAACGGGAACATGATTATACAATAAGATACAATGTGTAAAACTTGCTAAGTCTCTTTTTAAGCATGTATATATGTATTTATTTTATTTGATTCTTTGTAGTCTGCCTTTATTATTTTTATAAATAATTCAAGGCAGAGAACATATCAAACACATCTTCCTCACCCTATTTTCCCCCACAAAAACTCCATGAGGTCATTTGGGCTGAGAGAGAGAGTGATGGGCCCAATGTCACCTAGCTGGTTTTTTAATCACTTAAGGCAGCCCTAGAACTGACAGTCTTCCATTTTCTAGTCTGATGCCTTAACCACTAGCCTGCATTGGTTCTGTGAACGAGAATCCATTTCATTATGTGTTCTAATAAAGATATTTCTGCCACAGTGATCCAGAAACTAATTGGCAGGCAGTGTAAATATTCAGAATTGGTATAATCTGGTTTTTACAGGATCTTCTGGAGAACAATCTGGGTACAACATTTCCTACTATTTGAAGTTTCTGAGTGATTCTCAAAGACAGCTCCACATACAGTTCATTAGAGAAATCAAATCTGGAGAGTAAAAAATGTATCATTAGAAACAATCATTACTGTCTATGAGGGATGCAGCTGGCATAATGGCCAATGTCGCTAAAACATTACTCTGGCTATGAATAATATCTGAAGAGTCATAGAGATATTTGCAGCTACAATATGACACACACACCCATCACAATCCTAGAAATATAATTCCCTGGAGTTTCAATTTATTTCCCATCATCCCTTATTATCTATACACAAGCATTCAGGAAGTCACACCATTGCCAGATGATGTTAGGACAGAGAAATGGATTTGACTGTCCTTGGCTTAAAGAATGCATGTAGAATTCTTGATTTCCTATTTCACCAGCTAGTTTTTGACTTCCTACTATACCAATAACAGTTTATGAATTAACTACTGTCTCTAGAGAATTACTCATTTTTATATTTCTTTTTTAAACCAATGGACTTTTCTCTCCTTAGCTCCACAAATATATATATTTTTTTTAAAAAAATAGGCTTTTCACACTGTCTCCTTGCCAAGCATTTTCCTGAATTAGAGGGGCCTTAAGACATTTGTTTTTCATTGATCAGACTATCCAGTTACTTCCTTTAATATCTAGCAACAATCATGTGACACTTTTTCCAAATAGTTGTCATAATAATAAATACCCTATTTTTAAACATCGACATCTACCAAAAATCTGCTCAAATCCCAAGCAACAGATTTAAACCAAGTTTAGATAATGTTAATGCTATCCATACCAGTACTTTAAAGTTATAGAAGAGGTCAATAATGAATGTTATATGAATGTTATATATTCTCTGCCTTACTATGGTTTTGCACAATCCCAGCAAGAATTTCTCTCTCAAGTGCTATCTGTTTAATGTATCATGATGATATGTGCTATCCATGAAGAAAAAGCCAGACCATTAACTCTTTTCTATAATAGCTATTAAGTGAAAGATAAAGTTAAATTTAAATCCCATGTTGATCCATAATCCTATTTTTATCTGGCTGTATATTTGCGAATAAACTGATTTAAGACATTATCAACAGATTTCTTTGAGTGAGAAAGAAAGTCTAGCATCTTTGGAAACAATTTTGGACAGTTGTGAAGTCACCATGAAATGTGCCTGGGAATTTACTTTCTTGATTGCAGATTTAGACAAAATGGCAATCCACAATGGACATAGCTGAAATAACTTGGAATAATCACCATAATAAAAAAAAAATGTTTCCAAATCCCAAATGCCTTGATCTTTTTTGGTGGGGAGGGGGGAGTCCTTTGTCATCAGAAAAATCATGAACAAACAGATGAATGAATTCCCAGTTAGAAAGGGCTGTTATCAAAGATCAAGTAGATGAAATCAGTGATCAATGTCTCAGTTAAGGATAAGGAGCTCATTATAGCAAATCTTTCTACGCTATGAAGTCTAAAATTTAGAAGCTTTTTACTTTTATTTTTCTATTTTCCTTTTTTTTTTTAGCTACCAGCAGAACACCATGTCCTTAATATAGTATTGTTGCTCTTTCTGAACTTGATGTCCTTACTAGCCAGACTCCTGAAGTATCACTATCTAAGACACTCCTCAGCAGGATATGGGCAAAAAGTATAATGATGTCGTCCACCTGGGAATTGCTGGAGGAAAGCAGGCACGTTATACCATTTAGGAAGCTCTTTAAAGACAACAGGAGTCAAAGAGAAGGTAAACCAAACTAAAGCTAAGAGGTGGAAAGTAAGGGATGTGATCGTGCTGTCTTTAAAAATAACTTCAGAACTCCCTTCAAACCAAAAGCTTGATCTGTGTCTTTATTGCCCAGATAGTTTGTTGATTTTATGTCTTGTACAGCGAGAGAGGGGAGGGAGGGAGGAAAAGGGAAGATACATTTTTCCCTCCCCTGTTTAGCCTCTTTTTTCCCTCACACAATACTCTGTTCCTGTACATACAACTGGGTCAGTGTGTGGTGGAGGGTTAGTGTGTTGAGGGGATACAAAAAAAGTCATCTGACCCACTTAGCAAATCCCCAGGGGTTAAATTTAGCACAAAACAAACCAAGCCATACATAGGGCTAAGCTAACTCTAGTCAGTGATTGCTAACTCAGTTAGTTAATTGGAGCATAGCACCAGACCAAAGAGGAGAAAAATAGAAATTGGTAGGTAGCTTTACAACCTGTGTCATTTTCCCCAGATTGGAAGATAAACATATACCATATGGCCTCCATATATTCATATGGATCTACTGAACAAATTGGACCCCTGATAGTAACCCTTATATTTCAATATAATGCTTTGTTGAATAAGCAGCATTTTTTAAAAAAGTTCAAACCAGAACATGTCCTACCATCAGAATTATAGTATTTAAACTATTAATATTAATACATTGAATTATCTGGTTGTTTTAGGGATACTACATATAAAAAGGCAGGATAGAAACATAACAATATTAATAAGTTCACACACATACACCACAGTCCAAAGCATCTTTTCTCCATCAAATCCCAACTAAGCTATAGAAGGAAATTTCCTTTATCGTTGTTTCTTTCTATTTCTAAAAAAATAAATCCTAAACTGGATGAAAAATTATTTTTGGGGTGGTGGTAGAGAGAGGAATGCTGATTAAGAGCTAACTAGCTTTTGCCATGCAAGAATACAGTATTTAGTTGTACCTATTTTATACAAATCTGCATTGTTTTACTCCCATTTAGCTATAAAAATGGCCAGAAGAGCCACAAAGAGATTTAACTGAATACAACTATTTAACAGCTTTAGAACACTGAAACTAAGTAGCAATTAGCAAAACATTAACTACAGTAATTATTTTTGTTGAGACTGCTAATCTATTACTACTGACACAGAAGAGCTATACTGGTAAATCCCAGAGTACCTTTTGTCTACCCCTAGTTTCCCCTATCTTTCTGGTCTCAGTTTACACCAACAAAATGCTCATCTGGAAAGAGCTGCATAAACAAATGTTCTGTCACAACATCCCATCAGGACATGGTTATACAATAAAGTCAGGCTGCTAGTCCATGTTTAAATAATGGGTATTGATTCCCTTGTTACTTACTGTCCTTGCTTTGAACTTCATTAATCAATGTACGCTTCCTGAAATCCAATGTCTAAGTCTCAGAGAGGTGAACACAGACAAGATTTGTAACCCAGAAAGCAAAACAACATTGTGCAATCAGTAATCTCCTTGGGCTGCAAACTTGTGTTGTTCCATTAAAGTGAAAAGAAAAGTATCTATTGTCTTTCATACAACTAGAGGCAGCTATTATGTATTTCAGTGCATGTTCTACCAGGAACTTAGACAAGTCTCCTGTGATGCAGAATTCTCAATTTCTCCTTTTCACAGATGTGAAACAACATTTGCAAGACAAAATAGACACAAATTCCATCTGAATTCTTTCACCAGTAATACTTTTTGCAGGCTGGCTGCTGTGAAGTTGACATTTAGACATTTGCAGTATGGAATAGAGTGCCAATAAAGTGAATATTTGCCCTATAGTTCTTTGGGTAGCAATATGCATGAAGCTGAGAAATAAAAAGAGCAGTGGCAGAGCAGGGAGTTCAGAACAAGATATGAAGAAAAAAAATGTGCTTATTAAAGAGACTGGGAAAACAGTAGATTTTATAGAGAATGCCTGGAAGCCTGGCACTCAGATAAACAACATCTACATCCCTCAAAAGAGATAATCAAAAAAGCTAAAAAATCACCACATCTCCATGCCAGTAATCAACATCCAGAGATGTTGAGCAGAGATTAACACTACGATTAATATTGGACCAAAAATCAAGTGGTAAATAATATTCCAATGTAGGAACTGTCAACTCATACAAACAATCAAATGGTAAACAACAATCTAATCAAGGAACTACCAAGACACTTCCACCAACATGAACAAGGCAAGTGAACAGAGAGCAAACTCCATTTTCTATAAGTGAAGAACAATAGCGAATTCTGCTTAGAGGAATCACTACATGTCTTTCTTGGGTTTTGGAGGCTGACTTTTCTGCTTTGAAAGGTATCCACAGGAGTCATCTATAAATGAAGCATCACTTATTTTAATGTGTCACACATATCTATTCAAACAAAAGGGATTTTGACTTCCCAATCTCATCCGCAATTTTGACCGTGTTGTTTTTAATTATTCTTTTTTTAATCAGTTTAAAAGATTTTTTTTTTTTTAAAAAAAAGAGAGAGAAAATAGGCAAAGAAAAAAATAACTGAGAGAAATAGTATCACTAAGTGGACAAATTTATTGAGGTTGGACAGTTGGTGATCAATATCACTGATGATCACTGATAGAAAATGAATCATAAATTTAAAAAATTCCAGAAGAATAAAAGGATTATAGAGATCATTTGAATGCCAAATTGAGTGCCCTAATTTCCACAAATTTGTTATTTAAGATTTCAAAACATAGAAAGGTAGAAAGAACTACTAAGAACATTGGTAAATACTTAATTTCCAATTTTCCATTTGTTCTGCTTTGATATACAAAGTCATTTTGTCTTTGTTGGGGGTCTCTAAAAAAGCCCTTTGTCTTTATTAAAATATAGTCATGTAGTGTTGAAAAAAATCTTAGGGTGGATTAGAATCCTAAAAGATAAAATAATAATGTGAAACAAAATACTGTGTATACAGCAACAATATTTTCATACAACCATTAAGAGAGAGAGAGATTTTTAGAACCAGGCTAGTTCTGTTACCACATAGGACAGCACTTCTCAGAAGCACCTTTCATGATCCTAAAAACAGCTCTATTTAGTGTTAAGGGTAGTCCTGTGATTGAATTAATTAGAAGCTTGATTCCTGAGCAGCAGTGAAATCTAAGAAGACACTAGGGATGGATTGGCATCCATATTTTTACCTTCAAAGCCAAGGTGACGCAGCGTTTAGAATGCAGCACTGCAGGGCCAACTCATTTCTCAGTCCAAGAGTTCGATTCTGAGAGGCTCAAGGTTGACTTAGACTTCCCTCCTTCCAAGTTTAGTAAAATGAGAACCCAGATTGTTGGAGACAATATGGTGGCTCTGTAAACCTCATAGAGGGCTGTAAAGCACTATGAACCAGTATATAAGTCTAAGTGCTATTGCTATTCATCAAACTGGCTTGCTAACTGCTTCATATGGCAAGGAAGGAGTTCATGTGGATCACCTATGACTATATTATATTTAATTAACAGAGGTAAAAATCCATATTCAAGAAAAGATGAACATTATCAATCCAGTAAACTTCACTGAAATAATATATATTGATGGCTGAAGACTACAGGGTGTCAGCTTTCAACATACTTAATTAAATTGTTAGCAATGCATTTAGAAATAGGGAGATTTGAGGGGATGGTGAAAAATTATTTACACCTCAGAATTCTTATTAATAGTGTTACTCCTGGAGGCTGCAATACATTCCATTTCACCTTTCTTAAAGGAATGAACAGTTGATGGTTTCCAAAGTAGTTTGATCTTCTGTATCTCTTGGGTAATGTGTTAATGGTTTTAAACCAGGAGTTCTTAAAGGATGCTCTCTGATTCAGTTTATTTTTAATTAATAAATAGATACTTTCAAGATAGTTATTTTTAAAAAGATATCAATTTCCCATTTTATCACTTTCTGTTTTGGGTTTTATATTTTATGTATACATGCATGTATAGATGTGGATGTGGGTGTATAAATATACCTATATTCTTTATTTTGCAGGAAAATGAGGAAAAACAAATCCAGTCCAGACGTTCAAATACTTATTTTTTGAAATTGTATTTATCCATGTTTTACTAACTATTCATTGACTCTTTTATAATTAACAGTAATAGTAACCTAAGTAAGATTCCCTCCGATCCAAAATCTAAGGGTTACTGTGGAACCTTTAGGCAAGAAAGATAATACCAATAGTTTCCAAAGTAGTTTGATCTTCTGTATAAGCAGTGATTTTCAGTCCTGGCTTATTGTTTGAGGAGAAGGAGGAAATATTAAATTAGAAAAAGGAAAATAAAATTTATTTATTTATTTATTTCAGTTTATATACCGCCCCCCCTCTCCCAAAATGAAGTTGATGGCATCACAAATAAGAACAATATACACTACAGAACTGGAGGCAAGCCCTATTTCTTCTTCAATCAAATGGCTCTTAAAACAGTTCTATATAATGTTTTACACATACATGTAGATTTGATCACCTATGCAGGCAGAAAAAAAGCACAGATTTTGTCATTGTCCAGTATTCTTGAACTGCAAATTCCATGCATTGCTCCATGGTGAAGGGATACTGGAACAACTTTTTTTTTTCTTTTCATGGTGGCACTTTTGCTTTGTTTAGCTTCTAATTCTGTCCACTCAGAAAATGTGCAGAGTAGAAAAATAGAGTATAAATCAAATAAAAATAAAATATTTGCCTATAGGCAGCCCTAGGCAAATGACATCAGTAAATGCCGTAGATGGTAATAAAAGAGTTAGCAAGCTGCCATCATTAAAAACTCACTTGTGAAATTTGATCCCATCAATGCAGCAATAATATAGGGTAGAGTGATTGACAAGACTGTGTTGGCACAGAAACTTTTTTTTTTTAAATCCTCTGGCCTATTTCTAATGAACTAAACTTTTAAAGAACAAATGCACATGTGGAAGCAGTAGGAGATAATTAGCTCTATTAAATGAGGCTGTTCATTGGATTCTAACCATAATATCTTTCACAGCGGGAGAAAGAGTCTATTTATGTGTCAAGGATCCTTACCCGTGACATTTCCTAATTGCTTTGGGGGAGTTCTGTTACTTACCTAAACATCAGGGGACACCGAACCTGAAGTTTACTGTCGAGATCTTGGGAAGATGATAATGTGTGGAATGATGATTAGGCAGTGGGATGAATTATTATTTTTTTTTGGTCTTCTTTTCTTTTAATATATGAATCATCGAGTGGGGGAATGAAATCCAATCATACACATCTGTTGATTGATTACAGTCAGAGAGGGACAAAAAATGGAGCACTCATGTTGGATTACTTCTTTAGCCAGAACATACATGAATACATACCGACCCCACGAGCTATTCACATTTGGGATAAACAATGCAATACTAAGCTGAGATAAGGATATCATAAAAAAAATTAAAGGCAAGACAATTTTTTTTACCTAAATATAGATTATACCAATATTATTCACTACAACACTATTCTCCATCTTTCAAACACAGCCATGCCATCAATATACCCATACATTGATTCAAACGTTGCCTTTTTCTTATTAAACTCCCTACCTCTCTCTCTTTTTTTCAGGATCTTATCAATTCTATCCAACCACGTCTTTCTAGGTCTTCCCCCTTTTGTCTCATTCACTCTTCTTTCATGTATTTGTTTGGTGATTTGATCCTCATTCATTCTCGTTGTATGACCAAATCATCTCAGCATACTTTTTTCTTCATTCAAGTTTGTATTCAATGCACATTTCCTCAGCAACCAATTATTTTTGATTGCATCTCTTTTTGCTTTACACAGTAACCTTTTAATTTATGACTTCCATTTTGTCAATCCTGCAAGGTAGACCAAGCCAGGAAATCAACTCTGCAGCAAGGTAAAACTACATTTATTGAGACATACTAACAGAATTTTTCAAGACTGAAAAAATACCTCCTTTTTGAGTCAATCAGAGAAGCATCTATCTGAACTACTTCCAAATGTTATCTCATTTCTCCAGACGCATGCATACATACAGTATATATATACAGTATGTATTTCAGGACCTCTTGCCTAAGTAATGTGTCTTGCATACTTCTGCCAATGTCATATTCTTTTCTCGATATACTGTTCAATTGATTTTTTGATATACCATATATTCATAAAAAAATAAAGGAGTCTCTGCAGGTTATACCCTGCTAGTCATTGTTGTGGTTCGCCTGTAGCAGGTGCAGATGGCTGAGGTCTCGGAGAGCAGGGACTCAGATAAGGAGCCTGCATGTGATGGAGGGATGGGGTCAGGACCATCAAGGAGTGGAATGTTGCCTTCAGAGATTGAGGAGGCTGGCAGCAGTGATGAAGAGGTTCCCGAGGAGCCTGTGCCCAGTGCACACAGGACTGCTTCAAGGAAAGAGCAGCTGCAGCAGCACAGGTGACTCGGAAGTAAGGCTGCAAGGTAATGGCCCCTTCCTTAAGAGATAAAAGCCAGCTGAGAAACCAGAGTTCTTTGCAGGAAGCAAAGAAGTTTTTGTACTCAAACCTTGTGGATGTATAGAGTATCTTGGTTGGAGTTTGGAGACTCTTTGTGTTTGAAATATTTCTTAGTAACTTTATCTTGTGTTCTTGGCAGCCTTGCACAACATTGGCTAGGTTCTTTCTTATCAGAGACAATTAGTTTGAAACAGCCTTTTAACCATGAAGGAATGGAATTCATAAAGAATCATTAAAAAGTTTTGCTGTTACCTCTGTTTCGTGTTTGTTTCCTTGGAACAAGGTTTGAGTCAGAACAATAGGGGGCAGTAGTCATATCTGTTTCAAAGCCATTGAGCCAGTTCTGTCTGAAGACATTTCTGTAGTCATGTGGCTAGCATGATATCACAGAGCACTGTTACCTTCCCACCAAAGTGGTACTTATTTATCCACTCGCATTTGCATGTTTTTGAACTGGTAGGTGGGCAGGAACTGGGATGAGGACAGAACCTTAAAATCATTGCATGGAACCTGCCTCTTGAACCTAGGCTGCTGGCTTTCCATCTTAATCACTGAACCATCATGCTTCCCCCTGTATATCTATATAATTTCTATATAATAAAATGGGTATAGGTGCACTCTAATGTACAGCCGTTCTTGTTTATTTTTACAAACATAGATTTCTTCCAATTTCTCTCATACTGTGACCAGCATATGCCCAATGTTAAAAATTCTGCATCCGTTTTTATGTTTTTAGTAAACATTCCCAGAAGGTACATAAATTCATCTATTTGTTCTAATCTTTACTGTTTAGGTAGGATTGGCAATTTCCATTCACAGTGTTATTTTTCAAAACTAATTCTGACTTGGAAAAGTATCAGGCAGTGTTGCATCTTGGCACAATCACAATTTAATTTTCGTACAAATCCTAATACCCTGAAGTATGATATTGGCTGTGGATTGGACTTGCAACAGAGCAAATAAAATATATTTAACTGTTTGGGCATATCCACCTGACTTACACTTTGCATAAGGGTCAAAAATCTTCAGTTTCTTTATCATTCACCATGAGCAAAAAGTAGTTAGTTTCCTGTATAGTGGTCCATATAATACATTTGCACACTGTCTGTTCTCTTCCCAATTAGCTGGCCTTTTCAAGGTCATGATAGAGCTACAGTTAAGTATATTCAGTTGTTAGGTTTTCTCTTCTCTTCCCTCCACAGCACTATCCTCACAAAAAAATAAAGTTGAGTGCAGATGAACCAATTCCCTCCAACAAATACTGAAGAATTATGGTTTCTTTCATGAAGCGGTAGCAATGGGCTTTCATTAACTAGGTTAAGATAATGAGTCATGGCAAGGTCTTCAGCCCTGACTCCCTAAATTTGTCCTTTTCCCCACCCATAATTTACACAATAAAAAGATACAGTTTAGAAATGCCTTGCCTCAAGATGTTAGCAACAGAATTAAGAGAATTTGAATATGATTTACACAATTTCAGCTCTAGAGTTCATACCAGCCTTGTCATCCATAGTGCTGCTAAATTTACTGGTGGTAATCTTAATATCATGAAGGGTAGCCACTGGTTATGACAGAACACAAGGAAAAAATGAAGTAGTAATTTGTCACAGTGACAGCCACATAACTCCTGTGACAACTCAATTCATAAATTTCACTCCAGTATCTTCTGCAGAGTCCCTTCTTGTAAAATAATAGCTCTGGAGGACAACATTGCCAGCATAGTATGAAGTAGGACACAGCGTATAGGAGGATATTTCAGTGAAGGTTGCTATGTATGCTGATAACAGGGAGTAATTAATGCCTTTCCCTATTGCTATTGCAAAGTTTCTGAAGAAATAGTGATGATTCAATTCTTTGCACATTTCCAACTTTTACGTCTTTGCCTTTCTAAAGGCTAACATTCGCACACAGAATATTTAGCATGGATATTGCTGAAAAGGAGCATCCAACCTCTTTTTGTGAGTGTAGCGCTAGCTATGAGGACAATCTTAATGCAGCTCTCCATTTTTTACAAAAAAGAAATTGTGGAGCTGCATATTTTTGCTGTGGATGCTACTGACTTGTGCCATTTTACCAGTGCAAATCAATTCCTCTTCACAATGGGAGATGAGGGGGAAACTGCTATATCTTTTTATTCTTGCTTTTTACATCCAGATACCAGTTCAGACATTGCCTTTGCTTGTTTAAACTTTTAATTTTTACCTTTTTGAGGATCAAATCATCTGTTTCCAGTCATGATTGATATCTCACTTTTACTCAACCCATATACTCTTCATTTATATATTTATTTTCCAATGTTTTCATTCATTCTATCCGATCAAAGCACTTAAAAAGACTTCTGTAATAATCACTCATATCCATTCAATCCACATTCATTCAGCATAAGTTCATTTCTGAGTCTGTCTCTTCTTTTTTATCACATGTATTTCTTATCTCTATGCTTTCTCCTGACATACCCAGTTTATTTATTTTTTATTTATTTTATTTTGTCAAGCAATTATAAGATAACAGGTATAAGAATATGAATAGTTATGAATACTTGAAATGGATACATATAAGAAAAATAAAAAGAAACAATAGGAAAGAATGGTAGGCACTTTATACATCTTATACATCTTGACAATGCAACTTTCACCTAAAGCCAATTGTGCTTTGTTTGACCAATATTTATTTCTCACTTATTACCCAGAACTTTCTAACACTTGCACTTCTTAAAAGATTCTCTCATCAAAGTACATAAATTAAATTACTTGATCTAACTTTAATCTATAATTTACAGTCATTCACTCCATTTTATACAAATATCTTTATCTTCAATACATTTATTTTGAAAACCATACTCACCATACAATCTATCTAAATTTTGCTGCAAGTATCATATTTATACATAAATACATCTGCATTTACATCTCCAAGCAACATACCTATAAATCACCATAACGTTCCATAAGTTTATCCATAAGTATATGGAACAACCCAAGATACATTGTTCATTTTTTCATTATTTCCTATTCAGAACTGCCATTCACGAAGCATTCCATTCATTCTTACTCATTACACACTAAATCAACATTTTTATTGATTTAAAAATCAAGGTGTTTTTTTTTTTTCAGGTTAACCCAGATCTTTCAGGGGGCGTGCATAAGTGCATCAATCGTGCCTTACCGTCCCTGTCTTATTGTTTCTTTTTATTTTTCTTATAAGTATCTATCTCATGTATTCAAAATTATGTTTATTCTTATACCTGTATCTTGTAAGCGATTGACAAATCAAATAAATAAAAATTAAAAAAAATAAATATCTGGATATCTATGGAGTTACAGACTTTCTGCTCAGTGTGCCTCACTTTACATTTTTTAAATTGAATGCCATCTGCCAAAAATTGGCTTTTCATCCTGTTTAACGATATCCTTTTGGTAACTTCTTCACAATACTCTGTGATATCATTTACTAATTTGACCAGCTCACTGCTTATCCAATAAGTCAAGCATTAGCAACAAGTTTAAAAGCACACACCCCAGCACAGTTCCTCTGACATCACTCCATTGAGAACACTATTTATTCTCATAGTAAAGGATGCACTCTCTTATTCTGTGATTTCTAAGTTTACTTTAGAGCTTTCCAAAAGTCCAAATATACAGCATCAACAAAGTCACCTCCATCGATGTGTCTGTTTGTTACCCACAAAAAGAAATTCTAAGAGGTTGGTAAATCAGATTTTACCTTTGCAGACTCCAGGAGGAGTTTATTTTTACATTATAACTGAAAATTGAAAATGTTACATAAATTATATTCAGAAATGAAATGTTCATATAAGCAAACAATATTATGGCTGTCTAATTTAGATGAAAGGAATAAATTGCCCATCAGAATACAATTGTATTAGTCTTCCTCCATCTTCCCCATGCCCAAAAACTTTTAAAATCTCTTAGGCCAGCATTTTACAACCATCTTTATAAATTATGTGTTTTCTTTTTCCTACCAATATTAATCAAATCTTACAACTATCTTTTGCAAAATTTAGCAATGAAATGGATTGGCAACTTGCAATGTTCCAGGAATCAACCTGTTTTTCACATTTCATTCACTTTTCCCTGGGCAAAGGCAATTCAGCATTCACTGTATATTTTCATTTGTCGTCTGAGTCCCAAAACATCAACAAGAAAACAGTGAATCCCTCCATTGTCTAAAATACAGACACACTCTTATCTATCCAATAAACAAGTGAGGGCAACTCAAAGGCCTTTATTTGAAGAAGCTGTTTCTAATTTATCCACTTTCTGGTCATTTAATCTATATAACATTTACACTTTAAAGGGCCAAATTTAAAAACACTTATTAAATTATGGAATTATCCACTAGCCTTTGAAGACATAATGAAATCACACATACAATACAACATATTCCTAAAAATATGATGTATTCCACACAGGGGTGGGATATGACAGGGTTACCTACCGATTCGGGATTTACGAGGTTCGGGGATTTATGATGTGGTTTCTTGCATGCTGCTAGTCTGTGCCTGTAAATCGTTGCCTATAAATCGTCATCAGCACGCTGCGTGTAGAGAAGCAGCCTTTGAAACAGCCCTCTTTTCCTGCTTTTTAAACTGCAGCTGTGCCTCATTAGGCAGCTGAAGTTGAAAAATCAGGAAGTAAAGATCAGGTAAGAGCCCGGGTAGGTGGCTGGGCAAAAACATCAGCAGACATAGAACCGGTTCTATGTCTGCTGCTCTTCAAAACTACCAGTTCTACAGAGGTGGACAGAACCGGTAGAAACCCACCCCTGCTTCCACATTTATAGAACTGAACTACAATTCTTCAAACATGCACCATTATAACTAAAATTTTGGAAGTTGCATTCTATCACGTTTTGAAGGCACCAGATTAGGAGAGTCTGAAGGAAAAAACATTACACGTGTTCAGGGGTGGGCTTCAAAAATTTTAGCAAAGGGTTCTCTGCCTGATTGCTGGCTAGGCATGGCCATGGTGGGCATGGCCTAGTTGGCCTCCTGCACCATAGCAGGGACGGGGGCATTTTTGCCCTTTCTGGGGGCTTCTGGAGGCTTTCCTCGAGCCCCCCAGGAGGACAAAAACTGCCTCCTGGGCTCCGGAGGCTCTCTGGAAACCAGAAACGGGCCCATTTCCAGTTTTCCCAATCTTCTGGGAGGGCCATTTTTCACCCTCCCCGAGCCTCTGCATGCGCCCTACACTTACCTACATCCAAAACAGGCTGCATGGGAACTCCTGGGAGGGGACGGGAGGGGAGTGGTAGGCAGGACCAGTCAGGAGTGGGATTTGGGGGTTCTCTGAACTGCACAGAATCTTAGCTAGGGGCTCTCCGAAATCCCTGAGAGCCCCCAGCAGTCAACCCCTGCACATGTTATCTCAGTAAAAGAAGTAAATTAGTGTTTGCTTTTTCCCCTTCCCATTAAAAAATAAACTTTTTTAATGAAAGTCAGAATAAAGTGTACGACCATCCAAACATTTTTGATTCTATAAATCAACAACCCTTGCTGGCATGCAACATTTTATCTGTTTCCCTTTTGTAATTCCAATATTAGGAAATAACCTCTGATAGAGATATTGGTGATGGTTTATGAGAGGGCAACTGACATTGGATAGCTCGACTATGCGGGACTTCAGAGAATAATTAAAAGAATCTGAATGCCTTTGGAACATATTCCAATGATCTAGATCAGGGGTGTCAAACTCACGTTGTCATGGCAGCATCACGTGACATATCGGGACTTTTTTTCTCCTTTGCTAAACTGGACATGGGCATGGCCAGTCCATGATGCATTCAGCACATGGGCCGGGAGTTTAACAGCTATGGTGTCAGAATTCCAAAAAACCTCCACTCAAACAAATAACTCTGAGACAGACATCCTCTCAAAAGTTCTGTTTTATTTGGATAGTAAACTGGCACATCTGGGGAATCCCAAATCTGAAAGTTCTGGGTTTCCTTGCAATAAGTAAAAACTACAAATCCACCCCCTGCAACCATCATCACATCATATGCCCCAATCACCATCCCTCCCAACTTGAGATATCCCTTCACCCTGGTGCAGAATAACATGACCTTGACTTAGAAGAAGAATGCTATTATGTCTAATCACATACATTCCAAAAAATTCCCCCTTCCATTTTCCCAGGCTCAAGAATGTGGCATTGTGGCAGTGTCAATATGGCTTTCAAAGCTGATACCTGGTCTACATCATTGTTCCTCAACTTCAGCAACTTTAAGAAATGTGGGTGGGTGTCAGCTCCCAGAAATTCCAACCAGCATGTTGAATTCTGGAAGTTGAGGGCTACACTTCTTAAATTTGCTAACACTGCTCTAGACTCCCACAGGAATAGGAACATATTCTCTGTTATCAAGAACAGAAAAAAAAAGTTTAAAAGCTAATTTTGAAACACAATTCCACACACATTAAAACTTAAGTCCCCTTTTTATCAGACATTGTGTTTCCTGTCCTCTCTGTACACTTGTCCTTTTTGAACTACAGCACAAAAGTTGGTTGCATGCAAAAATTCAGTTCATTCTTCAGAAACAAGATGAAAGCTGTATATGAATTATTCTGATGTCCTGAAGCTGGGGCCAAGTGCTATGCACTCTCTGCACTCTTTTTTTCTTCTTCAAAATGTGTGTTGCTCATATTCACAAACATTTGTCATACTATTGATTTTTCTTACCATCTTAAACAGTGATGTGTGTGACCTAAGGCACCCATTGCCTGCTCAATGGGTCAGAACCATTTCAGTGAACATTTCTTTAACATTATTTTGTAAGACTCATTAGAGAAATATTAAAAACATTTGCCTCTATAAGGATCCTACAAGTGCCCTATGAAGCATGGAAGAAGAAAAAAATGATCCTGACCTTTCAGTGCAACTGGAACAAAAGTTTAACAGCAATTAAGCCTACTTCTCTTAGGCCTACTTCTGTCCCAATTAATTATAGCAGTTCATTTGATAAGCCCTCTTGCTTCTGTTGAAGGATTAATTAAATGGTGAGTGTGTTTTGAATATTTTACACACCTGTATGCTCTGATCATTAGAAAACAGTATTGTTCTAAAAATAGATAGCATTTACCTCAAAGAGGTAAATTAACTCAAAAATACCAAAAATTGAAATTGTACTAAATTATAATATTTGATGAATATCTTTCCCGAACAGAAAACAAACAAGCAAATCATTCCATGATCCATAATAGGCAGTGGTTCCACTCCTTCTTTCTTTCTTTTTTTCTTTCTTTCTTTCTTTCCTTCCTTCCTTCCTTCCTTCCTTCCTTCCTTCTTAAGATTTTAAAAGGAAATCACAAATTCCAGACTACATAACAAACATAAGCTAAAAAATAGTCAGGGTTTCATTATAATTATGTATATAATTATAAGTACATCAACTTGAAAAGAAGATTCAGACATGAACTTCTATATATTTCAAATTGTTTTATTATTTATTTTACTTGGTTTCATTCCTCTATCCTGCTTTTCAGAGATTCTATCCCACTATGAGATCCTCTGGGTAGGAGGCTATAAATATTTTAAATAAATAATTGCAGCTATGGAATATAAATGCTACATACATGAAATCTGGACAAAGTTGCTAATTTTTCAAACTAAGAGCTGACCTTCTGAGAATGAGAAGAAATGGAGGTGAAACTAATACAGTGGCAAAAAAATTAGAAGTTTATGCATATTGTGGTCTGGATTTGGGGATTCTGCTTTGTAAATGCATATATACCTGGGAGCCTTTCAAAAACTGCAACATCTACTTTTGGAAATTGCTTCAGTGGAAGACATCAAATTTCACAGAATAGTATAGAAATCTATATTTTTTACATAAATATTGTTCAGATACACACATACATTTTTGAACCATTGCAAACTGCAGGACATCTGGTAAGAGAAACAGAGTAAAAAGTCTGTTTACATCTACATGCAAGCTATAGTGACAAATTATTTCTCCAAAAAATTATTAACTCTCCAGAACAGATCAGAAAATGATGGAAACTCAACATTAGAATCTCAGTAAATATACAAATTTCTGCACAGTAAAAGAAATACAAAATATGTTCCCAGGCAAATTTAATTACCTTTTCAAGGGAAGAAAAGAAACTATTCTCTAAATTAGTGTTGTTCATCCTTGGCAACTTGGGTTATGTGGGCTTCAGTTCCCAGAATTCCCCAGCCAAGCATGGCTTAAAATCACCAACGTTGAGAAGCACTGCTTTAAATGACTCCATTAGTGATAATCGGAAAACCTTGTACAAAGGAAACACCTACACTAACAAACAAAATTCTATGTCAGTTGTATATTGAATGAAATAGAAGAATCAACTGTTTCATGGATCCTTCTTCTACCCAATCCAAACATACAGTATAATTCTATGGTGACCTAGGTTAAAATATGCTTAAAATATTGTTTTCAGCATTGTATTTATCTATAAACCAACAACCTGCAGTAATTTTTAACACACAAGACTTACCACATGAGGGCATCTCAACAGATATCTCCATAAAATGAAAGGCTACCAGAAACAATATTGGCAATAATCAAAACTTTTTCTGACCATAAACAAGTGGAAGAAAAGTTTCACAGAAGACTTTACTATCACCTGCTCAGATTCCATTAAAAAGAAATGGCAATGACTGTTCAACTTAACAAAGATAGAACAAGTAATAAAAATACCTAAGGAATCATTTAATTAAATGTGATGGATTTCCTTTAGCCTTCCTTGCTTTTAATTTACAAGAAACCGTAATGGTGAAATGCAAGAAGCCTCTTTGAAACGTTGCCCCACATGAATGATAATCATCAATATGCTTCTGAAATGAAATCTATATAATAATGCTTGTCTGGGTTCTATTGATATCAAATCTACACTCACCCCTCCAAAGGACCAGAAATCTTCAATCTGGGCAGTCTTAATTTAATCTATAACACTTAGAATATGTATTCTCAGAATATATGCCATCAGTAATCACAGCAGGCAATATGAAATTTAAGACATTTTCATTACGATATGGCCCAAAGTTAATTTAAATCCCTCTGGAATATCATCTCCAGATGATTAAAATATTACATGTTATCTTAAATCTCTCAACAGAATGAATAGAAAAGCATAAGAAAAGATTTTGTAATCATTTGGAATATATGTTTTTGTATATGTCTGCAGGTTTGTATAACATATCTAGCAACTATCTCTTGTGAATTTGTGTTTTCCCATACTTCCTTCAATTATAAATGGAGTATATATCTTCAGATCAGTATTATTTGAGAGTCTTTTGACACTTTGTTATATTAATAGCTGCATATCTGCTTTAGAACAACTAACTATTCGTGTTTACAGGTCCCTTATCTGCAGAGAAGCTTTCCTGGCAAAATTTAAATCTCACTCTACCATCATCCTAAATGACAGGTTATTTTCTGGATACAAATGTTCAATTACATCAAAACTATAAATCCCTTCTTACCGTTGTACATATTGTACCTCTTCCTAAAAAAATGAAGCCACAGACTCATTTGGACTCCTTACATAAAGACTTTCAATTTAAAAATTTAAATTAAGGGTTTGGTCCAATTACCGTAGTTGCCCAATGAAGTGAAGGAGGAGAAAGTAATTTAGAATAAATTGCCTGACATTCTACCTTAAGTATTCCATTCAAGACATAGAAGTTTTGAATATAGTTTTTCTTGTAGCTGCCAACAATACCTACAATCAAAAATAAGCTTTTAGCTTTGACAAAGTTATATCTAAGTCAGTGGTGGGATTCAAATTTTTTTACTACCAGTTCTGTGGGCATGGCTTGGTGGACATGGCAGAGAAAGGATACTGTAAAATCTCCAGTCAGAGCTGGTATTTGCCAGTTCTCCAAGGTACTCAAAATTTCCACTCCAGAACTGGTCAGAACCTGCTAAATACCACCTCTGATCTAAGTCCTCTCTCAGGAAATTCCCATTTTTATATACAATATGAAAATTATTTGGAATTCTTTGTTAGTCAGTTGTTCCCAGGTCCTTGAATAGAGAGGAGGTCACATTGTGTTTACAGTAAATACTTCCTTTGGTTTATAGTTTCTCAATCCAGCTCCAGATTCTGCTTTACAGAAAAACTATTCAAGAAATGATTTGTATTTATTATTTCAATAATAATAAACACACTCTTCCATCTCTTGGTAGAGGTAATAGAAAAACACATTTAGCTTAAACATATAAGTTAAAAAATCTACATGTAAATAGCAGTGAAAATCAACTCAAAAAGCCTGAAGTCAACCCATTTCTTAAGGTAGAGGGAGAATAAAGAATATAAACTAAAAAAAGTGTATAATGTATTACTTTGATGTCATATGACACTTTACAAACAGATTATATATAATTATATGGATTCAAACACAGCAAGTTACATAGTGATATGAACAAAGCTTGAGTACATTCTGAGCATATAAATAATTGCTTAATTTATTTTTGTTGTAGAAATTTAAAATGATAAACCCAGAGATCTTGAATGATTATTTTTGCTGTATAATATTAAAACTAGAGCAGAGTTAATTTGTTTGATTTAATTAATGTGGGGAACTCTTTGGAATAAAGTTAGATACAGAAGAAGTTGAAGATAAATCATTTGCTTTTTTAAATACACTGCATTAATTACAATATCAGCATGAGCTGCAGTGCTCCAGAATGTGATTTCTCTTCTATCAATCTTAGATATTGTCACAATTATAGGATTAACAAAACCAAGTATTTTTATAACATTCTAAAGTTGAGGTGAAATATAAATTTAAAATTCAGTGAAGAATTAGCTTGAACCAAATTTATTTATTTATTTATTTAGTTAGTTAGTTAGTTAGTCTTTTATACCGCGCCCTCTCCCAATGGGACTCGGGGTGGTGTACAGCCAAATAAAATAGAATAGAAAATACAATATGATATTTAAAAGCAATTTTAAAAAGATTAAATTAAGTGGCTGATAAATAACTAATAGATAAGAACAATCAAGGTTAAAAGTTATAAAAATTAAAAACCGATTAAAACCAATTAAAAACCCTACGCAGAAATCTAGGCCAGACCAGCTTGGTGAAATAAGTGGGTTTTCAAAGTGTGCCGAAGGTCAAAAGGTCAGGGATGGTCCTCATCTCCGGGGGCAATTCATTCCAGAGGGAAGGTGCTCCCAGAGAGAAGGCCCACACCCTTGGGGTCGCCAGCCGTCCAGCCGGCAGACTCCGAGGAGGCCCATCCTATGGGAACGCACTGGCTGACGGGAGACTGATGGTGGCAGTAGGTGGTCCCGTAAGTACCCAGGTCCCAAGCCATGGAGCACTTTAAAGATGGTCACTAAAACCTTGAACTGCACCCGGAAGACCACCGGGAGCCAACGCAGCTCGCGCAAGAGTGGTGTAACATGGGGGCTCTGAGGAGCCCCCAAAACCACCCGCGCAGCTGCATTTTGCACCAACTGGAGTCTCCTACTAAAGTAGATTGAAGAAGAGTATAATGCTATCACATCTTAAATAACAATCTCAGAATATTGAGTTGGATAGGGTTTTTTATTGCAATATGCCTTGAAGTGCAAATGAAGTCAGATAAAGAAAAGCAGATTCTTTAGCACAACATAATTTACAATTTATATACATTGGAAATGTAAAAAAATCCCCTGATAGATTTGAAGAGAAATCCACAAACCATTTCCAATTAATTTCACTGTTAAATTATCCTCTTTTTCTAACATGATTTTTATTGAAACTTTTTTTTTAAAAAGATAAAAACTAAACAAAATTAATACAAAATAAGGGAAGGGAGCATTCAAAAAGAAAGCAAAAGTACCAGAAAAACCATGTAAGAAAAATAGGAAAAAATAAAAAGACGGCTTCACAGTAATTACAAGTACAATTATGCAATATTAATTAGTAATATTAAATAGAGTCTTATTTTTCACATTTTAGTCCACAAAACTGATCTGAAAAAGAATGCATTTGAGATTTTATTGTAAAACTTACTGACCTAAATAAAATAATTTTAAAAAGATAGCAGTTATATTTTTGGGAAAAACTTATTTTTAAGAGAATGTAAATGATTACCAACGAAAGCTGGATTATTTATTCCAAAATGAACAGATAAATCCATAAGAAAACACAGGAGTATAAAAATGATTAATGAAAGTGAATCTGTGTTCATTTTTCATCACTTTTATTTCCTGTATGCTTGCTTTTAAACTTATTTAGTAGAAGTTGTAGTTTAACAATGGCATATTTCAGAAGCCAGGATTTTACTGCGACATATCCAGAATTATTTTTGCTTTAACAGGAAACAAAGTGCTAAACTTATATTTGACTTTGAAAGTTCATTTCAAAGTGGAAATTTACAGTGAAAGAAGCCTTTCCGCCCTCTTTTGCCCTCTTAATTATTTAGGCACATATCCCATTTTGCAGATGAAGAGTTCTATTGATTTCCATGAATATATGACAAGTAAGATTTGGGGTGATTTTTTTCCCCCTATTCATCCATCCTCGCCCTCTGAATGAAAACAAGCACAGCTCCATTTAAATACACAGACAACTGCCTTGCTTTTTGTGAGAAATTGATTTATGATGTCTTTGTTTGTTTCTCCAATAATTTAGCATAGACACACACTTGGTCATTTTTTGGCATTTCTGTAAAGAGAAATGCTAAAGTTGGTGGGTGAGCTTCCATTGTTTACAATAAAAAAAACGGACGTGAATTACTTCAGAGCACAATAAACTATCTTGTAATTGAAGGGTAGCTATATTTGAGAAACTGTCTCACCTGTCTTGTATTCCATTTGCAACAACTGTTATATACAAATATTATGCATGTGTGTTAATTCAAACAATTTAAGGTCACTTTTCCTGACGTCCACAAGTAAATTGGTGATTTAGCACAGGCAAAGGAGCTGTGCCTGCTGCTCGCAGGAAATATGTCATTATGATAACTAACCTTCACTAAGAGAAATAAACGAACTGCCTCTGCAGCAGGTATTTTTTGGGGGGAGGGGAGAGCATCAAAACATCAAAATGATTTTGCTGTTAGAAAACAGATAGGCATTACAAGGCATGGATTAATATAGAAGACCAAAACTAGACGGGATGTTAATTGGGTGAATGCTCCATTTCTTAACAATAGAGAGGTGGAAGATTTTTTATTTTTAGAAATACGGGGCAATAAATGGAATGGAATGAAATAACACTCTCTGTGGGGTATGGGAACAAATCCAGGACACGGTGATTAAAAGAGGGAGTTGATTCTTTCTTCCTTTCTCTGATCCCTAGTTCCTATTTTTCAAGTAGGGATGTATGCATTAACAACACATTATAACTAATCATAACGCAATTCTCAGCAATTGGGGCTAATAATGTTTTTGCCTTGTAATGTCTCATTTAGCATATAGTTTTTCCATGAGGGCTCATAAGGCTTCTCAGAAAATGTAATTAAAGGTAAGAAGGACTGGAAAGTTCACCTTCCTTTCATGATATTATTACCTGGTACACATAAATATTGTCTGCTTATTTTGTCCTCATCAATGCCTCAGACCTTCAAAATAACCTTCTAGAAAACACAGTTGTAACTCAGACCTATACAGTACAGTGTTTTTGTTTGGGTACCTAGAAGGCAATTGATTCCATCTTGACATCAAGATATGCTCTTTATATTTAATTGATACATATTCATTGGGAGTTTAGGAAAAAGAGCAGAACTCTGCTGATTGATCCACTTTCAAACCTCACACATTTTATAGAAAAGTCCCCATATCAGAGATGGTTATCTGTTTTTAGTCTATGGAGCACACCTGGATGATCTACACACAACGAGAATGTGAGTGAGACCAGGTGAAACCTAATTTGATTTAACTAAGTTTTGTTAATACAACCAGAAACTGTGCATTTTGTGGCATTTGGATAAAGTTCAAAAAATTAAGCAGCATCTACTTTGGAAAAAAAAATAAGTATCTACCTTATTATTTGGATGGGAGATGTCCATAAAATGTCTTTGCTATAGACTAGATTTAGATTTTAAGTTCTGATCACTTTTGTCCAATCTCTATTCTAGATACCTAACTTCTCCCAGTCTCACTGAACCTGGCAACATAATCTCTGCATATTTTTTGTGAATACCAATATCTCTGCAATTGCTTAACAATAATCTGAAATTCAGGCCTTACTATGGAAACTATTAAGTTCAACACTGACAATCTAAATCCATTTTGCTTAATGCTTTAAATTTAAAAAAGAATATTAACATTATGTTCCTTAGACATATGCTGTTTTAGCATTTGAAAACTATAAGTGCAGGAACTTTTGGTAAATAAGCATAAAGAGAAACTACTAAATAGAGTAGAACAAAATCTGTTTTAACTACCCCCCATAGAAACGAAAGTAAGGCTCCATTACGGATCATAATTCCTAACCTATTGACTATCATAGCAATAAGTGTGCATAGTCTGAAAGGTCATCCTTGCTAAAGAACTTATTAAATAGCTAAGCTCCACCATTATAATATAGACTTCCATGTAAAACATAGCTAACAAAATGCCATCACATATGCAGGCCCTAATCAGAAGAAAATTGAACTCTTTTAATTTTATGCTTGCAATTCAGTGTGCCCCCTATATAACCTCTTCTAGTTTTTCATAAACATCTTTGAGTTAGAATATTTTCAGTATAGCTGTCATTTAGACCACAAGTATTTAAACAAAAAATAGCCACCCTTTAAAAGATAGCACTCTTAATAGGTTTGATTAAATCAAAATATTAACGTTAAGAGAAACTGGAGAAACTCAGTTCTTAAAAATCGGGTTTTGTGATTCCATAAATTGAGAAATCAAAATTGGAAATCAAAATCCTAGTAGACAATCACTTAAATTTGAGTCAATAGTGTCTGGCGGCAGCCAAAAAAAGCCAATGAAATCCTAGGTTGCATTAATAGAGAGATAGAATCAAGATTATGTGATTTAATAAATGGGGAGTGCCATTATAGAAGGAGAAAGTCCACTTTCTCATGTCATTATACCAAGGATATAATAAAAATACAGTGACTACTGGCAACATTGAAGAAAGAAAGATGCATACAGCATAAATACATCATGTGAAATGTCTGTCTTTACATCAGTGCTACTTGCCTTCAGAAACATCCAATTTCAGACAGTTATATGGAAATTCAGAGGAGGATTTTTTACCCTCCTTGTTGCATAAGGGTTGGAAAAGAGGAAAAAAACCCTTTCCTATTCTTTCATTTGGGAGAAGAATTCAAACAAATATGAAGCTCATATGAAATTGGGACATGTTGTTGTTGAATATGTTCCTATTCTGAAGGATATTTTGATTTTGCTTCTCCTTGTGGTTAAGTGTTTCACTTCAAAATCATATTCTGGTTACTTGGTAGCTCTCCCAGTGTTTAATTTCATCAAATGGATATGCTTGAGAGGATTTCTAGGCTAGTTCTCTCAAGCTTTGGTACATTGCTTCTAACCTTCTGTTCCTCTGTTCATTTGCTCAATCAGAGATTTTGTTTGCCTATCAATAAATTATATTTCCTCAACATCAGCTCTAGAGGATTCCTTACAAGAACTGAGTCCATGTCCCATCTTTCAGGGGAGTTTTCGCATGATATATCATACTAAAGAATGTAATGCAACAGCAAAATCTAAAAATATAACAAAAAAACTGGTAAGTGGATATTGAGCATTTGGAGGTTTAAATCTTGACAGAATATACAATTTAGCCTCTGGGAAGGATGACTGTGTTCTAAAAGGACAGCAAAGAGAAGGTGAGAAGGACAGAGCAGCCTCTGTAACAGAAGGTGAAGATATGGCAGAGGAAGACAGATGGTCCGTTATAAGGAGAATGACAGAACTGAAGTCTGATCAATGCTGAACAGAATGGAACTATTATTTCTTTTAATTTAAAAATATAGAGTTCCATTTATAGAGCATAAAATTTGGCATTATTTTTTTTAATCATATTACATTGCTCATTGTTAGCATAGGCTTCCAAAATTCTTCTCATAAGATTATTCCTAAATCAAGCCTCTGTAATTCTATATCTGGCATTTGATTTATTTTCTTATAAATAATAATAATAATAATAAAAATAATAAAAAATAATAAAAATAATAAAAATATTTATTTATATACCTCTCCCGAAGGACTCGGAGCGGTGCACAGCTGTACAGTTAAAACAATAAATATGTGAAAAAATAAAACTAAATTAAACCAAAACCCTGGCTGTAAACAATTTAAAACCCTTCCCTAAAATCCTAAAATTTAATAAAAAATAAAACACCCAAAACTAAAATCAGCCCAAGCCGGCCTGGTCAAACAGCCAGGTTTTCAAGGCACGCCTGAAGGTCCCCAGGTCCGTGGCTGTCTGTAACTCCGGGGGCAACCCATTCCAGAGGGAAGACGCCCCCACAGAGAAGACCCTATTCCTCGGGGTCACCAGCCAGCACATAGATGCCGGCGGGACCCGCAGGAGATCCTCCCTGTGGGAGCGCACCGGACGGTGAGAGGAAAATGGCAGAATGCGGTCTTGTAAATATCCTGGTCCGATGCCATGGAGCGCTTTAAAAGTTAACACCAAAATTTTAAAGCGCACCTGAGAGGCCACTGGCAACCGATGCAGCTTGCGCAAGAGGGGCGTCACATGCGAGAACCTTGACGCCCCCATAACCACCCGCGCGGCCGCATTCTGTACCGTTGAAGCCTCCGGATGTTCCCATTCGGGAGCCCCATGCATTACAATAGTCCAGTCGGGAGGTGACCAGGGCATGAGTGACTGTGCGTAAGGCATCCCGATCCAGAAAGGGCCACATCTGGCGAATCAGGCGAACCTGATGAAACACCTCCCTGGAGACGGCCGTAATATGGTCTTCCAAAGACAGCCGTACATCCAGGAGGACACCCAAATTGCGAGCCCTCTCTGCACGGGGTAAAATCTCACCCCCAATAGCCAGCGATGGAACTATCTGTCTATATCGGGACGCCGGAAACCACAGCCACTCAGTCTTGGAAGGGTTGAGTCGGAGCCTGTTCCCACCCATCCAGTTCCGCACAGCTTCCAGACAATGGAACATGACCTCCATGGCATCATTGGGGTGAAGATGTACAGCTGGGTATCATAAGCATACAGATGACATCTCACCCCAAAGCCACGGATGATCTCCCCCAGCGGCTTCACATAAATATATAAGAACTGTATATTTGTTTCTACTAAATTCCATTATGCTATTTGCAACCTGATTTGCAATATACTTTTTTTTGTCTTCTTTACTATTTGTTACCCAACCCGATCAAATGTCATCATCAAATTGGATCATTCCTTCCTCCATGAGAGGTAAGACTATTTAATATTCTGAAACTATCAGATTTAGAAGCATTTTCATGTGTGAGAATTGTTCCTTATGGCCTTTACAGTAACAATTATTTGTGTATATGTGTGTGAGAGCAAAGAAGAATGAATTATATTTAAAGCATTAGTAAAGTATGATTATGCACTTCTGAACATCTCCATGAAAAATACTTCATTTCTATCATCACAATCTATTGTTAGTGCCAACTACTAATCCAAAAATAAAACTCATGATATTCATCAATGTTCTTGTCTGGACTGTTTCAACCTGATTGAAATAACATAAAGAGGCAACATAAGTTATAGTGCCTTTTTAATGTGATCTGAAAAGCTGAAGAAGTGGAACTTGACATTTTGGATTTTTTTTTTTTTTGGTTAATTTGTCCAGTTACATCATAGATGTTAATGAAAAAAATTCACGAATGAAATATAACACTGAGTCTCCCATGTTTAGGACATTCAGAATACCTTTGGCTAAAAATTTGAATCTTCTCAACTTTATTACATTTTAGTTTTACTTGAGCATATTGATTTTTTTCTTCATAGGAGAAAGAATGGAAAAGTTGATTCTAGGATCCACCCTAATTAAATAAAGAATTCAGTTCTAAAAATTTGAGAGAGTTTCCATTCATTCAACATGAAGCAACCTGGTAAGTCACTGAAAGCATTTCTGGTAAATTGTATTGAAGTTGGAGATATATCCCAAATTCATTCCTCAACTATCCCTTTCCTAAACCCTAGCATTTCCAATGGTTGACATCCTAAAGCAGTATTTCTCAATTTCAGGAACTTTAAGACAGTGGTGAGATTCTTCAGGTGAACCGGTAGCTTAAAATAAATGCTACCATTTGGTTGAACCGGTAGTAAAAAAAACAGCTACTGGTTCATCCAAACTGGGTTTTTTTTTTCCTCCCAACAATCAGCTGTTCCAATGATCAGCTGTGCTGGGATCCCTCTCCGTGACTTACTGCTTCATCCAGGAGGCTTCCCTGAGGCCCAGGAGGCTAAAAGGGAATGCAAGGAGAGGGTGCTGCATGGCCTTCCTGCGCTCTGTTTTTTGCCTTTCTGGGCCTCAGGGAAGCTTCCTGGGAGCAAAAACACCACCCAGGAGGCTTTCCTGAGGCAAATAAATTGAGTGTGGAGGGGGGGTGCTACACAAAAAAAACCCACACCCACTCAGTCACATGTTCATGCCCACCTAATCACGCCCACAGAACTAGTAGTAAAAATATTTGCATCCCATCCCTGCTTGAAGATGCATGGACTTCAACTCCCAGAATTCTCCATCCAGCAGAGAAACACTGTCTACAACCTGTTCTCTGAGCAGCGAAAGTCCTTTCCTAGCCAGCCTTGCAGCTCATGAGAGACCCAACTCAAAATCGTTGAGTCCTTTATTGCAGTCAATGGCCAGACCAGAACTAACAAAAGGAGGAACAAGCTATCAAAGGATCATACCATTTTATTTTACCAAGTACATTATTACTCAAAAGCCACTCACTGGCTTAGTCACCAGAAAACATAAGCATAAACTGATTTTTTATGATTCATAAGTTATGCAAGTTTATTGCATTATTTACTGGAGATTAGGCTAGGTCCCCTGCTGTTGGTCTTTCAAAAGTTGTTGAAGATCAAGCTGTTTCATGGAGCTTTCCCCTGATTTAATTTGATGTTACCATCTTTTTATTCTATCTTCTTTGTATTGTTGAAGGATGCTTTGTATTTACTTGTAGTTTTGTTTTTTTCCTGTGTAAATTGCCAGGAGTTGATTTGATTGTGGTGATGTAGAAATACATTTAATAAATAAAATAAATTACTTTTCTGACAAGGTTATACATTGCATTTTTTTCTGTTCACATCACCAAATAAAAGAACAGATGGATGGCTGGATGATGATTTCTTGCTTATATATCCAGTCTTTTATACAGGAGTTCAAGATGGTCCAGAACTCCCTGCACCTATTTTTCTCCTACAGCAGTAAAAGTATGAGGTAAGTTGAGCTGAAGAACTACAGGCTCATATCACTTCATAAGATTCTTGTCAATGCCAGATCAAATAATCTAATGCTTCCAAAGGCATTGGAATGCATCCCAAGTTACAAGGGAAACACCTGGAAAGTTTTTTCCTAGTTATATGATTTATTTTATTCTGCTCTTGCTATTAAAATCATTAAAGCATTTATAATAGTTTTGTGGTACTGTCTAGTCCCATTTACATTTTTTTTCAGTCTTATGCTGTGATTTCTCTTGTTTTATTTTTTTTAGTCCTGCATTAATCCATCAGAGAGATGGAATTCTTAGATGTAAAGGAACCTCCTTATTTCAGGGTGACAGAATTGGATGCTCTAAGAAAGATCCTAATAAGGCATAACTAATTATTAATAGTATGATGGAAAAAAGTCTCATTCTGACATATGAGTAAAAAGGTCTTGAAATATTAGTCAAAATACAGTTGTGAGTAGTCCTGAGCTCAATAGTTCAGTTGATAGTTTACAGAATATTTCTTGACTCTCCTTGGATAGTGGAAAATTATATTCATTTTTGCTTTAGATGATTAGCTTCATACTATATTTTAATTAGCAATACCAGTGTACTTCTACACTTAAGATTGTATTTCTGAAAAATGACATAAATACTTAGCATTCCAAACTACAGTCCAGTTTAGATTCACCTGAACTTAAGAGCCCTCGACATTTATTACAGCTGAAATTTCACTGAATCAAAGTATATCTGCAATAAATTTGAACTTTTTTTCCAAAAACTATACAGATTACACATAAAGAGAAAGATCATGCACACATAGGGCAAAGAGAGAATGCTAGAGATGGAATGGGAGATGATACAATATATATGCTATCAAAATCTTTCTAAGCCACAGCTAGAAGTTTATCATGAAAACTTGGACAAATGCTCATAGGAAAAATAAAAACATCTATGTCTCATTACTACAGTAAAGAACATCCAAACTCAATTTGCTATGAAATGCTTCAAGATATTTAGGATTTTTTTTTTTTTAAAAAGTGTGCTTACTAACCAAGTGTTTTGTAGTCAAGTTCCCAGATAGGCTACAAAGAATCTTGCTTTAAAAATTGAAGAGGCACCCACAATCACTATTGATAGTAAGTGGCTTAGTGAATCAAAAGTTGTACTATCTTCATTTTTAACATAATTTTAACAATAATTTTAATTGCTTATTGGTATGAACTAATACAAACTGAACTTAGAAAAAGAGAAAGAGAAGAGAATGGCAAGACAGAATAAAAAGCAGGAGTGGGATGCTATCGCTTCTGCCTGGCTCTATAGAATCGGTAGCTTTGAAGAGCAGCAGACACAGAACCGGTTCTGTGTCTGCTGCTGTTTGGCTGGCCCACCGGCCCACCGGCCCGGACTCTTACCTGTCCTTTATTTCCTGCTTTTTCAACTGCAGCTGCTTTGTGCGCAAAACATAAGTACAGAACTGTTAGTAACACTGGTTGAATCCCAGGTGCAGGAAAAAATAAAGGAGAAAAAGTAAAGAAATAAAGAAGGACTATATAAAGAAGTGACTTCCAATTTTCATCACAAGTATAAATATGTCTGACTCTCTCCACAAGAGCTCTCTGTGTTCCCATGTTCTTCCTAGATTAATAGTTTATCCCGTAAGCATAGTCTTATTCCTCACTTCCCAAATTTCCAATATCACAGATGGAAAGATAAAATTGTTGAAGAGGAGCTTTCTGTGTTACACAACAGCTCATCTTTCTGGCTAAAATGCTTAAGAATGAATGCCCATATGGCTTTTGTGCACTGAAGACAGAGCATGGAAGAGCATGGAGGATAAGAACAGCATGGAAGAGCATGGAGGATGGAAGCCATAAAAAAAATTCCTGTTTGCTACAAGGGATCCAGAACAAATAGACAATGCTATGATTTTTCTCTTGGTTCAATTTTTATGAGCACAATAATAGTTTTTCTAGTTTTCATGCTAAAGGTAAAAAGCCCTTCTAGAAACATTAGTCATTCCATAGATCACTGAGGCAGATATATTCCAGCAAATATTTTTGGATTGGAATAGCTAACTTTGGTTATCCTGTTGACTGGTTATACATTAACTTTAGAAGCTAGGTCACAGACTCACAAAAAGCAATTCAAACAATGAATTAAATAACAATTCCAGACTATTTCCTGTACTCTGTGTTTATTCTGCAACATATTCTTTCTGTGCAAACAAAATAAAATATAAAGTTAGCATCTGCACTAAACTTTGGATCAGCAGGAACAAGAGTTTCTTATTGTATACATTAGTTATACATTATTGTATAACTATTGTATAACTTATTGTTTATACATTAGTTGTGATAAAAATTTATTAACTGGTTTGTCATCCAAGCTTGACATTAGTTGGTACGCATTCAGCTCAGCACCATCTTTGAGGGAGAGTAGTTTCCAGTGGCATCAGCAAGGAGTTCAACCATCAAAAGTTCTGAGCAACCATTACAGGCCATGGAAATACTCATGCTCTGTTGGTTATGAAGGAGTTGCCTTCTTGACATTCTAACAGCAATACACTAAGGCAGCAAATGGGTGTTGTGTGAATAGCAGAGAAAATGCAGGAAAAATGCCTACAATGGTAATGCCACTTTCTATAAGCAGGATCCCACACTAGTACCTGTACAATCTACAATTTTAACATCAATAACAAATCCCCAGGCAGAAGAACAAAGCAAAGATGGCAGGATACAATTGACACAAACATGAAAATCATGAACTTGGACCTGATTATTGCATTTGATCATGTAAAATGGCATTCGTTGATCCAAAGATGCAGGATCCAAAAAGCAGATCCTGCACATGCAGGAAAATGCTATGTTGATGATCGAACACTAGTTCCACATGCTGACCTCTATAAAACCATCATACTGAGTCATGAAGTAAAAAGAACTCAAGTGAGATTTCACCTGCCATCTAGATTCAAATAGGATACTTCATCAACATCAGCCTGCAAAGTGAGTCCTTCCTATCAACAAGATGCAGTTCAATGATGAGAAAAGTAAGAACTTGCATTTAGGCAGGAAAAACAAAATGTGCAGGTACAATAGACAATTATACTATCACTATGAGAGTGATCTAGGTGTCCTGGTGACCATATAAGCCAACAGTAGTGCTGCATCTGCCAAAAAAGCCAATTCAGTTCTGAACTACATCAACAAGTATAGTATTAAGAAGTGATACTATCTCTCTTTACTGCACTAGTAAGGTCACACTTGGAATGCTGCATCCAGTTCTGATCACCATTAGACAAAAAAGCTGAGATCCTAGAAAGATTGAAGAGAACAGCAACAAAGATGATAAAATGTCTGGAGACTAAACCGTATAATGAACATCTAACAGAATTAGGTACTATATTTAGCCTAATGAATGGAAAGCTTAGAGATGACATGATAGCTGTCTTCTAATACTTGAAGAGCTGTCATAGGGAAGAGGGCATCAATTTATTCATCAAAGCACGTAAGGGAAGGACAAGAAGCAATGGGTGGAAACTTTTCAGAAGGAGATCGAACTTGGAACTAAGGAAAAATTTCTTGACAATAAGAACAATTAGTCAATGGAACAACTTGTTTCCCAGACTTATAGATGCTCCATCTTTGAAGGTTTTTTTTTAAAAGAATTGGATAGTCCAGGATGCAGTAAGGATTCCTGCCTTGGCAGGAGTTTGAGCTAGAAGACCTCCAAGGCAGAGGTAGTATCCAGCAGGTCCTGACCAGTTCTGGAGAACTGGTAGTGGAAATTTTGAGTAGTTTGGAGAACCGGCAAATACCACCTCTGACTATTCTCCCCCATCTATTCTCAGCCTCCTGAGTCCCAGCTGATCGGCTGGGTCTTCTTTGGTTGCCCTGCACAGGACAACGGAGCTGGAAAGCAGGTTAGTGGGGTGGGGAGAGAATGGGGATTTTACAGTATCCTTCCCCTGCCATAACCACCAAGCCACGCCCACCAAGCCACGCCCACAGAACCGGTAGTTAAAAAAATTGAATCCCACCACTGCCCCAAGGTCACTTCCAGCCCTATGACTCTATGATTGATATGATTTGTACTTTTGCAAGAGCACTCAAAAAAAAAAAAAAAGAGATGCTGGTAATTTGCACAATTCCACGTTAGAAATGCAGCTCATCTAACCATTATCACATCACCATCAACACATCTTACCATTAGGGGAGGACTGAACTGGAGTGCCTAACATTAAGACGGAACTGCCTTTGTGTCTCTTCACTTTGAAGCAGACCAGGCTGTTCTTCCAAGCATGGTCATATTGAAATAAAAGGCTGTCTCCAAAAGATGACAATGCTTTATACAGTTGCCAAACTAATCTTGTAATCTACCACTGAAAAGAAAACATAACAAGTTATTCTAAAAAAAATGACCTTTGCCTGGGCCAACTGTTGTAGAAACCTTGCTACACTTTGAAAACTTAGGTTTTTCAACAGTACTGAAATGTATTCTGTTTATAGATGCTTTCTGACAATGTCAGAAATTTTGGTGTTAACTGTTCACTGAATAGTAGTTTTATTGCTCTGCTTCTGGGATATTTTTTTGGTAAATTGCCCAGACTCTTGTAGAAGTAGACAGGAAACAATGTGATAAATTAAAAACAAGTAAAATTCTTCCTTTTTAAAAAATATACGCATTTACTTCTCCCATTAGCAACAACCCATTAAAATTTTGTTGGATCAAGAAATTAAAAATTATTAAAGCTCGAAGAAAATCCAGGTACTTAAATTCCATGTTTCTTTGTTAGTTTCAGGATGTATAAGTTATACTGCCATCATAAACCATCAGCCCAGTTCAAATAAAAGCTATTCATCATATATCTATCTGCATACCTGTGGCAACATGGGGAAATATATCTGAAACTTCTTAAAGCAATTTCTCTAATAGATTATTTTCATATGTTTGTTTGTTAGTTTATCAAATTTAGAAAATGCCCATCTCCCTCATAGAAATAAAATAAAATTGTAAAAACATAACAACTGAATATAAAAATTTAAAACAGAGGCAAAACATTCAACATGAAAAGGTAATTAAAAGGCAGGGGCAGGGCCTTCAGAGTACAAACCCCTATGACTCTGAGCCCCTCTGTCACCCCCAAACAAGAGGGCAGAGCCAAGTTTTTAGATATTTTCTCAATTTCTATAATAGCTGCTAATAGCTCAGAGTCTTGTGAATTTGCAGCAATAGCCTGGTAAGTTAATCAGCATTCATTTGTTTCTTACTGGTGCTACAGCAGCTCACAATATTTTATTTATTTATTTTATTGAACTTCTCTGAATATCTCTGAGTCTTGCTATAATATCTGTCTGCTGGCATTACCAGCACAACAGGCTTATTTGTGCCACTTTGTCCTCCAGATAGTCCTAGAACAGGGGTGTCAAACTCAAGGCCCGGGGGTTGGATTCAGCCTGCGGAGTGCTTAGATCTGGCCTGCGGGGCCACTCTGGAAATAGTGAGTGCCTCTGCCACCAAAAACGGAGCTCAGGAGGACCACGTGCAGAAAGAAGTCTTGCACAGCTGAAAATGGAGCTCAGGAGCCCTTTTTTGCTGGCATAGCGCTTGGGCCATAACAGGCACCTCCCAAAATAAGTAACATCATGCTGGCCATGCCCACCCTGGCCATGCCCCATGCCCCCGCCCCCGAGATCAAATACAACCATGATGTGGCCCTCAATGAAATCAAACACCCCTCAATGAAAGTTTGACACCCCTGTCCTAGAAGGTGGAAGTACCTAGCCAAACTTGCCTGATCTTAGAAGCTGATTCAGCTCCGATTATTAGTTAAATGGGAGACTATCCAGAATTTTCACAGCAAATAGCTGGACTGGATAACAGAAAAATAATAATAAAAACAAAAGAATGCAATGGCAAATCATATCTGCTAAGAAATTTTATGGACATGTGGCATTTTTAAGATCTCTTTCCCTTTTATCCTCCTAATATTTCTGCGGGAGGGGGAAGATTCCATTAGATCTAATGCTCTTCTAGAGTTCTCTTTCCAAATGTAACACACACACAGCCATAAGAACAAAACTGAAATCCAATCACTTAAAGGGAACTAGAAGAATTCTTTAAAAATTAACTAAGCAGCTCTTAGCTATTGCTGAATGTTAGAGAGCTATAGGTATCTATTATAATGGTTTCTAAACATTACAATGCATATACAGCCATTGTAAAAATGCATGATGCAGTCAGTGTATTCCAAAGAATTGATGTAGGAAAATGGAAATAATTACAAGAAATGAGGGGTGGGAAGGCAGGCAGGCTGGCAGGCAGGAAAGAAGGGAAGAATGAAGGAAGGGAAAGGCACTTGACTCACATCACTGCCATCTTAGAGGGTGGGGAAATATCCTAGCCTAATTTCCACAAAGAGTTAGCTAATCTTCATGCTTTTTCCCCCATTTGTCACCGCTACTCAGTTATTTATTCGCTTTGTTCTTTCTCA
Organism: Bungarus multicinctus; assembly: GCA_023653725.1. Classification (NCBI taxonomy): domain Eukaryota; kingdom Metazoa; phylum Chordata; class Lepidosauria; order Squamata; family Elapidae; genus Bungarus; species Bungarus multicinctus. The sequence continues at coordinate 29,771,115 of CM042851.1, forward strand.
TCACTATTTATTACCATCAAAGACATCACACCTAGCTAGGAGAAGAAACTAGAAATCCCTTCTGGATAAATATGCTAAATCACATTACATCTTATATATCTCACTGATTCAAAGACTGAGGCCATCACCTCAGTCTGAATAGCCAAGGGATGGAGAGAGATCACAAGGATAAGTAAATCTTATAAGCAACCCAGATCTTTACATTCTGCCTGCATTGTATTCTGTATACAATCTTTAGATGAAAGAAAATGAATAAAATAAAAAATAAATAAATATGGGGTTTATTCTCTTTGGTATCATAATTCCTGAATAACAATGCTTTTTTAATCTGAATTTCTAAATTTGTAGTTAAAAAAACAATTTGACTATATTCCAATGCCTTCAAGAGGAACTGCTAAAATGATAAAAAAATAAACTTAAGACTTAAATGGTATCAAGCCATTATTTCTGGGTTAATCAGCCAGATTCCAGAAATAGTGCGTGCGTGCGTGCGTGCGTGTGTGTGCGTGTGTGTGTGTGTGCATATCCTCCTTTTCTTGCAAGAAACTAATCTGCATGCTTTTTAAAAAAAAAAAACCACATGTTGCCAGCTATATATACTTTCCAAATCATAAACCACGATAGCTAATGCAAACGTTTTTGCAGGAAGTATAATGCTTCCATTTATTTTTCAAGAAGAATAGCTTTTAAGTAGTTAGGTGTTAGGTCAGAAATATGTTCACTTCATTTTTGTAAGAATATGAAAAATCACACTTTTTTCCCCACAAAAATGATATTAAGAGAATAATGTCTCTTAATAATATTAAGAGATATTAAGACCTATAACTAGAACAAAGACCTAACAACTTTGTTGAGACAAGTAGAAAGTTTAGCCCTCAAAAAATATCTCTGTTTAATCTTCTTTATATTCAAGTAAATGCTAAATTAGAGTTTCAGCCTTTTGTATGATTTTGTTCAGATGCATGGCTGTCAGAAGCAAAAATAAACAGTTGAATCTAAATTTGTCTCCAAGGACGAGGCATTTGCTTATTTAGACCATGTAACGGATGATCATTACCACCATAACAAAGTGTTTTTGTTATTGTTGCTCAAGGTTTTTTTTTACCCAAACTATTGCATCATGATACCCTTTTTCAGGGGTCCATCTCATGCACAGCTGAAGTTAAAGATGGTAAAAACATATATGGAAAAAATAATAATAAATATTGCATAAAAAGAAACTCTCCACTTTAAAATAGGAGGTAGTAGAGCCAATTATAGAACAGCAATAAACAGAACATGAACTTTCTGCATCCTAAGCCTGAACAGATTTAATTTACTCCTGTCAATCTCAAACGCCTACAACCTACATTTTATCTACAATCAATCTCAATTTAGAGCATTCCTTCTAACGTGGCTCTTGAGCTAGGAGAAATCTTGTGCTTTAGAGTCTTGCCAAAGTGGTTAAATCGCTAATGTATTATATGTAGAAACCGAAAAAGTTTCTTAATAGCCTGATACAAAAGTTTTAAAGGCAGACTCCCATCTTTCTCATTTTTACAAACTGCCTTGGATCATTTACAGATTCAAAGCTGATCATGAAAGGTGACAGAATCTACTTTGACATGTATAGGCAGTCCTCAATTTATGACCACAATTGAGCCCAAAATTTCTGTTGCTAAGTGAGGCATTTATTAAGTGAATTTTGCTCCATTTTATGCCTTTTCTTGTCACAGATGTTAAATGAATCATTGCAGGTGTTAGTAACATGGTTGTTAAGTGAACCCAGCTTCCCCATTGACTTTGTTTGTTAGAAGATTGCAAAAGGAGATTACATGACCCGAGGACATTGCAGTAGAGGTCGGATTCAATTTTTTTTACTACCGGTTCTGCGGGCGTGGCTTGATGGGCATGGCAGGGGAAGGAGACTTTAAAATCTCCAGTCAGAGGTGGTATTTGCCAGTTCTCCGAACTACTCATAATTTCTGCTACCGCTCCTCCAGAACTGGTTAGAACCAACCACCTCTGAATATCACCAAACATACCATCCCCCTATTCTGACCTTCAATATGATTCTAGGAAAGTTTGAAAGGGTCTGAAATGGACAATCAGTAGAGATCTAAGTGTGGGATGATAAAATAAAATGTATCTGACATTTCTCTAAATCATCTCTCTCCCCACCAATTCCTGAAAGGCAAAACATTCAGATAAAAGAAAATGTAAACAAATATATAACAATATGAGATACAGGGATGAGAGTATTTATCACATTAAAATCAGAAAGTAATATTAAAATAAATTGTACATAATAAACAGGACTCTAAATTCCATAATTTGAATCGTATTATAGAAAAGCCTTTCTTCTATGCCCACAAAGCTAACTTCTATGGATGCTATGGCACATAATAAAACCTTTAGTAACAAATATGGGCAGAAAGACACAATCTTTCTCATTACCTGTCCCTAACTTTTAGATGTATAAGTAAGAACTGGATATTGCATTGGCCCAGTGGTGGGATTCAAACTTTTTTACTACCAGTTCTGTGGGCGTGGCAGGGGAAGGAGACTTTAAAATCTCCAGTCAGAGGTGGTATTTGCTGGTTCTCCGAACTACTCAAAATTTCTGCTGCTGGTTCTCCATAACTGGTCAGAACCTGCTGAATACCACCTCTGCTTGAGACCTCTAGAAAGGATATCAGAAGCCATAAGATATCCAACCACCCATGTCAATATTCATGAACTGGCAGAGGCATGGTAACAAGGTCAGCCAATGAATTGGCATAGCAACTAAGTCAGCCAATGAGGACTCTTTGGAAACTGAAACTGGAAGGAGCCTGGGTATGGCTCTGTATTAAACTCTGAGCTCTGAAGCTGCAAGACTAGTCTGCAACTCTGAATCAAAACTGAAACTGTTCTCTGCTGTTCTCTTCTCTGCTTGTATTTTTGTTTGTAACTGCTACCATGTTGGAAGAATCTGCTGTTGCTATCTGCACTGCAACCGTCATAAGTATGAGAGAGTGTCGAAATGTCTGAATTTGGTCACATGACCATGGGGATACTGAAATGGTTGTAAGTGTGAAAAATAGTAATAAATAACTTTTTTCAAACTTCCATTAAGTAAGTTTGACTATTTTTGAAATGCCCCATGCTTCTTTTAATTTAATTTTTTAAAAACCCTATCAATAACATGTTTCTGAAGTCTAATTTAACCTCGTCCAACAGTAATAGGGGTCAGTCACTGGCAGCCATATATTTGATGGATTAACCAATTCATTAAAAATAAGTGCTAAAATCTTCATTTCTCTCTGAATTTCATCACAGGTTACTTTGCGGTTCCTGACTTCATCCATTTCTTTATAAGGATAGGGGTTTTTTTCTTTCCCAATATGAGGCTAAATGACCCCTTCAAACAAAATATTAACAACAAGCCGCATTTATATATTGGCAGTCTGTTTTTTTGTTTTGTTTTTTCACTGTTTCTCATAATACAAAATGTTGTCACAATGTTATCCCCAGTGGAAAAATAAATAGTTGGGAAAGCTTTTCAACAAGCGGTCACCATTGATCGGTAAAGGTTATACTCTTTCATAGATACAAAAAAATTGCCCACACACATTTGCATATGGGTAACATATAAAATGGAGTGAAAAATGTGGAATCTGGGGACCTAAAAGGGAAGTGGGCAGAATGTCCTATTATATTTAATGGGAAAAGTGTCCTATTACTTTTAATATGAAAAATAATGCTGTAATGGGATCAGGAATAGTGCTGGATGAAGAGTTGCCAGTTTGAGATGTCTCACTAAACAGCTGGGTGAAATGATGATATATTAACCTTATGACAAACTGAGGCAAGCAGTAAAGAGACTATTTGTACCATTTCAAAAGATTTTTTTTATCCCATCTTTATTATTTTTATAAATAACTCAAGGCTATAATAATACTCCTTCCTACTCCTATTTTCCCCACAGCAACTACCCTGGGAGATGAGTTAAGCTGACAGAATGACTGGCCCAGAGGGACACAGATGGCTTTCTATTATTCTTGTCTCCTGATTTCTAGCCTGGTAGCTTAACCGCTAGTCAATCATACTTCTATATCATATGCTTGAGACTATTGGGGGGATTCAATTTTTTTTACTACTGGCTCTGTGGGCGTGGCTTGGTGGGCGTGGCAGGGGGAGGATACTGTAAAATCTCCAGTCAGAAGTGGTATTTGCCGATTCTCTGAACTACTCAAAATTTCCGCTACTGGTTCTCCATAACTGGTCAGAACCTGCAGAATACCACCTTTGCTTGAGACCTCTAGAAAGGATATCAGAAGCCATAAGATATCCAACCACCCATGTCAGAATATTCATGAACTGGCAGAGGCATGGTAACAAGGTCAGCCAATGAATTGGCATAGCAACTAAGTCAGCCAATGAGGACTCTTTGGAAACTGGAACTGGAAGGAGCCTGGGTATGACTCTGTATTAAGCTCTGAGCTCTGAATCTGCAAGACTAGTCTGCAACTCTGAATCAAAACTGAAACTGTTCTCTGCTGTTCTCTCCTCTGCTTGTGTTTTTGCTTATAACTGCTACCATGTTGGAAGAATCTGCTGTTGCTATTGTAAATTTACTTCATGTGTTATTTTTTATATATAAAGAAGTTAATGAATCCTACTGAATCAGTTATCTGTGTGTGCTTTCTGGGTTTGATTTTGTACAACAAACTCTGATAACCCAGCCATCTTGTACAGCCTGCACAGGATGAAGAAATGAGTCTGGATAATTTACAAACACATTTTAAAAAATCATAAAACAGCGCACAGCAAAGAGAACAGATTAGTAAACAAGCACACAATTCAATATACAACTTCTCTTAGAAAAGACTCATGCTACATTCTGACCATATGCCTATGGGAATAGCCAGAGTTTGAAAACCTTATGAAAGACCAATAAAGTTGGTACCATTAGAATCTGTTCCACAAGGTTGAGCACCAAAATAGATAACACATGACTCCCATCAGATAGCATTGCTTGAAAAAAGTCTACAGTGTATGACAAATCTGTTTCATCTGGTGGAATGAGCAGAATATTTGTTTAGCTCTCTTCTTTCTACACATAAAGAGAGTCCTCTGGCCCAGAAGCATTATTTAGCTGGGCTACATCAGAGGCATGTTTGTGATTGGATCAAGAGAGGCTTTAGATCCATGTTTAAATTCCATGGATACATACTGGTAATGTGCCAGCTCTGGAACTAATACGCATAATTTATCACCCTTGGAAAGAAGACCATTAAAGAGAGAAAGAAAGATACAAGAAAAGAAACAGATTTATTGATGTCTCCTTCAACCCAATTGGCCTAAGTTCATTTCTCACCTTCTCACCAGTGACCCATGGGATCTTTAGAGTCATCCAATCATTACTGTGATGAAATTAGACAAGGATAGACATTGTTTTTCAAAAAATAGTTGTGTGCAAATTAGCTAAGAAATAGCATTTTTTTACATTTATTTTTGAAGTGTCCTCTTCAGTGAAGTTTTACACACACACATACGTGAGTTAGGCTATATAGATTACTTGAGAGCCTATTCATTGCTTCCCCCCCACCTCTGGTTTTAAGATTTTTGTACCTTATCCCAATTACATAAATAGTCTCTGATAGTTAATCTAATAGTACATTACAACATTAGATTCTATCTATGGACTTTAAATAATGCTCACTTCCTTAACAAACAACATGATCTCAGTCTCAAATAAGCAAAGTTAGCTGTCACTCAAAAATAGCAGAGCTAGAAGAGTGGTGCTTGAGTAATGGAAAATTACTAGTTACAATGACTTTACAATACAATGACTATACAATGACTTTATACTGTATGCATTAGAAAGAAAATCTACAATATCCTGACATTTAATTTTAGAAAAGTATGCTTAGGCTGGTAGCCTAATATTTTTAAACACAAAAAAAGTGCATGAAAACAAAACAAACAACAAGAGAGATGATTTTCCATGTATACAGGATTGTTCTTTTACCTAGGAATTTATGTATAGTTTTGCAGCACATCGCAAACTTGCTTGATCTTATTATATCCGAAATTGTGCAGATCCTAGCTATAATGTAAGGTTGCCACCTCATCCAGCTTCTGGGTTGAAAGCCATCATTACTGTTTGGATGAGGCATGATACATTCATGTAATACTATTTTGTATTGCTTTTTAGCAGCTTTGACCCTTTGTAGGTAATATTGTAATGGTTCTGCAGCCAGCACCATTCATCCCTTACTCTCAATGCAGACTATTTGCTTTTCAATTGGTATCTCTGGGAATATGAATCATTGTCCGATTGATTCTATCATTAGCACTTAAACAAGATCAATAAAGTATTAGCAGGGCAACTATTGAGACTATTGAGTTATACAAAAACCATAGAAAAGATTTCTGAACATGAACAAAGACTTCAAGTTTACTTTTTTGCTTTTGTCTCCTGAAGAGGCAAAACTGCTGCTCGGTTTAAACCTCACTTGTCTACTATTTTACACAGAGGCGCTGAATAGAGACATAAAAAAGGAGAGAAAAAATATTGTTAATCTAAGAAACAAGATTTTCAAATGCAATCCAAGGCTACTGGAAGGTGGGAAAGTGTCCATTTCTGTCTTACTGTTGTATTTAAACTACTTCTGGCATAAGCACTTGCATTATATTTCATTTTTCCTAATTAGATAGGACATCATATAAACAGTGTTAAGAAGAGATTAGAACATCATGCTGAGATCCAAAACTGGAAACATAGGGAGCTGATGGAAATAATTTGGGGGCAGACTCATGGTGGTGCTATTGTTTACAAGGTTTATATACTTTCAATATCTGGACCAGTTGTTTTGTTTCTTTCATAATGCTGAGAATTTTAATCCGCACACCGATGAAGACTGATTTTCAATTTCAACTTACATTAGGATGCATTGTAGCCGGTTAAATGTAATGTTTTTCACATTTTATACGTGTTTTCAAATACATAATTAATGATATTGGGAAAGTTTTAAAATAGATCCATTCTCTTTTAGAATAGGGATATAAATTTTAAGGATATCTCATGTATAAAATATTTTCAGATTTCAACAATAATCTTCAAAAAGACTGTCATTCCAATATATCTTGGTGATAAAATTGCTGGGTTTTATCAATTGCATTTTGAAGTCATGTTACAGTAAAAATTGTAGAAAAGTAGAATATCAGATATTTAAAAATCTATAATTAGCAATCTTTGAGAACATTTCTGAATTCAAACTTAAAATCAGAACTTTGATGTTCACTATTTTTTCAAAATCGTAATGTCTATTTTGCATTCTAAAACAAATGAAGCAAATAAATTGTAGGTGAACTAAAGATCAGACATAATGAATTTGAAATAGATTGATTTATGAAATATATGTATTATACACATACACACTATATACCTACACACATATATACATACACACATACATCTACACACATATGCAATATATAATAATAGAAAACATTAATTATAATAGCAAACAACAAGTCTATATTTAGTTTATTGAGAGAGAAAGTTCTAGCTCTGATTTTCTAATTAATGTTGAGGTTGCAGGAATGATTTATTACTTCTACTACAAATTTATAATTTCTACTGCAAATTTAAAACTGAGTTTGTCTGACATTAAGACCTATCAACCTGTTTTTTGTAGAACAGTTCTATCTCAGGTGACTGGAAAAATGGTGGATTTTTTAAAAAATTAATCACAGAGAGAAATTGGAAGTTTAAAACTAAAGCTATTAATTTAAAAAAATAGTTGTGCTAAGTTTCAAATCAGCATAAAGCAAGAGTTATACTGGCTATGCTATTACATAATCATAGTAAAATGTAGGCCACAATTATTCCAGCGACGGTTTAATTGAAGGAGAGCAAATGAACTGAATGAGCAACCCTGTAGGATCAAAAATGTGCTCCATTCAATTGAAGGTCCGCACAAAATCACTTTCCTCTTATTCTCCACATACAGGTGCTCTTCTAAAATTGCAAGATAGAAAGCTAATTAATAATCTTTGTAAAAGTTTCCTGAAGTATGTGTGTGTGAGAGAGAGAGAGGGAGGGAGAGAGAGAGGGAGAGGGAGGGAGGGAGGGAGGGAGGGAAAGAGAGAAAGAATCCTTTCCTTCCTTTGTAGATACCATATTAGAAATATCTCTGCTTATGCTAATATTTGAATCCTTGTGAAGGGTCTTATTTTCATTATTTGTACTTATTTATTCATGTGTATGTGTGTGTGTGTGTGTGTGTGTGTGTGTGTGTTTGTGTGTTCTCCTAGATTTTCACTAGTACAGGTATGCAGGTCTTGATGTGTTCGGGTCTTTTCCCATGTAAGATTGAGACTATCTGGGCAATGTTTCGACGAGATCTCACTCGCCATCTTCAGGCTGGTGCTTTCGGCTTTGTGTTTGTGCGAGCAAAGTGTGATCTGAGCTGCTGTCTCCCTATATATATAAATTTCAGAAATATATAAATTTCAGAAATAACTCAAGGTGGAGAACATATCCAACATACATTCCCCCTCTTATTTTCCCCACAACAACCCTGTCAGATGGGTTGGGCTGAAAGAGAGTGAAAGTCACCAACTAGCATTCATGGCTAAGGTGGAACTAGAACTCAGGGCCTTCCAGTTTCCAGCCTACTGCTTTAACATTAGACTAAAGTGGCTCTTGAAAGCTGTTCCATATTCCTGCTTCCTTATTTGGTAGAAATCTTGATTTCCATTTTTTAAAAAAACATATCTTTTTACAAGTGGTTTTCCTACACCTTTAACCAGTTATACATGAGCAACAAAAATCTAACTGTAATTAATAAACATCTGAATTGCCAAACTCAAAAATCATAAGAACAAAAATATTCCAACAATGCCTCTAATCCTTGTATTCATAAGCTAACTAGAAGCAATAGTGTAACTAAGTAATTTCAGATTCTGTGTTTCATAGTTTTAGATCAAGAGTGAACCAAGTGTGGTCCTAAAGCCAGAAGCAACCCTCCATCTAATTTCATGCTGCTCGCAACCTAATTTCAAAAGCCTTCTGCAAGAGATCAGCCTTCTACTGAAAGGCATTTATTTTTTCCTTGCAGCCTAAGTGCTTTGGTTTATAAGATAAAGGGAGAGACTGCATTTCAGATATAAAATGTGACAGAGAAGTAAAATTCTCACATATTTTGGGTTCTGGCCCTAACCGCTATCCCCATACAGATTATTCTCATGGCAGTGCAAGCATTGGAAGCATTTACTCATACTTGTCTTAGAGAATGGAGCTCATATTTAGACATTAAATGGCACTGTTAATATTCCACTTACCTGAATATTTTGTAATTCCCTGTTGTGTTTGGTGGTCTTTCTCTCATCAGTTGAGGGAGACCCTGGAATTTGCCCCAAAGTCATTTGCTCACTGCAATGAGAAATAGAAAAGAGGATCAACTTTCTACATAATAATTAAGAAGAACCTTACTGAATCAGATCAAACCTTCATCCACATTCTTCACCCAAGAGTGACTTGCCAGATGTCTTTAGTGGGTGGACTTTCTTCAGCAAGAAAACATGGCAACATTGATCTGCTATATGCAAGAAGTAAATGAATCATTTTGGGTAGCAGCACAACACTACCAATAATGAGTTAATCAATACAAAGTATAGATTCTTCTTTTCACTCACTTAAAATGTTCTGTCCCCCTGTTCAGTAATTGTAAATCTCTCACTCTTACAAGAACCATAATGCCAAATTAAAGACGCATTTGCCATGTGAATTTTCACATTCAAAGGCAGGGTGAAAAGTTCAAACAATATACACTACATAAAATCAACTCCTGTTCCTGCAATGTTCACCAAACTATAAATAAAGCATTTCTCCTCAAGCCCTGGAGAAGCTGCCATTGTTTACCATTAGCACTATCATATCTGGATGCTTTGTCATTCTCAACAACAGAACATTGGTCGGAGCAGTGCCAAATTGTAGCTTTGAAAGGGAACTGGCCTGGATTTCCCTTTGACTCTTCCCACAGCTATTTCTGCCAGTGAGTCTTATTTTTAAGGAAAGTGTGCTCCCTAGTGTTAAGAGTGCTACAAAGTCCCGCAGATCTTTTTCTAATCTAAAACTGAACAGCCACTTGTGTTCATATTGCTTCTATAATAGCTTGGTCTCTATCAGCCCTTTTGGAAGATTCCTCCAAAAACAGAGCAGAGAATATAGATTTCCAGCAACAACAGCTATATTTAGCTCTTGTATAAAGTATGTTCCTTAAACAAAAACAATGAACTCAAACTCTCTCAGACAAATAGACTGCTCAGAGAACATGAAGGGTTGATTCATACACATTGTGCTAAGCTATGTTTGTTGAACCATGGGTGAAAAGATGCTTGGGGTCCCAAGTCCAGCTTCATTTCAGTTTAATGGCGGTGATGTGGCTGAGATGTTGGCTACTGGGCATAGTCAATGCTCCCTATAAAAATGATCTTGAGAGATAGGGCAGACCCTAGAAACTTATTATAACTGAACTATTGAAAGAGAGAAAGAAAAAGACAAAATCAGGAGGAAATATATGGGTCATTGGCTAAAAGATCATTCCAATCCTCTGTGACTCTGATAAAGGATATCTACAATCTCCTTCCATCAAAGGAAGACTAAACATTTGATTCTTCATCTTCTGACCTTGAGAAACAGCCACAGCTGGCATATCAGGTCTTACCAATTCATACACAGGAGAAAAGGAAAGGAGAAAACACAACTCTCCCAGGTAATCATATTACACTAAGAGAAAAGATACAAGAACTCTGTAGTTCAGTTCACTGTTTATCCATGCCATAAAACTGAAAACTGAGTAAAAAAAAAACAAATGTTTACAAGCATTTTGCTTATAGTTTCTCAAGGTCACAGAGCAGAGGTGTTGCTGAAAGTGATTTGCATACCAAGTCAAGATTGCCATACTTCTCAGATACGACATAAGTAAAACATACAGATTCAGTCTATACTGGAATAAAATCCATCCACCCAAAAAAATCCCAAATAATGGTGGCAATTGGCATCTGTTTGTCTCTGAATAAAATACAAGGGAGGACTGGACATTGTCAAACTCTCCCAGTTATTTGAACACCTGGTCCTTTGCCTGGTGAAGAGCAGTCTTTATACTTCTTCCAAGTATCTTTTTTTTTTCAGTTTATAAGTCTAGACTACACTGTCAAGCAGAGCCTGGGGTGAAGGAGTGGAGAATCAGCTGCTTTAATTATGTTTGGCCTGCAGGCCTAAATCTTGTGCTGTCTGAGGCATTATTTCGGAATACATAAATCAGGTTAGTTTTCTCTAATACTCAATTCCCATCAGATTTTCTACTGCTACCTTCAAAATTGCAACAAACAGTCTATTTAACATTTCCATTAGAATTCCTCTTAGGCCAAATCTAGTACATGTTTGCCTAAGGAAGCCTCATGTTAATTAAGCTGTATACAGTTGAGTTGCATTTTTAAATGTTCAAAAATAAAGATAAATGTATGTGAAGGAACCCAAGGAATTTATATATTTGGGACTACATTTTGTTTTATTAAAATTACTCAGCCATAAGCTCAAGTTAATGCATTGCCATTAGAGATCTGTTGCAATCTAGTCTAGAATCCACCTCCTTGCATTTTGATTTTTGGGTTCTAACCTGGGCTTTTAGTGCTGCCCTATATGCAACTGAAATAAACGCAGTTGATCCATCTAATTCTATGCCTTTAACCTGAAGAAAGGTTAAATGCAATTAAAATTGGTGAAAGTTAAATATTCCTCTTACTTCAGACTGGGCAAGATCTGGCACTTCAAGATTGGGAAGCTACAGTAAGAGAGAAAGACAAGCAATTCATGTCATATTAAGGCCACCAGTTCTGAACTACAAATATCCAGATGATGTCTAGATGACAGAAAGAGACAGAGACATGTCAAAGTGCTTGTACAGCAAAAATTAATTTTAGTGATACAAAGCATAGTAAATTGAATTACAATTTACTTTAAAAGTTACAAAAGACATCTCCTCCAGATCAGTGGTGGGATTCAAAAAAAATTACTACTGGTTCTGTGGGCATGGCTTGATGGACGTGGCAGGGGAACAATACTGCAGAATCCCATTCCCTCCCCACCCCACTAACCTGCTTTCCAGCTCCATTCTCCTGTGCAGGGAAACAAAAGAAGACCCAGCCAATCAGCTGGAACTCGGGAGGCAGAGAATAGATGGGGGTGGGGCCAGTCAGAAGTGTTATTTGCTGGTTCATCAAACTACTCAAAATTTCCACTACTGGTTCTCCAGAACTTATCAGAACCTGCTAAATACCACCTCTGCTCCAGATGTATCAGATTACAACACCCTTCAGCCATTTTGAAAATTAGTTAGATGCCAGATTGCAGGGGCATCAGGTTACAGGAGGTGAGATTACAGCAATAGCACTCAGACTTACATAGAATAGAATAGAATACTTTATTGGCCAAGTGTGATTGGACACACAAGGAATTTGTCTTGGTGTAAATACTCTCAGTATACATAAAGAAAAGGTACATTCGTTAAGAATCAAGAATCATAACGTACAACACTTAATGATAGTCATAGGGTACAATCAAATCATACTAGGAAACAGTCAATATAAATCATGAGGATACAAGCAACAAAGTTACAGTCCTACAATCACAAGTGTGAGGGGATGGGTGATAAGGAGTGATGAGAAGATTAGCAGTAATAGTAGTGCAGACTTTGTAATAGTTGAACAGTGTTGAGGGAATTAATTGTTTAGCAGAGTGATGGCTTCACATTATTTTACTGCCCTCTCTAAATGATTACAAAGTCAGCATATTGCCCCAACAATCTAGGTCCTCATTTTACTGACCTCGGAAGAATGGAAGACTGACTCAATCTTGAGCCAGTGAGAATTAAACCGTCGAACTGCCGGCAGCCTGCAGTCAGCAGAAATAGCCTGCAATACTGCATTCTAACCACTACGCTATCATGGCTTTTATACCATAACACCAGGAAGATCATGAACAGCATGTCATTTATCATGTTATTTAAACAGGAATATAACCAGATTATTGATAAACACATTTCCACTGAATAAGTTCTAAGCAAATGTGCCAAGTATAACTCTCATGCATAAATGAAAAAAAACATCATTAAGATTTGAAAAAGTAAGTTGATTTCATAACCTGACCTACCTTTAATCAACAATATTAAATAAGATACCAATTAGGCCACTATGGAATAACTCCACAAATCAGATAATGTAGTCTCTAATATTAGTATTAGAGACTGTATTATCTGATTTACTTAGTTCAAATAACTGAAGATACAGGCCTACCATGGTCTTCTGATCTGTTTGATGTGATTTACTCCCAAGTAGCTCTATACACAACTTCAATCTTAACTAGTTTAGAGCAAGACTAAAAAAAAACTCACCTCTGATCCTTCAGATAATCTAGAAGTACAAACTTTAGTGTACCTCACCAGGATAGAAATAATAAGAAAAGCTGAGGGTTGCAGTTCTGCAACACCTGGCAGGCTATAAATTCCCCACTTGATGAGGAATAGCTAGTACCTTAGAGATGATTGGGCACATCTAATGTTCCTATTGTTCCAACATTCTGTAGATCTATTCAGATAATCACCCACTGCTCATGACAGATATCTGATAAATGGATAATTTCTTTCTGCGGGGGCTTGACCTACTGAAAGCTAAAGAATGCAGATTAAACAAAAGAATGTAATAAATAACTGGACAAGGAAAGAATTGAAATAGGATAAATTTTATAATAATTTACTTCAGTATGAAGTTGGGTTATGTTGCAAACTAGCCATTGGAGCTAAGCTGAAAAAAGAGATGTTTTAAAGTAATATTGTCAGATTAACCATTTATCGTATTATATTACCAGTTATGTTTCTATTTTAACATTGCTGCAAGGGTTTTAGGATAGTGCTCACCATTCCTTCATGTATATTTCCTTCTTCACGTAACAAAGCCAGGCACAGATTGCCTTCAAAGGTGATTGGGCACACTCCAAATTAAAAAATTACAGTGGCTGGAGGGTTTATGATGTGATGTAAGTAACTTCCACTCTTTTTGCCACATGATGCTCAAGAGTAGCTTCCACAGAGATCTGCTAACAAAATTAAAATATAGGCTGGTAAAACAAAAAGATCAGGACAAGTGAAGACCCAAGTCCATATCACAATAAGCAAAGGGGTCAGTAACTTCTTGCAGATATTGGAACCTCTTGAACTATGGCATCATGGTTTCCTGACATTGAGGGGAAAGGCACATGGACATTGGTCATGCCTCAGGTTAGTGTTTCTCAATCTCAGAAACTTTAAGATGTTTGGACTTCAGTTCCCAGAGTCCCCAGCTGGCACCAGTCACTTTTCAGTCTTTAGCATCCTGTCCCCAGAAGGGCAGCCCTTGGCCACCAAACCTCTAAACTGTACTATGCCAGTGCAAAGGCAGGCCAAGCTCAAGATAGTTCTCAAAATTTCCAACAAGTTCATAAAGCATCTTAATTCATAATACGATTTGTTGGCTTTGTTGTACCATAATGGATAAATCTGTCTGTTAGATATTTACCAAATTGTAGCTGAAACAAATTGTGCAATGTGTAAATCCAGCCAATATCTGTCTTTAGAGCAAGGCCAGGCTTTGAATGCAAACATGAAAGTTTCCATTTTACATTATGTGACTCCTTCCCTTTGATTCTTTTTCTACCATCAGCTTCCTATCTGAAATACTTCAATATTTCATTAAGCTATTTGGAATGCAATTGAATTATATGGATTTGTTTAAGAGGGAAACATGTTGTAAAGCAGCATTCTTTCTCTGTCTCTTGTTAATTTTATTTGCATTTATGTTAAAGACAATAAACATAACCAAGAATACTCAGACCAATTGCTGTGATTTCATTGTTTCCTGGAGATAATTACAAACTCTTGTATATTACAGCATTCCAAAAGACTCAAAAGGAGAGCTCTTTTTATGTTACACGTCTTTTATTCTTAACCATGTGAAAAGTTCTAGTCCTTGGGATTTAAATTTACATGAAATCATGTATTTTATTTATTTGGGGTCACTTCATTATCTCATGCCATCTAACCCAACAAAGCCAAAGATACCCTGCAGACAAAACTCACTGCATGATTATACTTCTTTAATTATGCTTACTAAGACTGATGTTTCCTCCCAGATTCAGAATGTCCTTGGTGATTAGTCTGCTGAATGATTTATCCAAAGCCCAAAGTGCAGCTATATAGAAATTCAAAGAGTTGTTGCATACATTGTAAGAGTGGCCAGACTTTGAACATTCCCAACAAACCAGATGTTTATTCAGTCTCAAATGACTCTAAATGGCATATGCCCCAATGTTGTAATGAAAGATTAAAACAATTTAAAAATATAACATTAAGAAAAAACAAATAAAAACAATAATAGTGATTTTTTCATTCGATAACAGCCATCGCCTACTACAGAGTGGGAAGCCAGCATTCTTTCAATTAGCAAAGGCTTTCTAAAATGGTCAAGTCTTAGAGACTTTTCTAAATGCCAGCAAGTTCATATTAAAAAGGAGAATGGGTGTTTGCTTTGTAAACATTTGTTTTCACACTGGAGTGGCTCAACAAAAGAAAATACAGACTCCGGGAATCTGAGAACAAGGGTTGAAGTAATCAAAGGCCAATCCGCCCAGTGGTGGGATTCAATTTTTTTTACTACCGGTTCTGTAGGCATGGCTTGGTGGGCCTGGCAGGGGAAGGATATTGTAAAATCTCCAATCAGAGGTGGTATTTGCTGGTTCTCCAAACTTCTCAAAATTTCCACTACTGATTCTCCAGAACTGGTCAGAACCTGTTGAATACCACCACTGAATACACCTCTTACTGTCTATACAGTTCAAGATATGATAATGAGTATGTTTGATAATGGGCACATAATTAGGAAATATTAATAAAGACATAACCCCCTCAATTATCTCCCCTTTACATAGGGTTAATATTTTTGTTTTTATGTTATATATTAATAATATGACTTTAACATTTTTCTTAGTTTTATATTGCCTATTTTATTTGATTGTTATGTGCTGGGGAGACAGGCAGCTATATAGATAAATATACAAATAAACAGCTGTATAACTTAGTCAAGAAGTTACTGGGTTTTTGGGGAGATTGAAGGGGGAATCCCTATATGTGTGTGGTATATGGATGGGTTAATTTAGTTTTTGGATTTTTTTCCTTGTGTTTCATCTATTTGTCTGTTATAATAACACAAATTTTAAAAAGAAGCTAGTGACTGATTTTATCTGACATGGTTTGGGACATAAATTAGTCTATGATAAATTAAAGCTACCACAGACAGTCTGGGCTGTCTGTTTGATTTAATATTTTTAGATTATTTGTCTTTATTTAGTTCTGTACACTGCCCAGAGTCCACTGGAGTTTGTGGCTTATACATTTAAGTATATAATAATAATATCTGATCTACAAAACTCTAACCCTTTCCTCCCATCTGGCAGTCATGTGGATTCTCTCAACCCAGATCCAGGAAAAAGGAGAGGCTAAACAAAAGGAGAGGAGAGAAAATAGCATACCCATGTTGTTGTTGTTTTTAAATCTCCTTGAGGAAAAGGTAGGACATAAATGTCACCATGTAATATAAAGAAGAGGAGGAGGAGGAGGAGGAATAATGTTGTCTCATATTTTAATGATTAACTTGGAAAAAATAAAAGTGCCAATTGTTTGAGGTCCCTACTTCCCTAGTATCTTTTACTACTTACACTTCATAAAACATCCATACTGTGACCATGAAAGTTGTCAGCATGCAATAGCATGCATTGCCATGGCTTCTCATTCCTTTTGCACCATATATTCTTAAAATACATACAGAGAAGTACTGTAGCATATCTCATTCTAGTGACTTGTTATTTCAAACTTGCCTCATTCAGAACATATCCCCAGACTCTTCTTTATATGTGAAAAACAGCCAAAAGAACAAACAAAATAAAATCTCCTCTTGTGACATGTTATACCTCCCTGGAACTGTGTGTATTATGTTCTAGTTAAACTCAAATACAATGACAGAAAATGTTCAGAAAGAAAAACTGAACACAAGGCCTGGTAGATGCTTATGAAGAGAAGGAAGGCCCTGAGGAAATTAGAAGATATTGTCCCATGGAAAAACCAAGCAACTGACCAACTAACCAACCTTCCTTATCTGGGCTTTTGAAGAGTTTCAGAATCAGGCTTTAATTTCAATCAGTCCCATAGGAAATATTGAACAAAAATGCCTGCTCCTGTGTATTTTTTTTCCTTTGCCATATGAAAGATGGGGAAATAAACTCTTCTTACAGTTTTAAAGAAGCTTCACTTATTCACAAATGCACTCATGGAGGGGGGGGGAAACAAATAGGGGGAGAATAAAAAAGGCAAAGAATGAAATGCTTTGGGTGTGTTGAGTGAAAAACTAAATATGATTCATATGAACCACAGAATCCCATTGGTTTATAAGGCAGGCTGACTTTGAAATTACTCTGTTTTAAAAGATATTTGCCATGACTTGTGGGAATATCACTGTCTGAGAAATAGAAATCCACTGTACCTCCAGAAGCATGGCAATAAGAGCAACTTGTCAGATATTTTATTTGGTTTTGTTTAGGCCAAGGCATTAAAAGGGGTGACTTAAACCTAGGAAGTTTTACAATATTGTTAACGCAACTGAAGTGGAGACATATTGTCAGAGTTCCAATGGATGCTCTAATTAGTTCATGACCCTCAAGCCAAGTTTCAAAAGAAATCCAATTATTTATTAGAAGCAACATGTCGGCACTTTTCTCAAGTGCAGTCAGCTCTGCCTTACATAATTTACTGCCCACCTATGATCCTGTTTCCCCACTCCTCCCAGGGTGTATTATAAATCCCATTCTCCAATGAAACACTTTCAAGGGCTGTGGAAAACACGCCTCTCTGGCTGGGGCTTGGTAACCTGAGACACAATCTGGAGAAAGGTATGCATGGAACGTGCTTCTGGTCATAGCAAGGAATTGTTTTATCAAATCTCCCCTCCTCCTTCTTATGGAAACTCAAGAGCAAGCCAGGAGTGCTTTAAGAGTTGACATATAAAACAATACTGCTTTAGGTTGTAATGCTCTTATTGCTTTTGAAAAAAAAAATGACTTGAATATTTTATTTTCATTCTGCTTCAAAATAAGAGCAACTTTGGTACAGTGGCTAAGGTCCTGGCTTAGAAACCAAGAAACTCCAATCCTATCATGGACGTGAATGACAGTTGGGTGACTTTGGGCCAGTCACTCCCTATCAGCCCAATCCACCTCACAGGATGACTGTTGTGGAAAAAATAGGAGGAGGAAGAAAAATTATGTTATGTTGCCATCTTGAGTTACTTATAAAGTAGTAAAAGTGAGATTTAAAAAAAAACTAAATTAAAAAGTGTACGTAGATATTGCAGCAAAGTGGCTCCCAACATTTTGGGGTGTACTACTCTACATTTGGAAATTTGAGGATATATATGAGCCTTGTCATGGACTATGTCTGTCTTGGAGAATGTGGATACCCATAAAATATCCATTTACAAGACAAGCTGGAAAAATTTCTCCCTCCTTTGTCTTCTAGCCTTGCTAAATAAACACTGCCTTAATAGCTAAGCTTTAGAAATGAACTCAATTCCAAACAAAACATGAGAATAGCCTGTATCTTTTTTTTAATTATTCTTTTTTAAAAGAATTGGTACTATTCCATATGTTGAAGATAAATATCTTATCTGAGAATTCTAACCTCCACTTTATTTCTTTTTAAATTAAATAAAAAAATAAGGTGGTTGGTATCAAGAATTGGTATCACTGTTTCCCAGATACCATATTAGACCTCAGCCAAGTTTTTGGATGGATGGCCAAGTCAAAAGAAATCAAAATGCTGGGCACAACTTTGCAATCAAACTCTAAGCTCTTTTTACCAGTCAGGACTTTGGTTGTTCAGGAGAGGCTGCCATTTTGATTTTCCCCTTGGCTGCCCCTGAATTTCAATTATAGCAGTTACTGACCTGTCATTACTTCAGGTAACATGTTCAATTATCAGTCCAGAGTTACTTTGCCTTTTTCCTTAAATGAAAAAACATGTGACTAACAAAGAGACAAGAGTCCTACAATATATCAACATTGAGACAGATGGAGAAAAACGATTACAGAGGGTTTTTTAGTTGGCTATTATTCTCCAGAAACAGATCATCTTCTATTAGCAGCTCAATTTTAAAAAGGAAGACAAGAAAGCGGAAGTTAATCCAGAGGGAATGGAAAGTAGCAGTAAAACCAAATTCCTGTTCCCATCCCAAAGGCAGAGATAGCATTCAGATATCTCCTGCAAAATGGAAAAAAATAGACTCATTCTTCTGTAAGTCTTCATAAATCACACTGGTTTAAATAGAAAACTATGCAAAATGAAAAGGGTAATTTAGAGTCACAAAACATTTTCTTCTGCTGAGAAAAGTCCTGTCATCAAGTAAGAGGTCATTAGCTAAATGAAAGCTAAGCTTCTTTGAGCCAAAGATACCACTGTCTTGATACTCTATAGAAGACATTTGTGTTACATAGCAGACTTTTTTTCATCTTTGCTAAATAAAGTTTAATTGTGGAGACCAAAAAATGAAATGGGCTGCTTGCGTTTCCTTTGCATTACATTACAGGAGATTCTCAATTGTCAGTAACATTTTGTTTTCTCAGTGCTAGTAAAACAGACACATATGCACACCCAAATTGCCCAGTATACAATTGTAACACACCTTTCTTAGATTATAAATGAGGTATTTTATTGTTTAATTCTTATGGAGTCTTTTTGGTGTTTTTTTGTATAATTGGGCTTATTCGTTTTGTTCACATTTAGATTGAGATAAGGCTAAGAAAGATTTCGGAAAAGAGGAATTAAAAGGTTTCTGTTTATATTGCTGACCCAACCAATGAAAAAATAACCATTTCATCAGGAAGACATTTTACCAGGTTTATGCATTTTATAAGTGTAAAATATAGTAACCGTATTTTTCTTAATAAAGGACAAAACCTGAAAAAGAGGAAAGTCTGAAAGAGGATCATAACGATGCAACAAATTAATTCTTCATGTTTATAACTTTGCTTTGCAGAGGAAAATTCAAAAGGAAAATCAAGAAAAACTGTACAAAATGTATATTTTACTAAAAAAATATCAAAAATCAAATTATATATGTAAAATTATTTTATAAAGTCTATATAATATATATTTATAAAGTTTATATAATTTCCACATTTTTTCATCTGAATTTGAAAGACTGTGCATGAATTAGTAATTCATACACTAAAATTAAAATTACCAAAATAAAGGACAAAAATGGCTTTTTGAAAAATCTTATTATCTAAAGCACACTTTTCTTAAATAAAGGATTGTCTTTTATAATAAAGGATTCATGGCCACTGTAGCAAACATTTATTACTTCTGAATATTCAGAAATTAAATTTAGCATGTTTATTCCTAAATTTTTATTTATATTAAAAGTTATTTAGCACCACGTAATGGGCCATAAGATTGCTGCTGAAATAATCTGATTCACAGAGAAGGAATTTATTAGGGAAGGATCAAGAGGACCATCTACTTTCCTCCTTAATTCCTTCTACAGTAGTGACATCATCTCTCAACATTCTAATGCAGGAGTATCAAACTCACGTCATCATGGCAGAGTCACATGATGTATCAGGACTTTTTTCCCCTTTGCTAAAGCAGGCATGGGTGTGGCCAGTGTGTGACGCATCCAGCCTAAGTGCCAAGAGTTTGAAAGCTCTGTTCCAGTGGATTCTTCCAACAACACACTGTGAGACAGCATCAGCAACCCAGAATCAACAATCCTTTGTCTGAAGTGTGGTTCAGAATAACTGTTGTTACAACTAACCACCCTTTGAAGTGATTCAGGAGAGCAACTTGGCACCAGTTCTTCACATATTCCTGTATATCATCTGGACTGGACTTTAATAATATGGCTCTCCTGGAAAGCTACTTCTCCCTCTTCTTCTTCCATTATACCTTAAACTACTATTTAGCACATTTAAAGATTAATTTACTCTTACCAGCCATGCTCTGCATAAATAAGCAAATTTTCTCCATCTTTTTATGAACTGAGACACTAAAAAGATCATATTTCTTGGGAGAAAGAAAGATATTCTCAATACAATACAATAATACATTATATAAGTGACTTACATTTAACAGTGATGGTTATAGCTGACACTTCTGCCAATGGCAACTGACATTGGTGGCCATTTTGTCTCTTCCTCAATATTATAGGTGGTATTGTCCAGAGTATTTTGAGAAAAACTTGAGAATATTTATCATTTTCTAGGTATTGTGATTAAAAAGAAAAAGGGATATCTCAGACATTTTCCAAATTGCAAGCCTAATAAATGTTGGCTTATTTAACATTAGCATCTAACAATAAAGGAAAGCACGACATTTGTGTCCCTCTGTTATAGCTTCCTTACAGTTCTCATCGGCCTGCCTACTGATTGGCTGCAAATATATAATCCAAATATGCACTGTATATAAGGAACAATTTCTTTTCTAGGATGGAATTCTCTTGCACAATCACACTTTTGAACGCCCCCTCCCCTTTCCAGCAGATGTTCCTATCAGCACAGATATCAACATCTTTTTATGATTGGACTTGGAAACAGATGGGTTATCTTGTGTTTACTCTAACCATAAAAGTACACATTTGTTGCAATCCATAACCTGGAATATAGGTGGCACACACTGAAATATCTCATAGGAAAATTCAAATTAAAAACAATACAATACTTCACCTTCAGAAACAAAATGCTCATATTCCAAGGGCTGAAGATTTTCTTGGTAAAAAAGGTACACATTGCAAAAGTGCTTTTTTAAAAAGATAATCTGCTCACTTCAGAATTCTCAAATAGAAAAAGCAGTCTATCCTTTTTGAATACATTTGTGTATTTCCTTATTTTGCTTAATGAAGTGGAACATGTGGTAACTTTGAATTATTTGACATGTTAATTTTTTATACCACCAATTTAGTAAATTTGCACCAGGGATAATTATCTTGCACCCTCCAAATGTTTCAGATTAGAAATCCCCAAATCTCAAGCCACTGATCCTTCTTCCTGCGACTGAAAGAAATTCCGATTCTAAACATTTAAAGGACACAGGGTTTCCTGTTTGACCTGCAGTGAAAAATGTGATGTATGCACAGAATATATTAAAATATAATTTTACAAATATATGCTTCATAATAAATGCACTTTCAGAAAACTATAATATGAGTGATATCCAACCTGGATTTAACATGATTTATGGATCAACAAATGGAGAGAAAGCTAAATGATTTTATTTAGGAGATTCTGTGAATAAAAATTGTGGAATAATTTAAATATTGTAAACCTGCTAAGTTATTCTGTATAATCTTGTTCAGGTTTTACTTTGAATCTAGTATTGGGGGAGAGGTGAAATAAAATAAGAATTGAACAAAACTATTAACATTTGTACCACACAGCAATACAATCCTGACTATAAAGTTTATTTCATTATTTATTTTACTATGGGAAAACATTCATGACACAATTTGTCTTAGGATTTTTTTTATGTTTGCCAAATCATTGGACAATCAGTTATAAATATACTAAGGCAAACAAATATATTTTAAAAGACTAATACATTACCTGCAATTAATCTTTTTATTATACTTGGTGGTTTTAAAAAAGCCTACTAAACAAAACCATAAGATATATAATATGGACAGTAAAAAAGAGAAATCAAAAGCAGAATATATACCAAACCAGAACCTATAAATAATTTAGGGCTAAATTTAGGATGCTTTTTGTAAAAGATCTTGGAAATTTCAAATGGTTTTCTACTTTTACAGTTTTGAGATATAAATGTTAGTTTTGCAACAGAAGCAAATAACATACAATACTTCTTAGAAGGAAATCTAGTAATTCAGAAAGGCTTATTTACAAGAAAACAAATATAGTATTTCTATCTTTGGCTGCAATTCAATATCCTCTTTTTAATCAATTATTAAAACCTAGTAGAACTTACTTCTAGATAGAAGAAGGGTTGTTGCACTGTTAAAGTTACAGTTATAATTGTAAGAAACAAGATTGAATTCAATGATACTTATTCCAATATCAGCATAGAATCAGATAGCAATTGGTTCTGTTTTATCTCAGAATTCTGTAAATCATAAAATTTCTACCAGCATTTTCTGTTTTAAGAACATATTTGTCTTGTTCCTTCCAGATCTATTTATTTACCACTGAAATTTTGATTCCGATGAAATCATGTGATGAATGAAGATTTCCTCTTGTTCAATGGGAATGATGGGTATAAAGGAAATAAGTAAATTAAGAAAAATGAAAATCCATAATATTTGTCTCAGTTTGGAAAAATAATACATTCAGCATATGTATTCTTGACATTAAGCATAGTTTTATGAAAAAGCTACTCTGCTGTCTTTCATTTCTTTAAAAAATACTTCAGTAAAAGCAGACAGAAATTATGATAGGTGTGGGATAGGTGAGTAGGAAAGAGAAAATTAAAACAAGACCAGAGAAGACTACAGGGGAAGATGGATTTCTCTTTTACGGATGAAAGAGATGGAATTCCCCACAATATACTAATATACCTCACATAGTTTTACCTGGACCAAGGCTTAATTTGTATCATTTATATTTATAATTTATAAATACAGTATTGAGCGCAACCTCAATAACTTTTAGATGTCTGAATTTGCTGGTTGGAGGATTCTGGGAATTAAAGTCTATACCTCTTAAAACTGCTGAGTTGGGAAAAACTGTTCTAGTGCAATAATAAGTAAATGGGTGCTTCTAGACATTTTGAATGTCCGTTTCCAAAGGATACAGCCAGTATCTTCAAAGAAAGGATTGTGGGATCTGAACTTCATATCTTTTAGAAGGGATTAATGTGTAAGTACAGAGGAAGTATATATAAAATTATCCTATTATTTTGATTACTGTTGAGAGAAATAAGCATCTCTTTAGAAATCAGATCTCTTTGCTGGTTCTTAACAATTTTGCTTCACCGTGCAAGGGATTTATTTCTACAGGATACTAATGGATATTCCTTCAATGTCATCTCGATGGTAAATAAAGACCACAGGATAAGGATAGCTATCCCAGAAATGAGACTGGATTCAATTGTAGCTGCTGTTGTGTGGTAATCCACAAGAAATGCCTTTACCCAAACCTGAAAGAAAATTAATCAAGTAAAAATCAGGAGTCTGGTAATACACTTTTAGATTAATATTAATAACATTTATTAATCTGAAAAGGTGCTAACTAATTTTGGGCTACTGTAGTTTTTTTCCTACAATTTCTACATTATCAGGTGGACTGTTCTATGTTATTTATATATATGCCACATCAATGCCAAATATGGCTGAACATGCATAAGTTCCTCTCTTTAATCAGGAAATAAACATTGTACCTTTCACTGCTAGAAACAAGTATTTCCAGTAAATGATGTACTACTATTTACTATGCATGATGATTTATTTAACGTATTATGACAAAGCTAAACAGAACATTATATAATTAACTGTTTTGTTTGAGTGGTAGCTCATTGGATGGGAAAGGTCATGAAATTTTATCCAAATTCATCCTATTTCTTCTTTTCAGTCCTGAACAGGTTTGTCTCTCTATTCTTTTGTAGGGGAAGAAGTTGGAAAGCTTTATTTCCTTCTAATTTCGACACATGATCTAAGATGCATTACTGAGATCAAAGTACATTCTACCCACAGCATTCCCTACGTGTATCTGACTGTTCACTATGCCATAAAGGTAGTAAGTTTATACTGACACAATTCGTCCTTGACAAACCCATATCAATTCTTGTTAACTACAGTATTCTCATTTAAATGCTCACAACCAGTGGTGAAATTCAATTTTTTTTTACTACCGATTCTGTGAGTATGGCTTGGTGGGCATGGCAGGGGAAGGATACTGTAAAATCTCCAGTCAGAGGTGGTATTTGCTGGTTCTCCGAACTATTCAAATTTTCCGCTACCGGTTCTCCAGAACTGGTCAGAACCTGCTGAATACCACCTCTGCTCACAACCATTGTATTTAACAATCTGTCTTGGCATTTTGCCTAATGTAGATATTGCTCAAATGATTTGTGTTTCCAAGAACCTCCCTATTCTGTTACTTTCCCAACCAGGATCCCTCCAGACAAATGTCCAACAGGGCAATATCTCTTCTGCCACCCATTGAGATCTCAGTATCAACAGGTCTGCAGGCTCACCCACCACCTTACCATGAACGGATGCAGCCTTACTAAACATAGCTCTGGAGTTTACCAGCAGCAATGATTTGCTTAGGATCAGCCAAAGAAATAGCTCTTTCATCTTTCCAGCACATCATTTTATTTTGCCTCAGGCTGAAAACAGCTAGAACTATGTCTGCTTTTAATAATAAAAATCCTCTCTCACTCCCCGCCTCTTTATTTTTCTTCCTTTCTTCTGTCTCCAGAAGAAAAGAGGAGTACTGATAAAAGCTCCCCTCTTTATTATCCTAAACCCACCTTATAGACATTACATCATAATTATCTTCAGAGCTGAACAGCTATGCAGATACCCTTTTTTGCAGATATTTTAATGAGTTATTCACAAGTGCGCCAAAAGTGCCCTATATTGGAGGTTTACATGCATACGTACACACAAACACACACAGACACATGCACACACAGGGACAACAAGAGTAATCTTCGAACCCGCTGGGCAAAAGATAGGTAATAAAAAACATAATACCTCAGTGGTGGGATTCAAAAAAATTTAGTAACGCTTCTGTGGGTGTGGTTGGTGGGCCTGGCTTGGTGGGTGTGGCAGGGAAAGGATACTGTAAAATCTCCATTCCTTCCCCACCCCACTAACCTGCTTTCCAGCTCCATTCTCCTGTGCAGGGCAACAAAACAAGAATCAGCCAATCAGCTGGGACTCGGGAGGCAGAGAATAGATGGGGGCAGGGCCAGTCAGAGGTGGTATTTGCTGGTTCTCTGAATTACTCAAAAATTTCCACTACCGGTTCTCCAGAACTGGTCAGAACCTGCTGAATACCACCTCTGAAATGCCTACAATATGTCTGGTCCACAGTGCCTCTTCCTCTTAGCAAATGCAAACATTTGGTCCTCAAACTCATTTAGCTGGAACAGACAACAACGGAAGGAGGTATTCTTAGAAATGGACTAAGAGGTAGAAACTGCAGAAATGCTAAGGTCCAGTGAGTGATGGAGTGATCCATAAGAGAGCAAAATGGCACTGTAATAATATTACTATGGAAGACTGTTGCATATCAGTCTTTTAATCTCAATATTCCTTTTCCTCTTGTGTTGTGCTTACATGAATGCGTCTTCAAATCTTGCTTGTTGAATATATCCAATTGTTGGTACTCTTGTAAGGTTTATCCATTTCTGCATGACTGGAATAATAAGCTTCTATTGTAGTTTGTAAAAGAAAACCAGCTAGAGGAAATATACTGTCAGAATACTGTGACTGTTAAAACTCATGTGATAAATTTAAACCTAATTCTGCATAGCTTTTTCTCCAGTAATATCACTCTACTAACTAGAGCATATAAAACATTTGCTAGACCAATACTTGAATACAGCTCATCAGTCTGGAACCCGCATTACATATCTAATATTAATACAATTGAGAAAGTCCAGAAATGTTTTATGAGAAGAGTCCTCCACTCCTTTACTTGTAGCAGAATACCTTATGCCACCAGACTTGAAATTTTAAACCTAAACAACCTAGAACTACACCGCCTTCGGTCCAATCTAAGTATAGTACATAAAACTATATATTGCAATGTCCTACCTATCAATGAATACTTCAGCTTCAACCAAAGCAATACAAGAGCACAAAATAGATACAAACTAAAGATAAACCACACCAAACTTGATTGCTGGAAATACGACTTGAGCAACAGAGTAGTCAATGTCTGGAATACTCTACCTGGTTTCTTCCCCAAACCTCAAAATCTTCAACATTAGACTATCTACTATTGACCTCACCCCTTTCCTAAGAGGTCTGTAGGGGGCGTGCATAAGCGCACCAAAACGTACCTACCGTCCCTGTCCTATTGGTTCTTTTTTTTCTTATTTGTATCCATTTCATGTATTTATAACCATGTTTATACTTATACCTATTATCTAATAATTGTTTGACAAAATAAATAAACCAACAAACAAATAAATAAATAAAATGCAGCCAGGGAAAATGGGTTCTTGAAACATTGTATTGGCTCTTCAAATATCATGGACAGATCATCACTGTCTTTTAATGACCCCATAATCCCTTGCGGGGTAGAGTCTGGGCAATTGAATGGAGCTGAGTGTATATTGGCCAGATGCTCTTCCTGTTGCCAATGTGGAGTATACTCAGCAGATGTAATCTCAATGTGCCCAGAGAGAGAAATATTTGCCTTTACCTAGGATCGAACTCACAGCCTCCTGGTTGTGAGTCAAGAAGAGCTCCACTTCAAGGCCACTGCAATACACCAATATAGACAAATACACCTTATAAAGATGTTGCATTCCTAAAGGAATCAAAAATGTTTCATTGAATCCCATTGATCTAATTCCTTACACTGGATTACACACAGGCTTTTTAAAAAATTCATCTTCCATTTTTACTGAAACACGTAGCTTAAAAGTTGACCCAGTAGTGGATTGAGTCTTGGAAATAAACAGGAATCTTGGTTTGGCTTTTAATTTTAGATACAACAAGTTGACATAAAATCATTAATTGGAATTGATGCCTAGCTTAATGAATTCATTAGCCATAAGGAAATATAGGAAAATCTGCCAAGTTGTGCTTTTGTAGGATCATACTTAATTTTTGATACAGCATTTGAAGAGCTTCTTAATTAATCTCGTCTCTTCCTTTTTCTCCTTAAGTATACTTCATTCTTATAGAATTTTGTGGCATAAAATTGAAATTTTAAAATTGGAATGAAAGAAGGACCAAGAAATTTAATGTCATTTATCACTTTTTAATAAGTAATTAAAACAAATCTACAATCTATCAGAATGGACTCCATAACAGGACAATAAAAAAGACCATCCATCATTTTCCACCTAAAAACTACTCAAAACCAGGATCTATTTTTTAAAAATGGCATCAAAAAGAATGTACATTTTCATATATTAGGGATATTTTTCTAAAAAAGAAAACATCGATCAAAAGAGTTACATTAAATTTAACAAAGTGAACCATAAAATATATGCATGCAGCAGGTCAAGTAACTGAAAGAGGAGGAAACAGTGAAATTTATTTTCAAAGACAGGTATGTTAAGAAAATTGCATTTAAAATAACATGAATTCAGGAAACTGAAAACAAGAAACAGGTGAAGTTCTTTTTAAAAAAATTAGAATGATAAATCCAAATAAGGTTTCATTAATGAAGACTTTATGGAATGGATCTTTATCATGGTTCATACATCCCAATTTCAGAACATTCTTAATTTTATTCCATCATTTGGAGTGTATTACTATTTGGTTTCATCAAAATCATGTGAGAAGGATTGCAACAGCTATTGTGGGTACAACGGCTTCTATTTAGTGTAGGCAGGACACACTTTTATCTGTAAAAGATTATGGCTTATTACACTTTTATGGAAATTGCACTAGTCTGTGCAAACTCTGTACCTGAGAACACCTGTAAAGTATGCTTTTCCCTTTCAAACTCTACTTAATTATAGCCAGCATAAAGGTAGTTGACACTAATGTTAATTGCAGCTATTTTCCTTTTGGTGCCGCAGAAGAACTCTTCAGGGCCTACAGCAGCCTGTAGCATTTAGGAGACCCTCTGACCTTGCTAACTACTGGGATTCCTGTTTACCATTTGTCATTTGATCTAAGATTGTAAGCAAGCAGATGTCTCTTTTAGCCCACGGACATTTGCTCTGTCATAAGGGCAGCTGTTGCTGTGATATCTGATAAAGGTTTAGAAAGTCCTGGTGACAGTGGCTGCAATGATAATGTGCTTTGGAGTCTCCTCAGTTCAAACCTTTGAAACAGTAAACCTGATACTGAGGTGTTACTGGTAAAGTGTGTGCTTGCTTTTTATTAGGCAATCTTTTCATGCTGGTGGGGATGGATAATTTCTGATACACTGCTCTACTTACACCATAATAGTATATCATCACTATTTACTTCTCTTTAAGTCAACTTAATCAGATGCCTTCCTTTCCATTTGCAAGAAGGCAGCTAGCTGGAGTATGAGGACAATAAAACTCAGCGGGTCAGTTGGGTGGAAAAGTAAAAGTCTTCCTTCTCCAGCAGCATGGCTGATTTTAACTTAAAAAAAAAACAAAAGCATTAAGAGCTGTACAGGAAAAACAATTTGCCTGTTTTGGATTGAATTTGCTATCCTTAGCAGTAGAGAAGATTTGCCACCCTGCAAAGGCAAGTCTTCTGTCTGGGAATAAAAGCTGTTTCCTCAGGGCCACCATCTCCACAAAAGTGTTTTCTATGAAGCTGACAAGCAGATGCCTGAATGAAGCTGGCCTGGCTTGGAAAATCCAAAGGAAAAAACTGAGAGGCAGACAGGCTGTATTGAACCACTTCCTGTGAGTTTGAAAGAATAGGAGTACCTCACAACAACTGTTGATAAGAAGGGTTACTTTGTGAGGAAAATAGTAGGAGGGGGGAGAGGGAGGGGGAGGGAGAGAGGGAGGGGGAGAGAGAGAGAGAGAGAGAATGAATATGAATATGAATATATTATTTGGGGTGGGAGCAGAAAAAGTCAACACCATGCTGGAGGGGAATTCTGGGAGTTGAAGTCCATTTCAAGGCTGAAAAACATTGTTCTAAGCTTTACTTTAGTCTTTAGTCATTTGAAATTGCAGCAAGAAAAGTGATTTTTTTTCATTTATCAGCTTATATATAACTTTGTTCTCTGTGTTCCTTTCTCTCCTTTCTTTTTTTCTCCTTTTTTTGCACATCTGATATCCTTATTGTTCATTAAGTTACAGGAATTAATGAACAGAGAAGGGAGCATATGCAGAGCAGAACATCTGGAATTCTCTCCAACCCTATGTCAGCAATGGCCAAGGAAGACAGCTACATTTTTTTTCTGTATAGCAGAATGACATGTTACATCTTGAATATGGATGTTTGTACTCTTGCCTTGTATTACATCTGTGCATAAGTGTCCATACATGTGTGCTAAGAAGCAGAAGATAGACTGCGTCATGTGACTAGTGTTGAAAGAAATATCCTTCTGGGTTCAGTTCCAAGTGGGGAAAAAGACACTGGAGACATGGAGGCTACTTGAAAGGTTTAATGGTGTACAGACCACATGGCCTGGAGCTCCAGAGAAGGATGTTCACATACTTCAAGGTGAGAAGGTCAAGAAGAAAGGGCTGAGGTACTGAGAGTGCTGGGTTTTATACTCTCTGTTGGGATTTGAATTGGAGCTTGTATTCTAATTGGTTGTCAGACTCCCAGGGGCAACTTTGTAGGCTGTCCTGAGTTCCAGGCTTGGTCTAGCCTTGCTGGGTGATTATGCCCTTAAAAGGGCATTTGGCAATTTCTACAGCTTTACCTGGAGTTTCTTGTTATGTAAAGTATTCTGGCCCAGGCCTTAACGGCCCACCCATTAACAAAGGTGGGGGTGAGTTTCTGCTTCTTGAGTTTCTACTCTTTTTAGGGGAATTATTCTGCTTTTTAATATTTCCTAGGCTATTTCAATTTTCTAGGAGAGGGTGGGTGCTAACTTCCTACACTAGGAAATGGGAAACTCAGGATGGTGGAATCTGCAACTTTCTGATGTAATAGAATTGCTTCAATAGTGAGGTGGGTGACTCCCAGAGTTGCCTCCCAGAGTTGCTTCATTAGTGAGATGGGTGACATATAAATTTAATAAACAAATAACATTTTCTTCCTCACAGAGACGCACTGACAGGTTCTATTCTGACTTGTTTTTCTCCATAGTTCTTGGTTGGATCCAGCCATATTCAGGCTCAGTCCTTCATTTGCTGGCCTATCTCCACACATCACATATTATCCCACTATGTTTTGTTTCTCTTATGAATAAATTGCTTCCTTATAAAGATTGGGCTGCCATAGTAAATTCCCCTTTATAGAGGCAAAGGCTAAATTAACTCAATTTTCACTCAGAAACTAATGTATCTTCCTGGATTCCAGAAAGCTTTAAGAAATGGTTTCTTGAACAGATTAGCCCAATCAAATAGCACTGTGAAATAACCAAATCTTCCTCTTAAATATTTTTAACCTTTAAATTTTTTATGTATATTGCTTTATATTTTAACATTTCATTGTACATCATCCGGAATTCCTTTTTGAGGAAGATGGAAGACACAGAAATATGAGGAATAAATAAAAATAAATCTCCTGGGTTTTTTAATTAATGTTCATGGATAAACATGGTTTTGTGTTAAATTATAGCAGAAGGAAAGCTTATTAATCTATACTAGATAAAAAAATCAGAATGAGTTTGATAGCACTTTTTCAGACTAAAACATTTCTTTAAAATGCATAGGCTTTAGTAAAAGGCAAAAGATTTATACAATTTGAAGATAAACTAGAGTAAAGTTTCTTTATTTCAAAAAAGCTATTTGAGATCTGTAGTGAAGTATCCAAGGAGATTGAAATGTTCTGATACTGTACTACTTTATCCTCGTTTTGAGTCGATATCAAATTTGCATCAATAACATTTGTTTTCTTTTTGCAAAGTTTGGCCTATTTGTCCAAGATAGAACTGAAAGGAGCATTGCTGGCAGATGTTGGAAGTTTTTAAGAAGAGATTGGATAACCATTTGTCTGAAGTGGTGTAGGGTTTCCTGCCTAAGCAGGGGGTTGGACTAGAAGACCTCCAAGGTCCCTTCCAACTCTGTTATTCTATTCTATTCAAAACCACATTAGAGTAAGAGCATGTGAAAGTGTCTCTCATCTTGTCTGAAAATTCTTAAAGACCTGTGATGATGCTGTAGGTATAAATGTAGGGGCAAAATATATCTGGGCTTGTTATAGGATTTCTATATCAGCATCACGGTTCTGTTATGCTTGTAAAGGCAGTTATAGATAATGATATGCAAAGACAGCCGGCCTAAATTCAGGTCTAAGGATAAATTTGATCATGAAAGAAAAGAAGTAAGAGTACTCCCTGAGTACAACTAGCCAGTATATCTCCTCAAAGCTATTGCAAACACAAAACAGCTACTGATATTCTCCATGAATGTCCTAGTATATAAACTCTACTACAAAAAGTTAGTAGATTTCTTTGCATTTAAAAACATTATGTCCAGCTTCTACCTGTTCCAGTGGCTTCCACTGTTTTCTACATACCAGAAATGAATTAATGTAACCCTAGTTCAGTGCTAGAGTACTTAGCTCAATTTCAAAAGTTCCCAGAGAGAATGTTGCCTGAAATCCTGGTCAAATATAGCTTGTTAGTGTTGAGGGTAGAGGCAATCCGCAACTTGAGACCGGTGGCTTAGTGAGCATTCAAAGTTATAATGCATCTTTCTCCCCTCCCCACCCCCCAGAAAGTGCTTATGACTTAGATTCAAAGTTCCAGTGGCCACACACACATATATGTGTGACCCCTGCAGTCATATAATGGCATTTGGGGCACTCAGCAACCAGTCCACATTTAGGGTGGTTTGCAGCACCCTACATGTTACATGACTGTGATTTATGACCTTTTTTTGCCAGAAATTGGCATTTACATCTGTTTTCTGGCAAAAAAAAAAAATCACCATTGGAACAGTGAGTTCACTTACTTACCGTGGTGTTCACTTAACCACCATAAAAAATGGTAAAATCGGATCAGTCATGTGTTGATCTATTTAATGAGTGGCATGACTTATTATCGTAATTCCAGGTTGAATTAAGTCTTTAATTCCAGGCTCAAGTTGAAGAATACTTGAAATGAACTAGATTATTTATATCCAACCTACTGCATGCTGGGATTTAGGTGGTGTGTATATCCCTACTTATGAGGAAGTGGTGAAAAATCATTCTGGATGAATCATATTTTTTTCTCAAATAAGAAAAACAGCCCAACTTTCATCTAAATTCATTTCTGCTCCAGAATCATATAGTTGCAGAACCTATTATATCCTATGACTATTATTAAATGTTGTACCTTATGATTCTTGACACTTGATGAAAGTATCTTTTCTTTTATGTACACTGAGAGCATTTGCACCAAGACAAATTCCTTGTGTGTCCAATCACACTTGGCCAATAACGAATTCTATTCTATTCCATTCTATTCTATTACTGGGTCTGAGTGATCTGGAAACATTTTCCTGTCTTCATATTCTTTGCAAAAAAGAATGAAAGGTTCAAGTTGTAATGAGATTTATGGGTTATTAAGATGTGAAAATGCATAATTATATCAAGTCTTTCTCAGTTATATCTAACCAAGTCCAATAAGGATGTAATCTCATTAGACTCAAATTTACTCTGTGCTATATTTCTAATATTTGTAAAACATTGTTGCCTGGTGATTAAGGGAATGGCATAAAGACATTAAAAATCTGCAAGTAGGCAGTTCACCGCTATATGAACAGCATGAGTACTGGAGAAAAAAATGTATCCAAGAAATTATATGATCCTGTCTCTGCAGGAAATACAAGGTAGAGTGCTCAACATCGATTCCACATCCATTACAATTATACAAAACTGACATGGAATCATATATGTCCGATATTGTGAAATAGATATTTGATAACCCCAAATGTAATAGACACAAAAATATATAAATGGAAAGGTCTTAATGGAATAACATCTTGAAAAAGCAGATTAAACAACACGAGCAAGATTGCTTTATGTCATTCTTTACCATTAAAATGATAGGACTGCAAGTAAAAAAGGAGAAAAAAACAATTCACAGCAGATGGCAAGCCTTCTTAAGCAAATTAATGGATCATACATCTTTGAAAAATAAAGCACTGTATTATTTGACATGCTTTATAATTACATTGGACATTTTGCTTTCAGTAAATTTTAAAGGACAAATTAACAATATGGTTTTTCCGGCTGTGTTCTCGGTGTATTTTTAAGCTTGTAATTAAAATGGTAAATTATATTAGTGCAGAAAATTAGAAGATTTAATATAATTCAAATATTATGATCATTTGACCTGGGTTGTTATTAGACTTAAAATATTTTCCTCCTAAACATTTGATATATAATGCAAATAATTATGCATACATTTCCAAAGAGTGATATGGGAATAAAGGATATGGAATAGCATAATCTAGATTTCAATTGTGACCTTCAAGTAATTCAGTAATTATAACCAACTGAAGGTACACATAAGACAAACATAGGTTGTAGTTTCAAAAGACAATCAAGCATAGCAAACAGCAATGGTGGCTAACCTTTTTGGTCTCCTGTGCCAAAAATTGTGTTCACTGCCAGCACA
Source organism: Bungarus multicinctus (assembly GCA_023653725.1). Classification (NCBI taxonomy): domain Eukaryota; kingdom Metazoa; phylum Chordata; class Lepidosauria; order Squamata; family Elapidae; genus Bungarus; species Bungarus multicinctus. The sequence goes on from CM042851.1 coordinate 29,805,586, forward strand.
CAGTAGCCAATGCACGTTCCTCCCACGCCCCCTGTGTATGCGTGTGCATTTCCCCCCTCCCCCCACCCCCCTTTCCTGCACTTCACCTTCCAGCTGATTTTCGGCCCGTTTGAAACCTTTTTTGGCCTCCCAGAGGCTTGAGGAAAGCTTCTGCAGCCTTTGCAGGCCAAAAAATGGGCCCATGTTGTCACTTCCAGTATTTCCAGAAATACAGGAAGTGATGAAATGGGCCTATTTTTCAGCCTCCAAAGGCTTTCTTCAAGCCTCTGGGAGGCCAAAAATCATCTGTAAGGCAGCGCATGCGCAGTGAAGTAAGTTTGTCTGCGGCTCGCATGCCAGCACAAATGGCTCTACAGGTTCGCATCATGGGCATATAGTATTAAAAACACTAACACTGACTATATAAACTCAGTGTGATAATCCACCAAGCACAGTTCCAAAGTCACAGAGATTCGGTGTATTTATTTTTATGCATTTGTTTGTTTAAAACTTCATATAACCATCCATTTAATCTTGATGAAAGTAAGTATCTTGGCTGGGATGAAATTGGGAGGCTGATAGAAAGAGATGGCAAGCTCAGATTAAAATTTCCTAAATAGGACAAACTTTGCAGAGTCTCATTTTTTTTAACTTCCTGGTCTTTCTATGAATGATCACTCTGTCCACATTCACAGAACCTCCCAGACATGGTTGATATAAGCTGGGCGTTTCATGGTGAGAAGCCAAACCTTGTAGACTGTTGTAAAAGCAGGCCATTGGGCTGAGCCATTGAAGCTTAATCTTGATTACCAGATTCTGCAAATCATGGAAATTCTGTTTGGTTAACTCTAGTGAAAAGAAGGACTAGGGATGACATGATAGAAATGTTCCAATATCTAAGAGGCTGCCATAAAGAAGAGGGGGTCAACCTATTCTTCAAATCATCAAAAGGCAGGATAAAAAACAATGGATGGAAACTAATCAACGAAAGAAGCAACCTAGAACTCAGGAGAAATTTCCTGACAGTGAGAACAAGTAATAAATGGAACAGCTTACCTCCAGAAGTTGTAGGTGCTCCATCACTGAACATTTTAAAGAAGAGATTGGACAATCATTTGTCTAAAATGGTAAAAGGTCTCCTGCTTGAACAGGGGGTTGGACTAGAAGACCTTCAAGATCCCTTCCAATTCTGTTATTCTGTGAAACACAACCCTAATATCCATTTCATGTATTCATAACCATGCTTATACTTACACCTGTTATCTAATACTTACCTGACAAATAAATAAATCAATAAAATAAATAAATAATAACAGGTTCACAGCATTGATTTATTAATGTTGTATGTTGCACAACTTTCCAGATGCCTGGAAGTTTGCAAAAATAAAACAATATAAACAAAATGCCTATGTAAAAAAATAACAATCCCAAATCACGTAGTAAAAAAAAAAACAGTGTAAGCACTAATAATCAATTAAATGAATAATACATAAGGGGGCAAGCAAGTAATCCCCCCCAAAGATCTACTAATAGAACTCACATTAGGTGGCTTCTAGAATGCTGTGATGATAAGACCCAATCTAATCAGTAGCTCTTACACAATATATTGACACCATGATATGAACAATATTTTCCAGACTTAGCCTCCTTACCTTCACTAAAAAGCATCCAACAGAATGTACTACTATAATAATGCACATCATACTGTCATCTCAAAATATTCCATGATAGACATCACTCTCATAGTTGGGTCACCCAACAGAGTAAGCCAAAACTAAGAAAATTAGTTTAAATTAGTAAGCTAAAACTAAAACAAATACTAGTGTGATTTTTTTTTTCTTGAGAGGGAAGCAACATTTTTAAGGTCTGAAGAACCATAGACAGAGGTAAATTATATTATTTTTGTTATTTCCATTTATATTCCATGTTTCTGCCTAATACGGCTTCATAGTTGCTAGCAATAATTTTAAAACCATACAGTTTTGTGTTATCTGTAGGATAGCAGAAATCATTGGCTTAGATTTTAGTGGTTTCTACTACCATTACTATAGTCTGGACATTGTCAAACAGGAAGACTAGAACCATCACAGCCCCAATGAACCAGGCAGAACTGCTGAGATATCCAAGAGAATAAACAGAATTAGATTCCCCAGTGTACACCCTCCACCCTTAGGGCCACAACATTCCCAGTCCTATATCACAGCTGAAAGCCTGAGTAGAAAGTGATATTATCTTGGGGAAAATGATTTTAGAATTGCCTTCAGAAAAATATAGTATTATTGTTGAAGATGATGACACTATTCTTCCCCAGAGGAAGTATTCATCCTAAAATTCACTTCTCCATTGTTTTATCTAAGAAAAAGGGAGTGTTTTTCCTTCCTCTTCTCCTTATTCAAAAGTGATCTAAAGACATTTATGTCATCTTAAATCCTTTTAAGATGGGTTGCCTGAGTCTAACAGTTAGCCTCATCCCATTCTCATTAACATAGCAACATATTCCTAAATCTTGAGTATATTGTTCCAATAACTTTCTGACATTCAAATAACCCAGCCAATGATTCAGTCAACAGTTTATACTGTATAGCTTAGACACTCTGCCCTTTCGCTCTATAGATTTAGGACTTGAAGGATTTATCTCTTCCAATTACTCTTTTATATCAGCTATTGATATATGCTATTTCCCATGACTAATGTTTCAAAAACAAGGTAATAAACTGTAGAAATAGATATCCCAAAATAATTTTATTTTCTCAGTTTATTTGCCACCAAAGGATATAGTATTTTCCATACCAAAGTTAACTTAATTTGGGTGATTTTGCTTCCAAATTTCAACAAGTGTACTGAAATAAAATTAATCACCATACAAAATAATAAGACTGATGGCCCATGAAATATATTCATAAGTAGACCTCTAGTTTAAATACCAGTGGTATTTACCCATTCCAGGGAAACAGTCAAATAACAGAAAATATCAGTATAAATAGTATGACTCAGTTGATACCTGTTCTGTCCTTTTGAATATGTTTAAAAAGAATTAGATACAGCTTACAGCAAAAGAAGTATATGTTTCTTAATGATATTAGTATAAGCTTCTCAAGGGCATCAATGAAAAAAAAATGTCTCAATACCTAGAAGAATGCATCTTCACCTATCAGGACAATGAGATGTGCAAATCATCTAGATCAGTCATTATTCTGATAGTTGTAATACCGAAATGTGTGTATCTTGCATATTGTGATGCATATGCTTAGTTCACTAAAGCTTTGCAAAGCATTTGAACAAGATGCTTTACAAAGTAGCTTCAAACGATTGAGGCGGTTACTTCAAAAGCTACTCCCATCTGCCTCTAGATTCAGGTGAATGCATAACCAATTCACTTTGTTTTGCAAAAGAACCTGGAAAAATCTTCTAAAACAGACATGGGAGCCTTGCCAAAGAAGCAACCATGTTAACAATACAAACAGAGGTGTTTTATTCACAATCCTCACTTCCCATTCTGAAACATATCGCTTGAATGTTCTCCACAGCCCTAATGTAATCCTACTCATATGTTTTGTTCTGTCTGCTGGTGATCTTCCTGGCATGGAAGACATGAATTCACTGTAGTGATAAACATTTTTTGCATGCAGGTCTGTGTTTCCTGCATTTCTAGATTAGGCCAGAATTAATTTTGAAACCCAATGAAACCAGCTAAAGTATAGTATTTTAGATTGAAGAGTGTTTTAAAAGCCTTGAGTAGAATGCTGAGTTCAAATCCAAAATTTCAATAAAATCAGTTCAATGCAGTTAATGTATTCAATTTTTTCTCTTTCTGGCACATTAAAATTGCAATTGGGTGACCACTTTTAGAGCCCCTCTGGGGCTGCACTTAAGATCTTAAGGGAGGACAGAGAGTCCTAGGCAGAAATTACAAATTGCACACATGGGGTAGAAAATATTCCGTAGACAGTCCATTGCTCTGATTTAATATAAGGCAGCTTCTTATGAGCTCTCTTTTTTCTTCTTCTTTTCTTTGTCAGCCCACTTATCACATAATTGCTTTTTATTCCTGCAATTGTATTTAGTCCTTGGCCTGTGTTAAATTATATTTGTAACTTTATAAATGAAGGTGAAATCCTTATGACATATAACCCACTCCCTGAGAATTGTCTCTGTTTCATAGTTTATGGCTTTAATAAATGGCTTGATTCTACAAAAACTATTGTACAAAAAAAGTTTGGGAGACTGAAAAAGGCATTATTCATAAATCTCAAAGACCTAGTTCTTGATCTACTTAGTCTTTTTCTGTAGCTCTCTTTTTTTCTTTCTCATGTATCTGTAAATGGAGAACCTAGAGAATGATGTAATTACAATGTAAATAAAATAATTTTACCATTTCCAGATATTTTAAAAATATTTTAGAGCATACATTTTATCAGCTTTTCCTCTTATTCTTTTTCAAAAAGTGAATACTTCTGGCTTTTGAAACCAATATTTGTTGGTCTTTGAAATGTTCCTGGCTGGACTTGAATGGAAGTTGCACTGCATAGGTCATTTGGTGCAACTCTTCTGTTAATGCTTCTTTCACTTGTTTAGCAGTCCTAATGGGTCATTTCTTTTCAAGTGGAACATATTCCATCCTTTTCTTTTTATTTCATTTATCCTAAACCTTTTCAATCCCCCTCTGATCCCTACAAAACTCAAGCTCAAAATTAAGGGATTATGTACAATATGTATACACAAATATAATTTCCTGGCAGTTATCTTATCAATATCCTATCTCCCTTATAGCTACTGATTCTTTTTTCATCTCACTAACATGCTGCTTTTTTATTTTATATGGCCCCTGAAATCACCCCAAGAGGACTGGGTGTGAATGGGTCTCTTTTGATTTTTATAAATGAAAACTCAACTGTAATATGAAAAGCATTTAGAGTAGAGGCTGCGTGATAGTGTCATGTATTATTTTACCTTAGTGTTCTTGAATTTTTAAAAGCAAAAGTGAACACTTAATAGAATTTAAGTGTTAAGATGAAATAAATGTTCTGCTGTAAAATGATGTATGTTACAGATTAACAATATTTAACATTATGAACAGTGTATCTTGCTATGTCAGACAGTAATATTAGTATTACTTACAAGAATCCAATACCTAACAGTCATAAAATATCATGCTAAAAATATCAATGAACCAGCACCAACCTACAATCTATTTAAAGGAGAATTCCAAAAATTATTGTGGTAATGGTTAACATTTAAAATTAGCTATCTCAGAAATACCAGGTGAAACATATAAAATGTTGATGTGAGGAACCAATCTTTCTTTTCTTATTTTTTCAGTTATTCATATGAGATGATGAGAAAAGATGGGGGTGGAGAAGTTTTTGAACTGGGAACATTTTTAATTCTTATTGAAGACTATACTATATTTTCAAGTGTATGAGGTACTTGTGTTGCAGACATAGTTAGGTATTATAGGTAGATATGCCGAGAGACAGTAAAATAATATTTAAACTCACATATGCAGAGCAGTGCAGTGCTATCCTCCCTCTATTGCTTCCCTCTAATGTCAGATGATATATGAACTTTTTAGAAAGCAATAGAGACTGTACAACCACATTTAATATGTTTCTCTTAAACTGTCTCTCTACATCCCATACCTAAGCACACAGGTGCACAAGTCTGATCCATGATATGTATTGTGCTCTGTGTGTCCCAGTCTGCTTTGAAATTTGTTTAGAAAACTGTTCTTTTGCTTTGGGTTTATTCCATCTCTGTTACTTCTGGACTAAAAAAAGTACTGCCAGGATTTCAACCTGTACTTTTTGCTCCAGTTCTTTGACAGAACATTTATGACCAACTGGATATGTTGAATTGCAGATCCTTATTCTGTCCATTGGCCATTTTGGAAGGGATCCACCCTATAGTTGGACCCCATTATCATCAGTAGATCAATCAAGTTTCAGCAACTGCAAAGCCATGAAATGGAGCCAATAGTCATGATCAGTTAAATTTGATCCACCAAATATTTTTCTCTTCATACTCCCAATTCTTGAGCTGTTCATAAAGTCAGAGCATCTAAATTCTTTGCAATAGGAAAGAAAATTTGGGTTGTCAGCTATTGGTTTTTCTCTTATTATAGTGGCCAACCAACATTTCAACAAAATTGTCAACATTACCTCCATATAACATTCCAGGCAAGGACCCATTGATTCCAATGGCAGATCATTTTTCTACTCTCCTTATCTTTTCAGGGGTCAGAGTCACAGAAAATGTAGCCCCATTCTTTCTAATTCTAACTTTGGTCAGCAAAAATCTTGTATAAGGATAGCTCTTCCCTGAATCAAGCCCTATGGATGCTGTTCAACAATGACAGTTCTAATTTAAATTCAAGTTGATACTAATTAAATTAAGTTAAATTTAAAGTAAGTTTTCATTAGTGAGAAAACTCGAAAGATGAGATCTTGGTAAGACATTTTTGGCAGGTATGATGACATTTATTACTGTCATAAGCAGAATTGATAAAAAATATTGATATATTTATCAAAAAATGTTTCTTTTTTAAATAATTATTTTTCTGATGTCCTATCAATCTATTTATAAACCACATAAACCAAGAGTTAACCACATCAATCCATTTATTGCAAGGATTTGGAAGTGAACATTGTACATGAATTATAAAATGTAACAGTCGTATCATTCCTAAACAGCTGTTATCTTGTGCTTGATTTCTTTTTCAAAATAAATCCTGCACAGCTTTGTATACCCTGTATCATTGCTATACTTTTAAAAAAGACTTCTATGACATCCTTTAATGACATAGTGTAAATGATTATCAAACCTAATTCACAATAATGGTTTATTTCATGAATATTAATATAACCTTATTTAATTTTCTATAGCTGACCTCTGAATTTAATGTATTCACTCTACAATATTAGTCATTACTACTGTAACACTGTTATTTCTTGTTCTAATTGTCTAATATTTAAAATGCTCAACTATATATTAGTTTTATAAAGACACTGATAGAGGTTTTTATCCTTCCTGAAAGTGTCTCACAGCAACCAATTATTTTTGAATAAATTGCTACAGTTAAACCAAGTAATAAAGGGACACTTAAAATAGCTTTGAAATAACAGAATACTTCCATGGATCATAGATTCCTAATTTCTTTTCTCTTCTGTGTTTTAGCTTACTACATTATATTTAGTAATTATTTGTACTCTTGGGTTCTTGGAATAACAGAAGAAGAAAAATTAACTAAATAAACACTGATTGACTCTGGAATATCATTTTCTGGGCTTTTCATAAATTCACTCACTAATTTTGTACATACAGGCATAATTTCATAGAATCAACAAAAGAAACAGATAAAAAATATCACCTCTACCTCCTGCTGCCTTGACAAAAATAATGCTACCCAAAATTATATTTCTCAATTAGATATTCCAAACAATCTCTTTCATCTCAAATAGGTTTCAGCCCTTATTATTTATAATATCAGTAATAATCATAGTACGTGTCGCATTTACATCCAATTTTCTTCCAGGAGCTCAAGGCTATGGAAATAATACTTTTTTTTTCTTGCAACACTATCATCATAACAGACCTGCAAGGTATATTAGGCTGAAAAATAATAAATGGTTATGCTGAGTGGGGATTTAAACCTGACCATTACCCTATCCATCAACCCACACTAGCTACTTTAGATGGCTTGGTCATAATGGTTTTTTTGTTTGTAATCCTTTAGGTAAGAAATGTCCAACTTTGGCAACTTTAAGACTTGTGGACCTCACGGGAGTTGAAGTCCATAGGTCTTAAAGTTGCCATGATTGGAATATCTGCTTTAAGGCTGGGTCTTTTTCTTTGCACTGTCCTTATAATTGAGCATATTCCATTTGTTAAGGGTAATTTCTCCTGCTCCATCTTTACCATCTTAAGAACTAAACATATATGTGTTTTTATTTCATCCCTTTAAGCTACTGGCCCTTATTGATAGAATTTTAGCTAGCTTTCAGTTTTATATTATGATGCTTATAACCACTCTCATACTGTTTTATACTATTGATGAAACAGGAGTAAAAATAAGAGTGTGATTTTACTCTCTCAATCCCGAGAGAAATTTGTATAAAATGGAAGTGGTAATAAAGCAATTGAACTCTGTTTGTTAATTTCATTGTCAAAATGACTGTCTGTGACCAGTGACATCTTGGGACAAATCTCATCCTTTTGCTTGTATTTTGACATCTCACCTAAGCAAGAAAATCACAATAGTTGCATTATGTCATCACAAGCCATATTGCATCAATAGCTCATTTGGAATGTCCATGTTTCCCAAAACCTTCTAACTTTTTTTGCCTCTGACCATTTCACTATCTTAGAAGTTGTTTTCCTCACTGCCATTCACATACTGATTGAAAGGGATGGTTTCAAACTCAATTTTCACTGTATAATCTGTATAATATAAAATAGTTTACAAAACGAAGTTTGATGATCTGTCAACTAAGGCAAGGTCTATCCCCTATCACATTTCACACCAATGAGAAAAGAAAACGGATCTCGTCTCCTTTTGGACAAAAAAGCCAAATAGCTAAAAGTACTATACAGGTAGTCCTATATTTACAATAATTTGTTTAGTAACCATTCAAAGTTACAATGGCACTGAAAACTGTGGCTTATGACCATTTTTCACAGTTGTGACCTTTCCAGCACCCCTATCATCATGTGATCAAAATTCAGATGCTTGACAACTGATTCATATTTATGGCTATTATTGTATTCCAAGGTCATGTGATCACCTTCTGTGGCCTTCTGATAAGCAATGGGTAATCCAGATTCAAACGTGTGTGTGTATCTGTGTGTCCGTGTGTCTGTTGGGTCTTTTTGTGTTATTTATTTATTTAAATTTATATACTGCCCCCTCTCCCAAAGGGACTCGGGGTGGTGAACACCCAGAATAAAATGCACATATAAAACACATATACAATATTTAAAAATTAAAAGAATTAAATATATTGGCTCTTACAAAGATTAAAATAAGGGGATTAAGAAAGATTAAAACCAGATTAAAAATTTAAAAACCCCTAGGCCAGACCGGCTTGCTGAAATAAATAAGTTTTCAACGCACGGCGGAAGGTCATGAGATCAGGGATGGTCCTCATCTCCAGGGGTAATTCATTCCAGAGAGGGGGTGCCCCCAATGAGAAGGCCCGCATCCTCGGGATTGCCAGCCATCCAGCCGGCGGCACCCTGAGGAGGCTGATTCCATGGGAGTGTATTGGTCAGCGGGAGGCCGATAATGGCAGGAGGCGGTCTCGCAGATATCCTGGTTCCGAGCCATGGAGCACTTTAAAGATGATAACTAAGACCTTGAAGCACACCCAGAGGGCCACCGGGAGCCAATGCAGCTCACGCAGAAGTGGCGTAACATGGGAGCCCCGAGGACCCCCCAACACCACCTGCACGGCTGCATTCTGCACTAGCTGGAGCCTCCGGATGCTCTTCAAAGGCAGCCCCATGTAGAGAGCATTGGCATAGTCTAGGCGGGAGGTCACCAGGGCGGAGGTGACCGTGCGAAGCGCATTCCGATCCAGAAAGGGCCGCAACTGGTAGATCCTATGGACCTGGCCAAAAGCCCCCCTGGCGACGACCACCACATTATCTTCCAATGACAGCCGCACATCCAGGAGGACACCCAGATTGCGGGCCCTCTCTGTGGAGGCAAGAATATCCCCCACACACACACAGCCAGCGATGGAACGAGCTGGCTGTACCGGGGTGCCAGGAAGCACAGCCAATCAGTCTTAGATGGGTTGAGCTGAAGCCTATTCCACCCCATCCAACACCGCATGGCTTCCAGGCACTGGGTCATCACTTCGACGGCTTCATCGGGGTGGCCCGGGGTAGAGATGTACAGCTGAGTATCATCAGCGTACTGATGGAACTCTACCCCAAAGCCACAGATGATCTCACCCAGCGGCTTCATATAAATGTTGAACAGAAGGGGTGAGAGCACCAACCCCTGAGGCACCCTGCAAACTAGGGACCTCTGCCCCCCTGCCAACACAAATTGCGAACGGTCAGAGAGGAAGGTGGAGAACCACCGCATAACAGTGCCTCCCATTCCCAACCCCCCCAGCCGCCGCAATAAGATACTGTGGTTGACAGTATCGAAAGCCGCCGAGAGATCTAATAGGACCAGGACAGAGGAATAACCTCTGTCACAGGTCCTCCAGAGATCATCCACCAATGCGACCAATGCCGTCTCCATGCTGTGTCCGGGCCTGAAGCCCGATTGCCGTGGATCCAAATAGACAGCTTCATCCAGGTGCTGGGGAAGCTGTCGTGCCACCACACTCTCAACAACCTTTGCCACAAAACGAAGGTTGGAGACGGGACGATAATTAGATAACAAAGTTGTGTCTAGGGACGGTTTCTTGAGGAGGCGGCGGGCAGATATCTCTCACTCAAGGAAGTGTTAATAATACCCTGAAACCAACCTCGTGTCACCTCCCGGGTGGCCAACACCAGCCAGGAGGGACACGGGTCCAATAAACATGTGGTAGCATTCAGCCCCCGCAGCAATCTATCCACGTCTTTGGGGGGTCACAGGATCAAACACCTCCCAAATGACTGCCTCAAATTCCGCCCCTGACCCCCCACCCAGAGTTGCCCATTCAGAGTCCAACCCATCCCGGATCCGAGTGATTTTATCCACCAAGAAATTCGAAAAGTCCTCAGCCTGTCCCTGCAAGGGGTCCTCCCATGCTCCCCCTTCCAGGAGGGAGCGGGTCACTCTAAACAGGGCAGCCAGGTGGTTTTCTGCAGACGCAATAAGGGTGGAAAAGTAAAAACACTTTGCCATCCTTATCGCCACTAAATAGGTCTTAATATAAGACCGTAATAGTGTTCAGTCGGGTCCGGAGCGAGTAATCCTCCAAATACTCTCCAGGCGTCTTTTCCGGCGCTTCATCTCCCTTAGCTCTCCGGAAAACCAAGGGGCCGAGTGAGAGCGGCTCCAGGTCAGCGGCCGCAAGGGTCACCTGGTCCAGGGCCCCAGCCACCATCCTATCCCAGGTGGCGACCACGTCCTCAGCCGGGTCGTGTGTTTGAATGTCAGGACATGGCCCAAGCTCCATCAGCAACCTATCTGGATCCATCAGGTGCCTGGGGCAGTACCAACATATTTGGTCCGCCTCCCTGCGATGCGGAGGAGCGGCCTGGAAGTCCAGTCTAAGGAGCGAATGATCTGACCATGACAAGGGCTCAACAAAAACATCCCCAACACCAAGATCATCCTGCCACTGTCCAGAGACAAAAACCAGATCCAGGATGTGACCCCCAATGTGAGTGGGTTCCCTAATTAATTGGGTCAGGCCCAATTGGGTCAGGCCCAAGGTTGTCATGGAAGCCAAGAACTCCTGAGCAATCCCTGAGGCCCCACCAGCCGAAGGCAGATTGAAATCCCCCATGACCATCAGCCTGGGGGTCTCAACCGCCAGGCCGGCTATGACCTCGAGGAGCTCAGGCAGAGGCAATGTCACATAGCAGGGAGCCAGGTATGTGATCAATAGGCCCATCTGAACCCCGGAACCACACTTTACAAAAAGGGACTCACATCCGGTCGTCTGAGGAACAGTGGATTCCCTAGGTCCCAGATCCTCCTGAATAATTACCGCAACCCCCCCATCCCTCCCCTGGGCCCTCGGCCAATGAAAAACCTGAAACCCGGTTGGGCACATCTCCACCAGAGGGACACCCCCCTCCTGTCCCAGCCAGGTCTCAGTAATGCCAGCCAGGTCCACACACTCCTCCGTGACAAGATCGTAAACAAGGGGGGCTTTATTCACTACAGACCTGGCATTGCATAACAACAGCCGGAGGCCCGGGGCCCGATCATTCAAACAACTCAGGGAGCGAGACATAACCTGGGGGCCGGAGCACACCACCGCTTGTAAACAGCAGGGGCGGGCTCCCATAACTTGATAAGACCCCCTGTCAACACCATACCTGCCTCTCCCACCGATCGTAGAGATGGCCCTTTCCTCCCCCTCCCCAGAAAAAATCCCCATCCTTGATTCAACCATCCCCGGTCCCAAGACCTCCTGGTCGCGTACATATCCCGGTCTAGTCTTTTTCCCAGGCGGGTTGTCCCCCAAACCCAGCCTGGCCCCCCTCCCTAACCCCAATAAAAATTTAGAGATAAAAGAATGTAATCACACATGCTTCCCACAACTGTGCCATCTCTCCGGGTTCCAAAACCCGTCCTCGAGATATGTCCTGGGAAGAGCGGGGGGCCACCTCGAAGAAAGGGGGACTTTTCTGAGTGCCCACAAATCAGCCGCTGAGTACGTAATCAGGCAAGCATGCCCGTGTCCAAACAGTCGTGTCCTTAGTGTTGTTAATGTCTGACTTTGGGGCTGGGCAGGCGAAGGCCCATCAAGTATCCCGATGTCCTGGGCAACCGGTCATGGCGTCCACCTCCGCCATCGTCGTCACCAACCTCAGCGGGTACAAGGTTGAGGGCCTGATGGTCCAATTAACGATGTCTTCAACACTCCCACAGCCGGACCAGATGATACCAGACCGGACCGACCCCGCTGCTCCCATCGACACCGTCGCCATCATCGGCGAAGCCTCCGAGATCCCCCGGTCTCCGTCATCACCACCGTCTCTGCCCACAGCCAACAGGTCACTGCTGACTGCGGTTGGAATAGCCAGCTCCAGCACCGGAAAGGGCCAGCCCCTCCAAGTCGGGCCGCGTCAAATCACGTCATACAGCCCCAAATACACATCATACAGTCCTCATCAGCGCCATCACCACTGCCGCCCGAGATCTTGTAACACTGGTCCAAGCCTCCGAGATCCCCCGGTCTCCGTCATCACCACCGTCTCTGCCCACAGCCAATAGGTCGCTGCTGACTGCAGTTGGAATAGCCGGCTCCAGCACCGGAAAGGGCCAGCCCCTCCAAGTCGGGCCGCGTCAAATCACGTCATACAACCCCAAATACACGTCATACAGTCCTCATCAGCGCCATCACCACTGCCGCCCGAGATCTTGTAACACCGGTCCAAGCCATCGCCCACAAATCAGCTGGGCGAGGCACGGAAGAATAAACCAAGCGACAGGGCTCCAGCAAGCCAGCCAAGTCCTCAGGAAGCCCGAAAAACAAAGTCAGCGGCGTCAATCCACTTACCAGGTAAAGCGCGACGAGGCGAGATAGTAGCCGCCATTAGCCTCGTCCGCCGACCGGACTGTCCACACAGCCGTCCAGGCAACTCCACCACCTGCTCCCCACCTCCACAGCCGCGCCGACCCCCCACTCCATCCCCTAGGTCCACAACTACCCTCACCCAGGGTCTGGGGGGGAGGCAGGCACAGCCCGGAACGTGGAGTGGATGCCGGAGCTCACCGGCTAGCATCCGCCCCCCATCTTAGTCATGTAAATATCTCCACACATTCATACACACTGTTGTGTCCTGGTACAGTTTATCATGTATGTACATATTGATTCATAGACATAGGGTTATGATCAGTAATCCATTTGAGAAAACCATCTATACAAGGAAATTAATAGGTTTTAAATGTCTTAAAATGCAAGATTTTCCCCTGCATTTTTCCTGCATTTCTATACAAAGTGCAAGTAATAATGTGAAACTACAAGAAATGCAAATCATTTGTGGAATACATTATATGCCCAATGCTTCTTTTTCAAGAAAATTTCTCTGGTTCTTTCAGTTTTTGGAGTAATGCCAGTTTCCATACAGTAAAATAAATCCTGCTGGGCCTCTATCCTATCGGTGAGTGGACAGATCATTCTCTTTACAGAAAAGTCATTTGCACACTATTGAAATTTAAGGTAGGAAGAATTCTGGAAGCTATTAGGCCCAGATGAAAAGTGTAAACTAATGAAGTAATTTCTTCCTCACGTTTAACATGAAGCAACAAGAAGAAAAGGCAAAGGGAGGGTAGAGAGGCTTTGGGGGTGAAAGGAAGGGGATGAAGCCCAAATGGAAGACTTTATGCTCTTAAAATGGGGACTCAAAAAGTTCTTTGAAAAGCTAATTAGATTAGTTTATGCCCCATGGGAAAGATCAAAGGTTGTGCCAAAAATAGAATGGGTCAAAGAAGTCAAAGTGGTTCTTCATTTAAATGATTAAAGATGGTTTAAAAATAAAAGTCTCTGGCACAGTTTAAAATTCATGGAACTAAGGCTGAAATGACAAGAAAAGAAAAACTGTGGCCCTTTTTGTCAGCAAAGACATTTGTTGAAAATACAAACATACTTCTACATTTTTTTAAAAAAAAATCCTTTTCTTAGGTGCAGGAACCATGTGAATATGTGACACAGAAGACAAATTTAGAATGCCGACAGCGGAAAATTTGGAACAGTCTGATGCTCTGTTCCTGAAAAGGTATCATTGCTCCCTTAAGCCATTCAGAGGAAAAGAAACAGGAAAACAAGGTCAGGTGTTTAAAAAAAGATCTAAAACAGTGGCATTGGTGCCCATTTAAAGCAGCATGGGATGCTTTAAATGGGCACCACTAATGCTTACAAAAATGATACTCAGGGTTCTGGCAAATATGTCCTCTCCCTATGTACCTTGACCTGCTGAACCAAAGCTGACAACCTGTCCATTTCAGCATTCAATTGGGCTTATGTCTCCAACACAGAAGCACTGAGTATTAAATGTAGTGACAAGCTGCTTTAACTTGGCTGGGCTTCGTTCCATTTGCAGTTGTGAACTATCAACATAATTGACCCCAGAGGCAAATTAAGGAAGGGCCTAATGTTTCTCTTTCTTCCCCCTCCCCCTCCCCTTCCCCACTTTTCTTCTTTTGTTTGTTTGCTTCTTCCGCCCCACTACTGTGAAGAAGTCAGGACAGATTAGTTTCACTTGATAATCTGAACAGAGATCTAATAGAGGACAGCTGTGGCATCTGAGTCCCTGGGCTATTTACTGCCAATTAGAATGAAATCCCAAACACACTCGCTTGCTTAGGCTCTCAACATGCTCTTCCCCAGCACACAGTCTTTCAGATGATGTTCTCCTCCTCTTTCCCAGATCAGGATGTGTGGCCTCTAAGTCAGTCGACTGAATCTGAACATTAAGAGGAAAGAAAAGCTCTGAACAAATTAGTACCTGGCAGAAGTTAGCCACTCACTCACTTAAAGGCTATTTTTTTTTCCTACTGTCAAAAAGGTTCCACCAAGGCATTTAGCAAATGGAAACTAGAGGGGACCAGCAATAATCAAAAGCACACTGTCAGTCCCTGTTTGTTTGCAGCAAGAAACAACACATTTATCTAAGTAAACAGCCCTCCGAGGTGCCCGTTTTCCAAACAAGCCAACAGCTTCCCAGAATGTAAAATGTCTTCAAATGTCTCACACTGAAAAGGTTACAGCCTCAATTCTGTGGGATTTGCAGTGGGAAGGAGCCTGAGCAAAGCACACACAGCAGACTGAAGGGACTGCATATGCCAGCATGAAAACAAGTTATGTCAGCAGGCTGCTGACACCATTTCAGAGCTTGGTAAAAAGAATGCAGAATGTAGTTAAGCATTTCCACTCACACCTGCAGGTACACATAGACATGTACCTTCTTAGGCCTCATGCATACATTTCTGGATGCTTGGCAGCTCAGAATAAAAATGTAGCAAGCTGAAAGACAAGGGAAGACAATAGCTCTCATCCATCTCATCACTGTCACTTCATCATAACCATCCCACCAAGACAAAGGCGGTAGATAGAATTACAAGGCAATCATGAGCAGCTTTTGCCATGAATCACAGTTCCCCCCATGAGGTTTCTAGGTAACTTTCTGCCTTCAGACTTTGCCTTCAATAAAGAAGGCGACATGAGTTGATATATTAGACAGGGACTACAATTTTATTCAGAAGTACATGTACTTCTCAACTTATGGCTACATTTGAGACCCAAAGTACTGTCATGAGTTTTTGTAGTCATAAGTTGAAGCAACATGTGACCAGACCTGATTTTTCAGCTAATTTGCTATTATGATGGACTACCCCAAAAGTCACTTACAACCTGATTTTGAAGTTATGGTGGCCACATCTCCCCTTGTGGTCACATAATCACATTTTGGCTGCATGGCATTGGCTGCATGACATTTTGGGTGCATGGCAGTGGCTCATCTTTGCAGCCATTTACATTTTGTGTCAGTTCCCAGTATTTATTTCTAGTTTCCTGCAAAAGAATTCTGGTTCGGTATAATGGATCCACTTAATAATCATTGCATTCATTTAATGATCATCACAAAAATTCTGAAAAATCGGGTCCGGTCTTGTGATATCCCAATTTACAACTGCAACCACTTATGACTATATAATTCTGGGTTCAGATACGATCATAAGTCAAAGTATTACCTGTAGAAACTATGATCAAAGGGCAAGCTAATAAATTTAGCCAAGCCATTCCTTTCACTGCTTCAGGTAATTCTTCCCAAGCTCTAAGCTCCAGACCAACTAACTAGACAATCTAATTATTCATTGCTTGTCCATAGAAATTCTGAAAAGCCCCAGAGGAGAGTTTCATTTTGAAATCTCCCAAGCTCTATCTCCTTTTATTTGAAAGTTAAATGCTTCAGATGTGCTTGATTGCTTTCTCCTTTAAATAACTAGTAGATATGATTTGAAGATTAACCATGCATATTAACCATTTTTCAGTTGAATGATTGTTGGAACAAGCATTTATGAACAGTTATATAACAAACAAACATACACACACAAACACATTGAGGAGAGGAGGATGACTGCAACGTCATAGACAGGAGCTTGGAATGGGACAACTTGCCATAACCAACTTGCCACAGTCAATTCACCATAATCAACTTGCTGCAACCAACTCAATGCGGCCAATTTGCTGTGGTACAACTAGCCATGGGACAATCCAACAATTCAATTTAATTATTTAAAATAATTTTAAAAATATTTTAATTTTTGTCATTCACATTTCATTTTGTCCCTCCTTTTGCATCCTTCCTTTAATGATTCTATTCCACCATTTCTTTAATATTACTGTAACACTTGTTCTGCAGTGAGTTGGCCATGATGAATTATCCCATGGTGAGTTGGCATTCCCAGATACCATTACAAAAATGAGAGGTTATAACCGAACTGTTGTATTAAAATATCCTTTTGGTTAACTCCAGTTATGAAGGTGTCAACTTCAAATCAAACCTGTCAACAGCCATTTTTCCTTTCCTCAATTGTCACACACAGCAGGAAAAGGGCGAAGGAAGTTGGAATGCCTTACTAAACACAACAGAGAGCTTTCTCGTGAGAACCAAGGTCATCTCTACTGGCAATGGATAAGATCAGGGAAGGCATGCCTAGAGAGCCCACCAATTAACCCAATTGGACAACATGACCTATAACACTTGGGGGATGGGGTTATTTCTATTTTAATTATATTGAAATCATGGGGAAGATTTAGAGTTGGTTTTCATTTGAAGCTGTGCCAATATGATGTACTCAATAAAGAGCTTTGAGAAGGATCCTAGTCTCAGAATCCTGATTTGCTTGGGTTCATTAGTGGGAACCTTGACATTAAGTATAATAAAATTGGGAGAGAGGGTCAATAAATGAGCAAAGATGTTGCAGAAAATTCCAATAGAATATCTGTTCTGACCTAGGCTTCACAAAATCACAAAACAGACTCCTTGTCCCGTTTTTATTTGGCTAATGTGAATTCCTAGCATTCACATCCAGCAAAGTCCCGGAAAACAGTCTTTCAAAGGTGAATATCAAGACCTTATCAGTCTTGGAGAGTTGCCAGGCCAATAGCTTCCAAGCGCAACACTGTACAAGGAAATACTTGTCAAAGAGTCTCTGTGAGTCATGAACTCAGATAAGCAAATCTTCACACTAATTAAATGAACTAATTGTCTCCTGCAAACACCACTCCCCTTTCACTCCTATTTATTCCCTATGAGAGGGGCCATTCAGCATCCCCTTTACTCCTGAGTCAACCTCTGTTCCTTAATTATTCCCTTCTCTTGATAGCTCTGCACATGTGCACATCAGGAACAGGCTCCAGCTATTCTTCTGCCCACTTATCTCTGACTCTGAAGGTAGCTGATAACTGTTGAATGGCCCTGGCCCTATCTCTGCCTCCGACGCAGAGTATTCATCAGAGCCTTCCCCAGATTACAGGACTGGCCCATGTTCCTCCCCAACCTCCTCACTGTCTGAGTCTGCTGCACTCCGCTGTCCACTGGTGGGCCACAACAATATCAGCCATTCCCATTGGCAGCCCAATTGTGAGCTTTTTGATCCTAATATCAATGCTATCAATCTGGAACAATTTAAACAGTAATATTAAGGGGAGGTGGCAGGTGGCAAGGGGGAGCAGAATAATGAAAGCACAATCACATTGTCGTTATGCAAGCCCCATCCTTTTTGTAGGGGATTAAGATGTTGAGTATATGTACGAAGGAGCAGAGTTTGCAACAGAGGGCACGATACTACTTTCCTCATTTTAGAATGAGAACAAAAGCTGAAAGCTGACCAACAAAAACTAACCAAATTTGTATGGTCACTCATCTCATGGAAAGTTCCTGAAGATGCCCCTGAATTTAAAGGCAAAAGTAGGATTCCTTCCCTGGGGAACTTATGGGAGCAGTGGTATAAACATTGAATTAGGGATGAAAAGTCGGTGTCATCATGAAGCTTGTCAGAAAATATTATTGATGTTTAATATAACTGTCTGGAATTGGCTTGTGAGCATTATTCTGGATGAGTAATAGTCTACCACTAACATTCTTTTCCAACAGTTGCAGAAGAAAACTACACGTATATAGCAGTGTCCCAGCCTTTTCTGAGAAAAAAACAATTAGTTTTGTCAACCATTTGCTACAATGACATTTCTCTCTTGCTGCCAGAGAGTAAGATCTTGTGTTATATAAATTATTGGAGAATGGGAAGAAAGCAAGCATTACAGAATTAATACCATCTTCCTGAAATGATTTGCAGTATGGTAGTTCATCCCTGTGAAATATCTCCAATTTCAGGCAAGATTTTCAGCCATCAAAACTATGCTGATTTATAGTCCAGCCAGTTTGGCCTCCCTTTTTAACATTTATAGTAATACACTGAAAGTTAAATTTGGAAAATGGAAGACAAATTCTGGCTTTCAATCTTTATGCAATTGATCACAAATATTCACCTTCATGCTCGTAGAACTACCTCTCCAAATTTACAACTGCAAGGTTGAATATAAATATCACTTTGTATCTGTATATAGACATTGTAATCCATTCCTGATGACTGCTGTAACTCAAATACATCCTCTTCCATTTCAAGTAAGTAAATTCAAATGAACTTTTGTTCTAGGTCAGCAGAACCCCTTATATTGGAAGAAATATTAAATGAAAAGTTGATTCAACTTCAATTACTTGGTAGGATTGCAAATTAGATAAATGGAGTGGGATAAATAGCCATGGAAACACTGAGAAAAGATTACAAAGTAGCATCCTTGGAACTCTTTTAAGCAAGCAATGTCAAAGCTATTTAAGGAGGTACATGGGTTACTTTTAAGAAAATGATTTTTTATTATTAGTATTATAATTATATACTGAATTCTAACCACTGATCCCTGGTGGCACATTGGTTAGAATGCAGTATTGCAGGCTAATTCTGCCAACTGCCACCAATTTGATTCACACCGGTTCAAGGTTGACTCAGCCTCAAATCCTTCTGAGGTCAACAAAATAGGACCCAGATTGGTGGTGGCAATATGCTGATTATGTAAACTGCTTAGAAAGGGCTATAAAGCACTGTGAAGCAATTATAAGTCTAAGTCCTATTGTTATTGCTGTTATCATTTAATCTTAAATTCAATTCACAGTCTTGGACTGGTAAAAACTTAACAGTTCAAGGCCTAACCAAGGACCTAAGCACTGTTAAGGCAGTATCTGGGTATTGTTATTATTATTTAAGATTTAATCTTCAATTTAATTTAATCTGGGACTGATAAAAACTTAACAGTTCAAGTCTTAACCAAGGACCTAAGGGCCATTAAGGTAACATCTGAGTATATAGGCAGTTCCAAGTAAGGTGATGTTTTTTTTTGCAAAGTCAGAATATTCAGGTCTAATAAGTCAAAATTTCTATGTATCTAAGTAATCTTTTGGGTATAGCTCCAAGGGCTCTATTACGATTGGTGCAACCATTAATTTTTTCCTCCACAATCGTTCAACTTCAATTTGCAGATTGCGGTATTTGCTATTTTTTTCTAGTTGTTTCTCTTCAATTCATGCATCACCTGGTATTGCCATATCAACAAACCAGATGTTTTTACTTTTCCACAATAGTGATATCAGGCATGTTGTGGGACAGATATCTGCCTATCTGGATTCAAAAGTCCCACAAGATCTTGACCAGTTCATTTTCAAGAATTTTGTCAATTTGATGTTCCCAGTAATTTTTGATACATTAGAACCCAAACTTCTAGCAAAGTATGAGTTTGGTAACTGGGTCATGACATAGTAGATAATCAATTTGTGGGACTTTGCTGCAGCTGTTCATAAGGTGATCTACTGTTTCATCTTTCTCGTGGCATAAGTAACTTTGCTGTTGTTGCTGATGTGTTGAATTTTTGCTTCCATGGAATTGATCTACAAGGCTTATTCTTGGGCAGCCAAAATGAAACCTTCAGTTTCTTTTTTTCAACACCCCTGATCTTAACCATTTCCATGATATCTACATTTTCTCCATTGTCCTTCAGGTATTGACTGTGCATAGGCTACTTTTTTCCAGCTAGAAACTCAATGTTCAATTATATTATTGTTGTTGTTGTTGTCGTCGTCATCACCATTAACATTACTTGATCCTCCATTTATTTGTCTTTTAATGTTATTTTCTTCTCTTAGCATCATTTTGCTATTAAACTATATGGCCAAGATCTGTAGTGATCATTTCAGAACAACTTCTATTCTGTTTTTAGGTTACAAGCTACTTTTTAAAGGAATAAATAGTCCCTACATATGGCCATTTGGGAGCTTCACTGTTAATAAAGAAGCTTTTAATTATTATTTCCCCTCTATTCCAGGTTTTCATAAATAGTATCTAGATATTTGTCTTTCAACATGTATTAGAAAATACATTGTTTTTAATTAGCCTTTTCTAGCACATTCAGAAAGTCAAGTGAATGATTTGCAGCCACTTAAACTTTAGCTGAACTCCATCATTTTTGTCCCTGGAATAATATGATCATGTGAATAGAGACCAACAAAATTCTATTCCATTTTCAAACATAGTTCAGCAACAATAAGAGGACATTCTGAAGATATATGTGAGGTAGCATAAGTTCTCAGCCTAGAAAAAATAACAATTAGCATTTTTGTAGATGTATACTTGATAAGCTTTTACCTGAACTTTTTATTTGAAAGCTTTTTTTAAAGCATACATCATGCTTTAGATTGTGTGACTCTTCAGATGTTGGCCCCCAATTGTCTTAGCTTTATCCACTTTGTTCAACAAAAAAGTACATACTTTTCTGAGTGCCATTCGGTATTATTTATTTTATTTATATTTCACATTTCTGAATAGACCATCTCCCTAAAAGAAGGAAAGAAACAATTTGCTTTTTAGCCAGGTATAGAAAGATACAAGCAGTCCTGGAGAATTTAATATATTCCTTTACTCTAAAACTTCCTTTTTTTCTGCTTTCTGAAAACCAAATTTCCTAAAGGCCTTGTAAAGACCTAGTTGTCATACAGTGGCATGTAACTGTGGTTGAAAGCTACTTCTGTTGTCATGGTGGGCAGGGTTAAAGGTGCCCCTCATTTTACCCAGGGGTTTCATTCTGAATAACCATAAAGAACAAGGCTCTGAAAAAATGTTCTTTCCTCAGGTACAAAAACCTTCCTGCCATGTATGATATGCAGATATGCTTTCTTCGAAAAAGTCACCATTGCTTTATTCACTAGTAGTGGAACTATTCCATATATTGAGCTGCAATCTAACACAATGGATATATTTGAAAGATCAAGAAAGCTACACCTACAAATCCAAATAATAAATATACAACTGCGGTCCTGAAAACAAATCTTGACTTCTAGCTTTTGAAAAGGTAGGTGGCTTCCTTGGAAATTGCACTTTTCAACTGAGTTCTTTATCACTTCAAATTGCAAAGTGCTAGAGATGCCAGTGTTATTCTGTTAATATTTTCATCTCAAAAACGACACCAAATATGTTCTTGAAATCAGAACAGCATTCTTCACCCTACCCCATCCTAGGACTTCAAATTACGCTCTTTCTGGACCTATTCAAATAGGTCCTTAAAAATTATCATTTCCTCCAAAACTTGGTTTAGGTGGGCAGTGGGCTATTGATGACAACATCGCCTTCTGTGGTGGATTTATTTCTTCCAGATTCCTTTCTTTTTTTTTGTGTGTTTTCTGTTTTCTTTTCTTTTCTCACTGTTGTTATAAATTTAAATCAGTATGGAGTCAGGAAATTAACTTCCAATTGCAAAAAAAGTATAACGTTAATCATAACCATGTCTCTGGTCTATGACTGTAATAAATTGAATTGAATTGAATTGAATCATAACCCTGAAAGAGGGAATTGAAACTGAAACTATAGTTTCCTCAGTGGCACATACCCTGTTGATGGCCTTTTGCAAAATGACCATGAATAATAATTGAATAGAATACTCTAAGAAATCTTGTCAAAATTTTGTATTATATGAAGTCAATTCTATTAAGACTTAAAAAATGTATAGAAGCAAAAGACAGGTCACATCAAGGTCTTGTAGAATTAACTTAGCTAGGAAGAAATCAATAGCATTTTTGTAACTCATTATCTAGAGCTTAAAAGACACTCTAAAATATGGATGGCCCTGACCTGGCAGTCTTTCATGAAGGAGGGAGGATCTAGTTTTCCCTCATGTATTGGGCCAGGAGGTTAGGTGACCTCATTCTCAGTTTTATTTGTCTAGATACTGTATGGTTATTGCTTCAGATGTGATGTGTTCTTCATTTGTGTTTTGATAATTGTGCTGCTGCTTATAATTGGATATTAGTCACCCAAAGTCACACAACAGCCACCCAAACTGAATAATAGATGAACTCGCTGTAAAGTCTGATAGAAGAAGTGAAATTCAGCAAGACTGAGGGAGGAAGAATGGCGATAGAAGCTGTGAACCTCCAAATGATCAAGTGTGTCAAAGTTTGTGCTGGATAAGAAGGTAGAAAAACAGACTTTGAATAATTATACGCTATGCAGAAACCAGAAGTTTCATAAAATTACATGTCGGATGTCATGATCTTTAGGTACTTATGTATCATATCATTTATTGTGGGGAAACCACGTGAAGCCTTACAGTTGGGTTGACCCAGTGAAAATTATTATGATGTATAAACAGAAAAAGAAGCATGTATAAATTGTACACTACAACATCCATGAGAGAACAAGAAAATAAATGCTAATAAGACAACAATCATAGGTTTTACAATCATTGGCCCCATTGCTAAGGGTCACAATTCACTGTTTGGTTACCCAGAGATCTCTACTGGAATGTCACCCCCATAAATAATAATGTTCCATTCTCAGTTAACCAGAGAATAAAAACGATAGATATTAAAACATCCAGAACTTGAATGAGTTTTGCCCTGTTTTATAACCTTTCTTGCCACAGTTGTTAAAGTGAATCACTGCAGTTGTTAAATTAGTAACATGGTTGTTAAGTGAATCTGGCTTCCCCATTGTCTTTGTTCATCAAAAGGTCACAAAAAGGTGATCACATGACTTTGGGATCCAGCAATAGTCATAAATATGAACCCTTTGCCAAGCACCTGAATTTCGATCACATGATCATGGGGAATGCTGCAAAGGTCATAACTGTGAAAAACAGTTATAAGTCACATTTTTCAGTACTGTTGTAGCTTAAATGGTCACTAAATAAATGGTTCTAAATTGAAGACTACCTGCAGTTCAGATCCTTGTAGAGAGCTTAAGCTTGCAATGAACCTTTATATTCATTTGAACTGCCTTGATGTCCTGATTTCTCTGGTGCTTGACAAGCAATTTACCCAGGCTGGACAAGAACAGCTGAGAGCTAGGAGCCATAAAATGCCTAGGTCTGAGGTAAATGAATGGTCTCTTAATATTCTGAATGAATCCCTTATAAATAAATATCCAGAAAATATCCTTCTTCCCTAAATTCAAGAGCCCTATCACATTATTAGGAAAAACTGCTTTTCAAATGTCCAGTGTCCATCATGTGAGAAGAGGGAATAATGCCGTCTCTGTTCTGATACCTTGATTCTACAGTAACTGCTTCATACACTGATGTGTGAATATTAACGAGTCCTTGGTGCAGGCACAATTATTTGTTCATTTATTTGATTACTTCTTGCTTTTCTATTTTCATTCCTTGAGATAATGTGTTCATTTACAGTTTGTTCAGATGTATTATAATCTATTATTAATTTGATATTGTATGATGATTCTGTAAATCAGCCTGTTATCTGCAAAGATGAGTGGATATAAATTCCTAAACACACATACATATACTTACACAAACATGTACTGGGCCAAAGACAAAAACATGAACCAAGCAAATATCTCAGTTGACTGATGTAGATATTAGAAAGATTAATGTCATCAACATAAAGCACTCAAGCATCCTATATAAATAATACATTATAGCAAAAGCTTTGGAGGAAAATTGTTTTCCACTGTTCAAAAATAATTTTTAATTTGAAATGCTGAACATATATAATTAACTCCAAAAATCAGGGCTGAGTGGATATTGAATACTTTATCATGTTACCCTCCCAGCCCCTTTCTACCCACGTGAAGTATGTGTTATTTCTTCAGTTCATTGCCTTAGAAAAATAAAACCCTTTCAAACCAAAAGCATTTATAGCTTTGTATTAAATTTGTTTGTTTTATAAATTCCTCAACCGAGAGGTAAATTACAACTTGAAAATACTTTAGTCACAAGTTGCATTTATCTCTTGTTTATTCCAAGTTGCTTGATTGCAGCAGCTTGTTAGGTAAAGAAATTTAAAAAAATTGGAGCAGCTTATAAGCCCTGTAAGCAAGTAAGGAAGTAACTTTGACACAGACATAAATTCAAGATTTCTTCTTTAGATTTTAAATGTACAACTCTCTGCATTTTTCTTGATCAGACTTTTAAATTGTGCACTATGATCAGGCAGCATACAAACTAAACTGATTAACCTGTAGTTAAATTAAACTTGCATTACATACTATATGTTCCAACATAAACTTGCAAATAAGTCACTGCAGTTCCTTATCATGATTCTCTTTAGGTGGGCCTTTAACACAAACAGTGGCTAAACAGAAATACATCTGACTTTGCCCTGAATTTTTAGATGGTATGAACTTTACATTCAGCTCTCAGAAATCCTTCTAGTTATTCTTCATCATAAGATTTATTAAGGTAGTAATCCGACACAATGTTAGAAGGTTACATTGCTTCCAAGTGCACAATACAACTTTCAAGGTCATGGTTGCTCTAATAGCAACATATAAGATACTACTCTGGGGTTCTACTTAAATGTTCATTGTGGAGTTCTCAGTATTCTCTGGTTGGTTAATTGCAGACATTTCATTACCCAACTAGGTAATATCATCAGTGCAAATAAAGGTGAGATTTATTGGTGGTTTATAAATAGTAATTTCCCTTACTGATTTTGGAGGGGGTGTAATTTCCTCCTTGGTAGTTTCCTGATTAGAAATTTGTTTTGCTGGTGCTGATCCCTGCTAGTGCTTATCTGAATGTTGGCTTTTGAAGAGGTTGTATTCTAGTCTTTTTGTTTCATTCCTAGGTTTTTATCTCTTTTGAATGGTAGGTAAATGAGGTTTATTTCTATGTATCTATTGATGGCTAATTTTCCTGAAGCCGGGCGTCCAGAAGTTCCCTTGGCTTGGTTTAAGATGCTCATAGTTTCCCGGTTGAGTCTACTTATGTGCTATGAGACCAAGATTCCCTTAAATATATACCTCCCTAATTCAGGTGATTATGAGAACAGCAGGAGGCACAGCATAATCAGACTAGCAAGTTTCTGTAATTATAGCCACTCTCAATAAAAGTACTCTTAGCCAGTGGTCCGTGAGAAAATGTTGGTGGTCCACAGAGAACTGTCAACCACAAAGCAATTAATCCAGGCTGCGCAGGAATGCAAGCCCGTGGGAATTGTGTCACTTGCATTGCAAACACGAGGTAGTGAGGGGAGGGGGGAAAGGATGGAGGAGGGGAACTTGCCCCACTTGCCCTATGCATCTACCTGGCCACCAGGCTGCTTCTTTCCACTTCTTTCTTTTGCTGGGCATGCAAGGAAAGCAGAAAAAGTCTTTCTTTCTCTCCACTAAAATCCACCAGAAATGAGTCTTTGGAACACTGCAAGGCATCTTGTTCCAAGAGGCTGTGCTGGCACAACAAATCTTACAAAGACTCGTTTCTGGGGGAGTTTGGGGGAGAAAAAAAGGAAGACTTCTGCTGCTTCTGCTGCTTTCCTTGCATGAAGCCAAAAGTCTCTCTCTCTCTCTCTCCGAGAACGGAGCTGGAGACGGTATCCTGCAATTCCAAATGAAGAATGATCGATTGGTAGGAAAACTGGATGAGGAATTTTCCTGCAGACTTTTTTGGGGATTTTCCCAGAGTCTCTGGTCCATGGGATTTAAAATTATGGGTTTGATGGTCCCTGAGGTCCAAAAGGTTGGTGACCCTTGCTTTTAGCCCTCCTGTGGCATTGATTCTTGGTCTGGTCTTTCTAGTGAGGCTGAAAAATACCAAAGAGACATCAACCTCTTATTCTCTGTTTTAATGCTGAACCAATTACAGTATTAAACATTCATTCATTCTTATGCATACTTTATTTTTTATTAGACATCACTCTTATTGCTTTTATAATCAAATCTTCAACTGCATACAGATCAACTATTCCACATTGTAACATTTCACCTCCTACTTTGCCTGTGTCTGCATCCTGTTTCCTTTCAAAATTTCACAGCCTTTAAATCTTCTTTTTCATCCATTTCTTATTGGACACAGCATTTACTGTGGGCATTTTAATTCCACTTTTCATCATATCAATATAATTCCATAGAGGTCTCAGTGATACTTCTTTCAGCATTACCTCACCTCAGTTTCTTCCCAAACCATTTCATCACTGTCACTTTTAGTACTATTCATTTTGATGGAGTTTCCTTGTTTAGCCCTTTTTTCTAAATATATATTATATACTATCCATTTTTCTGGATTTTTTTGTGCAGCAGTCATTCTCTTGTATTCATTTTCTCTCATCCATAAATTCTACCAACCATCTTTTTCATATTTCACATTAGCAATACACTTCAGTGACACTTTGTAACATAATTCTTTTCACTCTGTTCCAAATAGCCTCTGCTCCAAATCACCTTTCCATATGTTCTCTTTCCATTCATTTTATTGAAAAACCCATCTATCTTCTAATAATTCCCCATATAAGACTTCTATTCTCACTTCCTGTGGTCATTTACTTTGACTCTTCCTTCTTTCATTATTTTTTCTTTTTCCAATGTCAATTCTTTTCTTAAGATCCACCTTTGATCCTATCCAACAATTATCTTTCCCAAATTCAGATCCTTTCATTACCCTATGTCCAGTGGTGGCATTCAAACTTTTTGACTAACAGTTCTATGGGTGTGGCAGGGGAAGATACTGTAAAATCTCCAGCCAGAGGTGGTATTTCCCGGTTCTCCGAACTACTCAAAATTTCCGCTACCAGTTCTCCAGAACTGGTCAGAATCTGCTGAATACCACCTTTGTCTGTGTCCTTCACCGATTCTCTAAATCTTTCATCATAAACAATCAAATAAATCATGTTTTTAGAATTTATGTTTATCCTTTTGCCATGTGTGCATATGAATAGACTTGCCTGAACTATCTATTTACAAAATACAGGCATCTTTTTAAGCAGGTGCCCAGGCATTTTTCTAAGCAGGTTACTTTAGCCCTCCAAATTGTCAATCACATGTATGATACTGTCTTACATTTTTAATCTTGCACTCTTTCACGTCAAAGAATATATTTTTTTTCCCCCAGATTGCATTCATCCTGAATCGCCATTCACTATAGCATAACATGCAACTATTAACTAGATACAAATCCCCGCTTCTCTGTATTCATGTAACAGACAGAGCATGTTTATTTAATTAATTAATCAATCTGTATGGTTGCCTAGATCTCCAAGTGAAGGCCCTGAGGGACAGGAGAAAGAAAAGCTATCTAGGTCAGATAAAAGGGGCTGAGTTTGGGGCAAGAATGCAATGTGAATAAACATCTAAGACCAGGCCTCCTTAATTCACACAAAGATGGAAGGTGGGGGGGGGGGGGCTGGAGAAAGCACATCAAACTTGCAAATTTCTGTTAGTATAGCTTTACAACAAAAATATTACTGACCTACATGGCTTTGGTTTCCTGATCCTGATTTACGTTGAAAGGCTGACAGCACTTACAACAACCTAAGTGACATTGTTGTAGCCCTTGCATTCATAATGAACCCTACATCTTCACTTCCCTGCATAGATTCATCCATTCCACTGAGCACGATGAGACCATCTTTGTTTAGAATTATCAGATCCTTTATCTTAGTTTCATAGATTCATACTATATCAGCATAGAGGGGAAAATGTTCCTTATGTCTGACATTAATGCTGCAAAGTGAGAGAAGAAAGAAGGAATGTTTCATGGGAGCAGATTAGGCATGACTTAATTGTTGATATTTTGAAATATACATCTCCCACTAAAGGAGGACATTAAAATTGCAATTCAAATGATGTTAACCAAGAACAATAGCTCACAAGAGACAACGTCTAAACAGAAATGGTTTTCAGGCAGAAATAAGCACAATTAAAATGCTAAGTGATTATTAATATTAATACTCATATTGCTGTAATGGTGATAGCAACTGGATCAACGCTGCACTGGGATTAAATAGAATTCATGGATATTCATGAAAAGAGAGGAGAAGTTGGCTTCCGGGCTCAGACAAATGTGTATGCAAACTTGATAGAAGCTTCTATTCCTTAGCTCTTACAAAAATAGCTATCGTCCAGCTCTATTTGCATCCAGATCCATCTACCAGGAATGTAAACTAAAATATCTCTATCCTGTAACCTATGTAATGATGTTGAACCTTACATACTTTCATACAAATTGGTACACAGATCACTTATTCTCTGGAAATAAATACTATGGGGGTAAGACACCCTAACATCCCTTGGGATGTGTGTTCTGTTAAGATACAGCCTATAGCAGCGGTCACCAACTGGTGGGTCGTGGCCCACTACTGGGTCGTGATGAACTTTTGGTGGGCCGGAGAGAAATCTCACCCCCAGAGCACCCCCCCGCAAAGCAACTAATCCAGGCTGCGCAGAAACACAAGCCTGCTCAGCCCACATGGCCCGTGGGAACCCTCCCCGCCCACTGACTCCTTACCCAGTAAACTTGTCTGCTAAGTTGCTATTTTTCCTTTCTCCAACCATCAACTGTTCTGCTGTGCCAGGAGATTTAGATTAGCTAGGAAGCAGGAAATGGTTGGATTTCTTGCTTTCTAGCTAGTCTTTAGATCTTTGGCTCAGCACAGACGAACCTCCCTTAGGACTGAAGGTTTGCTTGCAAGCAAATTCAGTGCAGACTCACGGCAAGCAAATTTGAGAGACTGAGCTAGACAATGGCAGACAGATAGATCACTGAATGATTCTGTGAGCAACTCAATAATAAAAAATTCAATATTTACATGCATGGTGTGTTATGAGTTAATTTTGTGAGTTTGCTTGCAAGCAAATTTTATGTGACAGACTGAGCTATCCAATGGCAGATAGATAGATCTCTGAATGAATCTGTGATTCTGTGAGCAACTCAATCTGCCTGCCTGCTTTGCCTGATTTTTGGGTAAAAGTTCCTCTTTTTTTATAAATAATTCAATATTTATATAAATATTTATAATATTTATATACAAGCCATGCCCAGCCAGTTACATGACCACCAAGCCACACCCACAAATTAAGCCACTTCCACAGAACCAGTTAGTGGTCCCTGGGATCTAAAATCATGAGTTTGATGGTCCCTGAGGTCCAAAAGGTTGGTGACCCCTGGCCTATAGCATGATGGAGTTGCCATGGTAACAGCTTCACAGTACTCGACAAGGGGGCTCCCTCTGGTAAGGGGGAAAATCCAACATTAAAAAATTAAGTTTGGTCCAGACATTTTCAATAAGGCTTTGATTATTCTTGAGGACAAATGTATGTCCATTTGGGGCCACAGGGAAAATGTTTTTAACTAATTTCATTCTCGCCGAAATCAGGACCCAGAGAGAAGTTGCTCTTGCCATCGCCTCTTCAGGAATTGTGGAGATATTAATGGAAGGTAGGAGGAGAGCCCATTCCACACTTATATTGCCACTTGACAATACCATTCCTGTCTAAGACAGGATTAGGATAATTAAATACCGAGGCAATGCCGTGTTATCAGCTAGTTTTAAATATAAATGATCCCTAAATCCAACTTAGTCTCACTGAACAGAACCCTGCCCTAAACAAGGAACTTTTATTTATTTATTTATTTATTTATTTTTATTTATTTATTTATTTTGTCAAAAGCTTACAATGCAACAGAAACAAGAATAAACATAATTTTAAATGCAAGAAATAGGAACTAATAATTGGGGACAATAGAACAGGGGCAGTAGGCATGATTGTGTGCTTATGCACGCTCTTTACAGACCTCTTAGGAATGGGGTGAGGTCAATAGCAGTTAGTTTGAGTGTAAAGGAGTGGGGATTTGAGCAGGTGACAACAGAATCAGGTAGTGAGTTTCAGACATTGACCGCTCTGTTGCTGAAATCATACTTCCTGCAATCGAGTTTGGAGTGGTTTACATTTAGTTTATATCTGTTGTGTGCTCTGGTGTTGTTGTGGTTAAAGCTGAACTATTCATTAACTGGTAAGATGTTGTAACATATGATTTTATGTACTATGCTTAAGTCTAATCTTAGTTGGTATATTTCAAGGTTGTCTAAGCCAAGAATCTCAAGTCTGGTGCTGTAGGGTATTCTGTTGTGAACAGAGGAAGGAATATAGTACACTTCTGGTAAAGTACTTCTGGACTCGCTCAATTGTATTTATATCAGATATACAGTGCAGATTCCAGTCAGCAAAGCTGAATTCAAGCATTGGTCTAGCAAAGGTTTTGAATGCCCTAATTAGTAAAACAGTATTACCAGAGAAGAAGCTTCATAAAATTAAGTTTACAACTCTTAAAGCCTTTTTGGCAATACTGTTGCACTGAGCTTTGGCGCTTAGATCATTTGATATGAGAACTCCAAGATCCTTGACAAAGTGAGGGTCATCAACAAGGTCATATCCGCCTAGATTGTATTTGGTATATAGATTTTTTTTATCAATGTGTAGGACAGAGCATTTAGTTGGTCGAGATTTGGAGTTGCCAATTGTTAGACCATTCAGACACATAATCAAGGTCTTTTTGAAGGACGGTAGCATTGACGGTGGTGTTGAATAGTTTTACATCATCAGCAAAGAGGACGCAGTAATCACAAAGGTCATTTATATAGAGTATAAAGAGTGTGGGTCCTAGAATGCTCCTTTGTGGGACACTGCTAATAACTGGTGCAGGGTTTGATAGGGCATTTCCTATTTTTATTATTTGTTGCCTGTTTGTCAGAAAGGCAGTAATCCACTTGTGAAGGGATTAAAACATAAAACATGTTTACTGCTAAACATTAAATAATTAAATAAATAAATAAATGGTACATCATACTAAAGGCTTATGTTAAATAAAATGTGTTTGGAGACTTCCAGAAATGGAGTAAGAAAGGAGAAATGATCGATGTTGGCCAAATCTAGCTCTAGGTTCTGCCTCAGTTTACCTTTACCAATAAGCAACCAAGTCAGAAGATCATTTAAAAACAATTTATTAGAGTACTCTGATAAAATGGGGTTTCCCTATGAAAAGGGAGAAATGGATTGCATTTACTTTTGTAGTTAGCACAACAAAGGACTTCAAAACAAAAGTTGATTGATTTAGAAATACAGGCAGTCCTCAACTTTCAACAGTACATTTAGTGACCATTCAAAGTTACAATGGCATTGAAAAAAGCTATTTATGACTGTTTTTCACACTTATAACCATTGAGGCATCCCCAAGATCATGTAATCAAAATTCGGATGCTTAGCAACTGACTCATATTTATAATGGTTGCAGTGTCTCGGGATCATGTGATCGCCTTTTTGTAACCTTCTGACAAGCAAAATCAATGAGGAAGCCAGATTCACTTAACAACCAGATTACTAACTTAACAATATGACAAATGAACCAATGAAATACAGAGAAAATAGGCATTTCATGTATTTCCTAGCTCCTTTCTAAGGAAAATTATGTAGGTCTTTCTTTACATAATAATCTCATATTGTATCGAGCTGGAGCCTATAAAAGCTAACATAAAATAATTCATGTACTTCTCATT
This sequence comes from Bungarus multicinctus, assembly GCA_023653725.1. Taxonomy (NCBI): domain Eukaryota; kingdom Metazoa; phylum Chordata; class Lepidosauria; order Squamata; family Elapidae; genus Bungarus; species Bungarus multicinctus. The sequence continues at coordinate 29,838,070 of CM042851.1, forward strand.
TAACTAAAAATACTAATAAGAAAAATTTCAGAGGGGCAAAATGTAACTTGAAAACAGCAAGGTAGTTAAATGATTCACTTAACTGACAAAAGGTCATAAAATGGGGGAAAATTCACTTAACAAACGTTTCACTTCAATTCACAATTGGCTCAATTGTGGTCCTAAGTCGAGGACTAGCTGTAGTCATCTGTTCAGTTACCATCACAGAATTAAAGCAATCAGTAATATGTGAGCATAGCCATAGAAAAGAGCATTATATTCTGAGTAAAAGTAAATGACCATATTTGCAAAGTAAAGCGTCAAAATGGGTATGGTTCATACCCATCTTTGTATTTTACCCAAGCCCATTTTGAGAACAGCTAAAAATGAAACTGTTAACTACAATGTATTGAATGCTCTCCTGCCAATCCCAGTTTCTGAAAGAGAGGCTTATGGCAAATTATTAGCAATACAACTGAAAACCCAAATTTATCATTCAAGAAAATCCAAGTTAGCTAGCCAGTGTAACAGTACTACAAAGACTATGTTTCAAGTATTACAAAGTCTGTGTGGCCATCATAGAGAAGGTTTAATCACAAGTAACCATTGCCTTCCTTTTAGCAGAGGGCACCTGCAGTAGGGATTCTACAATTTGATGTAGCTCATTCCTCTTTTAAGGGTAAAAGGAAGTCTTATCAGTGATTTGAAACTGAGAGATAAAAATCCCGGTTGTTCACTTTCTCTTGATGAATTCTTTTTCCTGTCAAGTTCTTTCTTTCTCATTGGTTTATCAAACTGCAAATGTCAATCAGTTCTTATCCTGGTGATTCTAAACAGGAAATGGATCAAAGGTATTGTTTGACATGAGATGGAACTGAATGATGAAAATTAGTCATTTTTGGTCCAGTCATCGGAATGGAACAACTTGCTGCAACCAATTCACAAAAGCCAACTCATCACAGCCAATTTGCCAAGGCCATCTCATCATGGGACAACTTGCCATGACCAGCTCACACAGAATAACTGACTTCAGGACAATTCAACAATTCAATTTAATTATTTAAAATAATTTTTAAAATATTTTAATTTTGTCATTTAATTTCATCCCTCCTTTAACATCCTTTCTTTAAAGTTTCTATTGGTTTATTTCTTCAATGTTAGTGTAATTCTTGTCCTGTGGTAAGTTGTCCTGTAGTGTGTTGGCAATGGTGAGTTGACCCTGGTGAATTGGCTGTAATGAGATGGCTGCGGTGACTTGTTGTAGACCTCCAGTCACTACAATATGGAATTAAAGCTTCCTATATATGAAGCATGTAAACTGTCTTTGTTTTTCTACATTTTTCCATTCAGCTATACACTTATACCCATAGCATTTTCCCTTCTTAAGGTGAAAAAAACACAGATTCCTCCATCAATGGGAAAACATTCAGAATGAAACAATTTTTAGTGGAAAGAGAAGAAATATATATGCTGCTTCACTTATTCTCCATACAATGCTATGTGTTTGTTTTTAGAGCAAAATATGCAGTTGTAGATCATATGACAAATGAACCAATGAAATACAGAGAAAATAGGCATTTCATGTATTTCCTAGCTCCTTTCTAAGAAAATTATGTAGGTCTTTCTTTACATAATAATCTCATATTGTATCGAGCTGGAGCCTATAAAAGCTAACATAAAACAATTCATGTACTTCTCATTTAACTAAAAATACTAATAAGAAAAATTTCAGAGGGACAAAATGTGACTTGAAAACAGCAAGGTAGGAATTATTTTATATAACTATAAGGTTGCCTAAGAGGAAATGGAAACTATTCACTCTCCATCCATTAGATAATTATAGTAATAGTAGTTAACTTGACAGAATATCATAAGATCTGACTCATATTTGTTAAAAGGCTTTTATGTGTTCTTGAAATGTTAGCCAGTGCTAAGGTGAAAGCACCATTAAGAATATACAAAGTTCCCAGCTCTACCTTTGAGAGCATTAGAAAAAAAAAATCTTTACTAATGCAACCAAAACGAATTAGAGCTAATGGAATGGATTTGCTTCCTATTCTTTGAATAGCTAAAGAGACATATAGCCACTACCTAGATCATTCTATATAGAGTCGTCACTTGCAGCTCTTAAGCCCTATAGTACTACACTCAAAGAGACAATTGTGATCTAGCATTGACACGAATAATGAGATTCTTGATCCTTGATACAGCAGAATTGAACAAACCTGGGCCATTTGCAAACCCCAAACCCTACAAATGCCCTCCAAATGTTTTGCATCATTTTAATGGAGAAAAAATGATAAAATGACTAAATGTACAGGGAATAATCATACTACTTGTATTTAATCAATGTAATGCAATTTTAATTATACTGATTCAGACAATTAAATTAGATGAAATTTCATTTTTGTTCTTCTTCCATCTACTTTTCCAAGTGCAATTTCCATCCTTCCATTCAAACACCAAATGCCATTTTTAGACTGAAAAATTCAGTATACACTCCCTGCATTAGTAATATTATTTATGAAACTATGAAAGTATTCTTCCCTTAAAGTAGGGATGAGAAAGAAAAGTTTTACATTTAAATTTATTGCAAATGTACTAACTTTACATTGTTCAAACAATATGTGAATTTAGTCCTATCTATTCTTTGACACATTTGCAGCTGCCCAAATTATATGATCCAACTGACCAATTTTTTAAAAAAGGCAAACTGTCTACAAATTTATTCCATGCATATATATCTCCCTCAATGTGTGTGTGTGTGTGTGTGTATATAAACACATATACAGATTAAATATGTTCTCCTACCCCAGTTCTGCGGTACTCCCTTGGCACATATATACATATAACAGCAATGTAGAAAGTTGCTAGAGAGAAGGCAATAATAAACAATTCCTATTCTTTACCAAGAAAACCACATGGGTAGAAAATTTAGAATAACTGTAGTGCTATTTGATGAGCCCCACAAGTCAACATAATGCTGTGGAAAATTTGACAATCTTTCAGAATACTAATGGTTTTCATGACATGGCTATTCTAGTCCTTCAGATGTTTAGTTCATGAAGTTGCTATGTAAGAAAATATAATCTGAAGTAGCAAAAATTACACATTATTGAACATCAATCAGCACAACACAATGAAAGATGAAATGAATTGACTACACACTGACATTTTAGGCATCTTCAAAATCATGTGGATCAGGCCTGGACATTTTCAAGTTATCACATTGGTTATTGCTCATGACATGAAAACGAAGGAGCGCTGATGCTTTCTTGGTTAGGAAAAGTACAGCAAGAGCACTGCTTGACAATATTGCAATCAATGACCAAATAATATTACTCTTCATGGACAATCCTTTAATACAGCCTGGTTACCGGGCTGTGGCCCATTTGAAACCATTCAAAACAAGTGGCAGGCAAGCATGTGCAGCTCTATTTGTGTAAGTGGCAGCCACTCACACTGATGCACAAAGCTCCATTTGTGTGAACGGTTGGAAATATCAAGCAGGAAAAACTAGTTAGACTGAATGACCCAAGAAATCAAAATTAATTCAGAATTGTTGCTCAAGACACAAATGACAAGATTCAGATTATCCTAATTCAGAGATATATGAAACTTCAGCTCCTTAAAGAACACTATAATGATGGAGAAGGTATAATAAATGAGAAACCAAGGACATTCAGTGGTGAAGTGAATGGACTGAATTACATCTGCAATGAATGCAGCATTGAAAGACTTGAAGGTCCAGGTTGGGAACAAATCTTCCTAGAGAAAATCTATGTGGGTGCTAAGAATTAGCATCAACTCAATGGCACACAATCAAAATTTAGTGTTTGTATGGTGGGTGGGCAGGTGAATAAATAGCCATGTGTGTGTATTCATATAAAATGGTTTTTAAAGAAATTTCTCCAAGTGTTGTGGAAGTAAAATCAACGAAAAAATGAAAAAAAAAACAAAAGACAACAAGATGAGTCAATTCATTCTTCCCTATTACAGAATCATGAAAAGCTATTGCAGCTGGCAAGAAAGTACATATATATTTGCTCAAAAAATATACCATCCTAGCTTCAAGGACACGCTACCAGGAAAAATCTTTCCAGGTACGATTTGTATACCTAGTGTGCCCATTAACCCTTGGCCTTCTTCTACCTGGTTTTGAGTGGCAGGAGGAGAAAAACAAATGCCTGGATTTCATGGAAATATAGCTATAAAGGCATAGGCACACTCTTTCTGTCACCATCTGCTGTTGCCTTTGGCTCTCAGCACCTTGCCCTGTATGTACCACCCAGCCAGACATGCTAGTCTTTCTAGCCAATAAATAGGAGCTAAGTTTAGGAGAAATAAGATAGATTCTCATAATTTTCCCTCACACAACACTTTCACATAGGAAATGGAAGCTATTGTTGAATTGGCAAGATGGAGGGGACAGAAGGAGACTTAAAATAAAAAGAACTCTGGGAAGAAGAAAGGATAAGAAATGGAGTTCATAATGGCTGACAAACCAATACAGATCTAAATATTATCAGATGTTGAAAGTCGGCTGTTTCTGAGAGAACTCAAAGACTTTTAAGAAATCCTGAGTTGGAAAGTGTTGAAGACCCACTTCAGCAGGTACAGATTTTAGCATACGGCATCCACAGAGGTCATGCAATCACTGATGTACAAGAGTAATAAATCATATTATACATACAGACATGACTATAAGTTTAAATAAAATATCCCCATAATATAGCACCATAAGATGCTGAGCTTGTTGATCAGAAGGTCGGCAGTTCGGTGAATCGAATACCTAGCATTGCATAATGAAATAAACTCCTGTTACTCGTCCCAGCTTCTGCCAACCTAGCAGTTCTAAAGCATATAAAAATGCAAGTTGAAAAATAGGAACCACTTTGTTGGGAAGGTAACAGGGTTCTGTGTGTCTTTGACATTTAACCACATGACCACGGAGACGTCTTCGGACAGTGCTGGCTCTTCAGCTTTGAAATGGAGATGAGCATCATCCCCTAGAGTCAGGAACGACTAGCACGTATTGTGTGATGGGAACCTTTACCTTTACCAATATAGCACCATATAGTCTTAATAGGATAGATGTTATAATTCAATACCTAAGGAAGCTAATCATTTAAGTGCTTCTGGTATGGCTGTGATAGATCATCTCAGGTGCCTTGAATTTTCCCGAGGAGACATTTTCGAACTATATGTATTATTATTTGGTCCAGTTCACTGCCATCACATTGTAAGCTCTCAGCCATTCCCCACTTAAAGAGTTTTATCTTAATCCTGTCATGGCCTGTCCTGATTCTATTCAGGTGGCTTCATTTTTTTCAGGCAACTGCATTCCTGGAAGTAGTTTTATTGGATCTGCACAATATGTTTGATTATGGTTGTTAAGGATCACCCATTTTAATAGCAATTCTTCACCTAGATCCTAAGACTGAGGCATATTGTCCCAAATTGACTTTCCTAGACTTAAGCCATACCCATGCCATGCTGGGGAATTCTGGAGAAATTTGGCACTTGAAGTCTACAGTCTTAAAGTTGTCAAGGTTGGACACTCCTTGAGAGAAGGTAATGGGGAGAAAATGGAATCACTTGAAATCAAATGAAGAGCTTGTGTTGCCTTGCTTGCTGACTAAAAAGAGGAAAAAAATAATGTGTGTTTTAGATCAAAATCTGAAGAGATCATAAAAGCTGGTAACACTGTTCTTGTCCAAATGGCAAGAATATTTACTATCTAAAAGACTCAATTTTTTGTCAAAGATCTAATAATTCTGAGAAGTAGTTGATGGACTAGCCAACTTGATCTTTGCCATAGCACGGATTTGCTCTCAACCCTGACAGAATGCTATCTATTGTTCAGTATGCGTGCTTAGAAATATGTCCCCATTTCCCCACTCCCTTCAGGAAGATATCATTAGCATTCATTAGCTTTCATTAAAATATCTGTTTAGAAGTACTGGCATAATATGCTGTCTTATTTCTGAAACTATAGAAGAGATTTCACTTTAATGCACCGGCAAATGAACATTGCCTGCAGAAGAATTGATGTCAAGGTCTTCATTCTGAAAAACAAATGGTTTAATGGTGTATGGATGCCCTAAATAAAATGAAGTTAAACTTCCTTGTATGCAGTTTGAAAAATAAAGGACATGGAATACTATCATCTTGACAGATAAATAATAACCATTTTAAAAAAAAAGTGCAGCCAAGAAGAATAATATGAAACAACCAGCTCAACAAAAAGGGTGATGTTTTGATGGTGAAAGGGAAGAAATCTCTGTGTATAAGTGTATGTATATAATGAGTGGGAAAGTGACAAACATTTTTAAAAAACAATAAAAGGAGACACAAATAAAGTACCATTAAAGTAATTACATTTTCAATCCAAGAACAAAGATGTTGGGTCAGATTCTGCCTTCAGTTACAACCTGGCAATAGGAAATCAATATCGGTATATTGGACATTTGTAACTGAAGGAGATCTTGGTCTGTGTTCATTGTTGAAAAGCGTTTTGTTGACTCTATCAGCTTGTCAAGCTGGAAGTTTTGCTTGCATAGCATTACTTCATACCCTCACTTTAATCATTCATATTTTTTAAAAATATTCAATTTTAGGATCTAAACACACCCACAAAAAATATACTTCTAATTGCTAATGAATGCACCACACATCCTCTCTGAGTTGTTTCAATTATATGAGTAGGTGTCTGGTGCTAGCCACAGTAATATTGCATGCATCAGTAGCAGAGGTGGTATTCTACCAGGTTCTCAACAGCTCAGGTGAACCGGTAGTGGTGATTTGGTGTAGGTTGCTGAACCAGTAGTGACCCCTGGCTGGCCATGCCCCCAACCCGGTCGCCCGATCACCCGGTCACCCGGTCACCCACTTGTCCCGGTCGCTCTCCTAGCTTTCCCTACCATGTGGTGACCATAGTGCAGCTCGGGCGGATGTCCCAGGGCTACACTTGCAGTGCGCATGTGCAGCAGCCCCAGACATCTGCCTGCATGCCCACCCTCCCGGAGCCCATTTTCTTCCTTCTCCTGGAGGATGCGCCTCTTCCAGCCCGGTCTGTCCAGCAGGTGGGTGAGCAGATGTCCCAGCCAGCAAGTGGGTGGGAGAAGCCCCCCTTGTCACGAGATGCCTGCAGCTGCTGCGTGCTGTTTTTGGTGCAGCTGCTGGACTGCAGGTGAGGGTTGGGGATGGGCAACTAGGGAGCATGACTCTTTGCTGCCTGCATGGCCCCTTTGCCTGCCACCCCTTCCCTCTCCCATCCACAGCCCCTTTGTTGGACCCAGAACAATCACCCCTGGTTGGGCCCACCATGCCTGCCTGGTCACATCCGTGTTGGCAACAGGCGTTGTCATTTCGAAGTTGAGGGAGAAGTTGGGGAAGGAGGTGGAGGGTCCTGCAGTGGCTGGCACAGGAGAGCTGCTGAGAAGCGGGTAAGTGGCCTTCTAGTGGTCCAACCGAGCGTTCAGGCCGGCGGGCCACGGGAAGTCAGAGCACCAAGGGAAAGGGGGATTGCCAGGGGGAGCTTCCCTCTCCACGCCAAATTGGGACCATTTGGAGTAATCCTAGGAATTGGGTGAGTCGAGCCATAGCTCCTTGCCTTCTTAGCTCAGGAAATGGCCATTTTCTGCAGGAGGAGGACTGTGGAGGGGGGAGGTCTACCTGAGCGACTCCTCCAGTGTCTTCGCCAGATTATTTGGACACCTACAAGTGAGCTAAAATCACTTCTGTCACATGTCAGCCCAGGCCTCACCCCATAGCTCTGTAACTCAAAAGAAGTGGGCATTCAGTGAACCCTGAGTGCAATGCTCACTCAGATCTCGGCCACTCCAGGCCATCTGACCTCAAAGCCCCTTGAGCCAGCTGAGGTGGGAGCAGCTGTTCCCAGACTTCTACTCGCCCATGCTTGGTCATCGTCTCTTCACCTTGCCTGAAGTGGCTGGTCCTGCCCCTCCCACTCCCCTCCCTCCCTTGGCCTGAGAAGGTAAGGGCAACAGTGGGGGATAGTGAAGCGGTCGGGTCCCTCTCTCTCCCCCTCTCTCTGTGTCTCTCTCTCTCTGTGTGTGTTTGTTTGTGTGTGTGTGTCTCAAAGCTGCAGTTGGGCCAGCCAGCAAGCTTTCCTTGGAGCTCTTTGCTACTTCTTTCATTTCTTCTTTTTGGAATCCAGACTGGCTGAACAACGATCGCCAGCCACAGTGGAAGCATCCCTTCAGCCAACCCTTCGCCTCCTCCTCTTCCTCCTCTCGTGACCACCAGCCATGGCAGGGCCGGGAGGATGCACACATGAGGGGAGATGCTTCTCAAGCAACTGCCAAAGCACAGCAAAACCGGGCCTGGGGCAGGAGGTTGCTCACTTGAGGAGTGATGTGTGATGATGCCATGAAGCCTATGTTGCTACTCCAAGCTCCTCACATATACACATATACCCACAATTTCAAGCAGAAGTCTTAAGGGGTGTGCATAAGTGCACAATCGTGCCTATCATCCCTGTCCTATTGTCTCCATTTATTCGTACCCATTTCCTGTATTTTTACTCATGTTTATACTTATCTTTATACTATTACCTTGTAAATGATCGACAAATCAAAAGAAAGAAAGAAAGAAAGAAAGAAAGAAAGAAAGAAAGAAAGAAAGAAAGAAAGAAAGAAAGAAAGAAAGAAAGGAAGGAAGGAAGGAAGGAAGGAAGGAAGGAAGGAAGGAAGAAAGAAAGAAAGAAAGAAAGAAAGAAAGAAAGAAAGAAAGAAAGAAAGAAAGAAAGAAAGAAAGAAAGAAAGAAAGAAAGAAAGAAAGAAAGAAGTCATCCTGCTCAGCTGAGGTTAAACCAATAGTGGGATGAAATTACTCGCATCCTCCTTTTTTGGACGAAAATATTCTATTTTCCTTTTCTAATTTGACCATTATCTCCCAGGTTTGAGTCACTTCCCGTCCTGGTCCTTGAGGCCTTCTCTCTTCCCAATTCCCTGGTCTTCTCAGAGACCCGCCTATTTCTTTTGAGCAGTGGCTTTATGCCTTTATGCCTTTATGCCATCTTTCCGACCACCCCATGGTATTTACTAGAAGATGCTGTTCTCATGCAAGTTAATGTGCCCTTTATCTTGTTGATCAATAGAAACATTAGGAGTAGATACAAAGGTCTCTCTTTGGCCTCCGTTGCTCTACTTTCCACCAGTTGAAAGACTCATGGGCTTGCTTCCTATCTACTTCTCTCCTCCCCCACATCCCACAACTAGGCATTGCTCTAAGATGTAAGTAATTTCCTAAATATCTGTTTCTTGTGGTTAAGGACCTTAAGGATTTTAGAATTTAGAATTTATTTGATTTGTCAATCGCTTACAAGGTAATAGGTATAAGTATATACATAGTTATAATACATGAAATGGGTACATATAAGAAAAATAAAAGAAACAATAGGACAGGGACTGTAGGCACATTGATGCGCTTATGCACGCCTCCTAAAGACCTCTTCGGAAAGGGGTGAAGTCAATAGTGGACAGTCTAAGGTTAAAGTTTTTGGGGTTTGGGGAAGAAACCACAAAGTCAGGTAGAGTATTCCAGACAGATTTAAGACTAAATTCTCCTGTTGGACTTGATATTACTTACACAAATATCTCTAATACTCATAGCAGTGAATCATTTGAAAGATACAATGTAGTTATCTCAACTATTTTTCTTGAAGATATTTTCCATTCAGTAGTGTGTTCTTCTCTCAACCTGTTCTTAAAACTATTTTATTGTAGCATCTTTTTCTTGATTTGGCCTATCTTCAAGGCCTATCTTCAAGGGACATATCTGGTCCTTCAGCAAATTCACTCCATTCTTGCTTGAAACATCACTGTTGGCATTTGTTTTTCCTTCTGTCTGATGACATGCCAGAGAGATAGACAACATATCCAAAGGAATGGACCAATTACTTCTTTTCCAAATCAAGCACATACAAAATCAGGATAGTGCCAGCTGGCAATGACTTAGAACAGACACAACAGAGGCAGAATGAAGATCAACAATGGAGTTGCAAATTTCATGCTCTTATTGATTTCTGCTGACTCGGGCATGGATAAATAGCATCACACTCAGAACTAGAAAGCACATCCAATGATGATTCTTTTATTTATCTTGTGTATGTGTAGAAAGGGACTATATATAGTGTATGACAGTATGGATTTCATTTATTATGGATATATATGGATTTAATTATATTAAATGAAAAACAATAATCTATCTAATTATAATCCATTTAAAAGGAAAAACATATAAGCATTTTGTTACATTGAAAGTAAATCCATGTGCATTTTTTTATTTTTCACTCAACTAGCAAAATGTCTGCTTCAATTGTAACAGATAAAAATAATAATTCCATAAGCTTTAATATTTGAACAAAACAAAACAAAAAATGAAATTAATGTAGAACTAGGTTACATAACTACCTTTTGGAAACCTGCTTTGCTTACCTTTCTGAACAACTATATCTTATGCAATTTGTAAAAAATCACTTTCTGCGGTGAGCTACAAATATGGGTATACTAAGCATTTAGTATAAAGGAAAGCCATCCTTTCAGTCTGAAGGCAGAGGTCAGGACTAACTTGCAAATACAGATATTGTTTCCAATCATTAAATTGGGAGTATAAAGAAACAGATTGTCCATTTGTCATTGTTAGTGATAAGCCGCTACTGCCACACATAAAAGCACATTCAGAGCTTCCTGGTTTTAAATATGTAGTATTCCTCATATGTAGTGCCTACAAGGTTCAGACCTAGCAGAAAATCGATATTCGCCAACTTCTCAGTAATTCTGAATTGCAAAGGATCATAGATGGGACGGCATGTTGAAGAAGGGGTGAGATAAAACATAAAATGTTCTTGCTTGAGTGTCAAAGAAATTGGCAATCTATCACCTTTCCACTATTGCTGTATTCACATTCATGTAATTCTGCTTCACCTATTGCAGCGAGGATATTCTTGAGATTATGCTGGGTGGATGTGCTTCAGTGGTTTTAAAATGCTTACTTTCATCTGTTGCCACTTCACATGGGTAATCCTCAATGGGAGATTATTTTACCCTCCATTACCTTCACAATGACCTTTGACAGAAGCAGGGCTATTATGAAATCCCTGGTTGAAGCCAGAAATTTTCCTATCATTTTTAAAGTACTGAACAATCTTCCCCTCTCACTGCTCTTTCCACTGGACCTGCTAGTTTATGTGACCTGTAGTTTCTCTCAATCCATAATGACACTGCAGTCAAAATGAAAAAGTGCTTTTTTTCTCTCGCAGGAGGAAAAAGGGGAGGGAGTCCCTGGATTCAATTGAAATCACTTTGATAAAAGATAAGAGTGTGACCTAGCCATTTTAGCTCGATTTCAGAGTTCTTTCATGAAGTATATTCATCTGATTAAAATCACAGTTGAGGCTGATAACCTGTCAGTTTAACAAATCATAAAAGGTCTTGTGTTCTTCAGTGACATTCAGAAGGGTGAAACCTGCTCTTTTTCAAAAATTTATTTGCCCTTATGTGAGCCAAAAGGAAAAAAGAGGGCAATTACAGTCTAATTCGGCTTTTAGTAGATTCAGTGCAAAATGGGTCAACCTGTGTTTAGAGTACCTATTGGTTTAATGTGAATAACTGACCAATTGCTTTAATACACTACTTAACAGAATTAGCCGTGTCAAAATCTCAGTAATTTCTCAGAAACTTTCTTCTGCGTTTCTCTAAATATGTGCTTGTTTCTTTTCAATAACTTTTAGTAGCATTGTTTAAGTTGACTACACAGCTGTGAGATGGCTAGTTGTGTCTGTTTTCCTTTCTTTCTGATATCCATTTTCATTATTCTACAGTCACTCTGACTGCCCCACATCATAGCTTGAGGAACTAGTATCTATGATTCTGAAGTGAACTCTTTGGAATACATGCTGCCTTGATGTGAGAACAGTGACTTTCTTCCCTGGAAGCCCTAGAGCATAGTTGTGGGATCACAGCATGCATAAATGTTAGGCTTAGAGTTAGGACTGTACTAAGATTCTACACGCCAATGTGGGAAAACTTTGGTCCTCTTATTGTAATCTGATTCACAGTTGAATTGAAAGGTGACAACAATGACAATTCATACCCTGCCTCTAAAGGACTTGAGTTATTCATCTTAGCCATACTTGAAATGCATTTTTTTCATGGAAAAGTCTAGCACAATGCCTCTTGGGCTCCCAGTATTCTCATATTCAGGACACAATTATGTGCATATCTGCTTATCTTCAAAGACCTTTTCTGAGACTTTCTGGAATGCAATATCTGAAGGCCTCTGAGGACTGATTCACAAATGGAAGTATGTGGAAACTTGCTGAACATGCCCATTTATGTTTCTGAACAGTATTACGTTTTCTATGAAACAAAGTAACATGAAAGTTCTTTCTGTTGTCTCCCATCTTGTACATTAAGAACTGTTGTGAAGGAAATCCTCAAGAAAAAGAATAGGGTGTAATAGGGGAAGATTCCCATAAAAGAGCAAAAAATAAAAAACCCTTAAGTTGACATGTTAGGAAATTAGCTTGGAGAAAAATTAGTACTACAAGTTTTAAATAAGGATGCACACTGCCTCAGCTAGAAGACTGATTAACTGGTGGGTGTGAAAAGTTCTTTCATCCAATTTTAATTCCCTCCATTCTTTTCTTGTCTGTGCTGCATCAGTACAAAGTCTCCAACAGGGACGACAAAGCAGACTTTAGGAAAAAGAGCTCACAAAAGACGAAAGCTTAATATTTCACAGATTTGGAAGGCACCAGCTGAATATTTACTATTAGACAATATTTATTTTGCTAGACAAGCTTAAAAGATATTTCCTTCCATCACTAGGCGATTGTTTATGGAAAAGAAAAGAGCAGTGTCTAGTGTACAGTCAATATACCATATATATTAAAATTAAGGGTTAGACATTCAATTCTCCTGCTGACCCTCCACTCCAAAGAGTAGGATTGTAACTCAGTACTAGAGCACATTTCCATGTGAGAAAAGTTTCAATAGTCCTGTAAGCCAGAAAAGATGCTAGCTGAGAACCTGGAGAGATTCTGCAATGCAGTTTAACCTCCTTGTGTTTTCCTGTAGGGAACCATGGAGATAACCTTGGAGAAATGATTCAGAAACTATTACAAAAACAAAAAGCCCAAGGAAAAGAGTGTATTAGGAAGAGATTAAGGCAGATTTCTCCCTGGGGTATAAGAGAGAGGGGAGGGAAAATTTAGTCAGGTTGGCAAGATTCTGCTATAATGACCTCTCTCAATAAAATATAGCCCAAATCTTCTCACAGTGAGCCTCAGAAGGTTGACATACCTCCAGTTTCCATAAAAAAGATACTGGGCATTGTAATCAACATTTTAGGGAGAATGATGCTGGAAGCAATAAAAAGTTTCTTGGGATCTCCAAGGCATCTCCAGGCATCTCCAACCTTGGCAACTTTAAGACTTGTGGACTTCAACTCCAAAAATTCTCTAGCCAACCATGCTGGCTGGGGAATTCTGGGAGCTGAAGTCCACAAGTCTTAAAGATGTCAAGTTTGGAGACTACCCTGGTCTGATTCAAGGCAGACTAGTTTCCTATGATTTGAAGATCATGGTCCTTAAAGTAATTTCCAGGTTTTTTTATATATAGCACAGAGTTGGAAGTCAAAGGACCTATTTAATATGGATTGATGTCATTACTGGCATGTATGTTATTCCTAAATAATGTTTCAAGTACAAGGAGGTTGCAAGAGGTAGTTTTAAAGCTTGTTCCTACTGTTGTGTATCCCCTTCCGCTTTCTATATATTCAAATCAGCTTTCTAAGCGATACATATCTAGACTTCCAGTGTGATTTAGCATACGGCTTTAGAAGAACTAGGGCTTAATGGAAGAAGGCAACTTTTTATGTGCTAAGATTTTGGTACCAGGTATTTTCAGTTCAGAAAAGTCCTGCAATGGTTGCTGCTAATCAGGTTCAGCAAATTGCTCCAGAAAACATACAGCTTACTATGGAAGTTTCATTGAAGCCCTGAAAATATTTTCAAGGTTGCTACTGAATTATAAAGTTTAAGTTGACAGAAATCGGAAATAGGAAAATGAAGCAGGATAGGAAGAGAATTGACACTTATTAAATTTGGTGGTTAATAAATCCTGAGAATGCCATAGACAGCAAAAAAGCCCCTGAAAATATTAAATCAAAGGCTCAAACAAACAAATCAACCCAGTGTTGTCACTTGACGAGGCTCAAATTATCCTACTTCAGACACATAATGCAAAGACTAGCCCTCCAGAAAAGGCTCTAATTTATTTATTTGTTTGTTTGTCAAACATGTACAAGATAACAAGTATAATTATGAACATAAACAAGAACAAGGGAGTAAATACAGATAAATGGGGACAGTAAGGCAGGGACAGCAGGCATGTTGGTGCGCTTATGCACGCCCTCTTTAAGGATCTCTTAGGAATGGGGCGAGGTCCATGGTAGACAGTTTGAGGTTGAAGCTGTGAGGGGTTGAGGCTGTAGTACAGCGGAGTTGGGTAGGGCATTCCAGGTGTTGACTACTCTGTTGCTGAAGTCGTATTTTCTGCAATCGAGTTTGGAGCGGTTTACCTTGAGGTTGTATCAGTTGTTTGCCCATGTATTATTGTGATTGAGGCTGAAGAAGTCATTGACAAGCAAGATGTTATAGCAGACAATTTTGTGAACTATGCTTAGATTGGACAGCAAGTGGTGCAGTTTCAGATTGTCCAGGCCCAAAATTTTGAGCCTGAAGGCATAGGGAATTCTATTGTGAGTAGAGGAGTGGAGATCTTTTCTCAAGAAATACCTCTGAACCCGCTCAATTGTGTTAATGTCTGATATACAGTGCGGGAAAGGTTAGAAGGAAAGAGAAGGAAAAAACAACCAGCAGCAAAATGGATGGTTATATTGGGTACAATGCTGTAAGGCAGCGTTCCAGAGGTGGTTTTCAGCAGGTTCTGACCAGTTCTGGAGAACCGATAGCGGAAATTTGAGTAGTTTGGAGAACCAGCTAATACCACCTCTGACTGGAGATTTTCCAGTATCCTTCATCTGCCACGCCCAAGCCACGCCCACAGAACTGGTGGTAAAAAAATTTGAATCCCACCACTGCGTTCCCCAATCTTTCTGGATCGGCAGACCAGCGGAGGCAGCAGGGAGGGAGAGAGGATAATTATGCACCTGCACGCACATGTCATTTCACAAACACAGCTTCACATGCACACCTGCCCACCACTTCTGCCACCCAGTTCTGAATGGGCAGCAGCCTGACACAAGAGTACGGACCAGCGGTTGGGAACTTGTTGAAAGGGACAAATTGTCATGGAGAGAATATGTGGCTGCTTCGCATTAAGCCATCCTGTGCCATCAAAATGACTTGATGACACATAATCAATCAATCATGACATTGTATTTTTTAAAAAAGTTTTAATCAAGTTATTTTATTAAAATATATTTTATTTCTGTCCAGATTCTTCTTTTTTTTTTTTTGCTGTTGTTATTCATGGACTTGTCATAAAAAGGAAAGCAGGAAACAAATATAATTGCTTTGTCTGCCAGATAACTAGACACCTCTAAAACGGTATTCTAGCACAATACCTCATTCCCTTTGGGTTTTAGACTCCAGGATAGTCCCCATGATTTCCCCTATTTTTAAAACCTTTAGCTGTTTTCCTTAAACAGTCCAGTCAGCAAAGCTATCACAAAGGACAATGTAGTAAAATTAGATGTTATTTGCAGTGAAAATTAGTTCATTAATTTATTTTTACAAAAGCAGCTTTATGGAAGAAAAGGAAGAGGTTTTTTGTTATGCTTTGTTATTGCTGGATAATATATCTTTCCTGAACCAATCACTTACTGCAAGGGAAATATCTAGTTTGACAATTTATAAGAACTTACAAACCAGGCCTCTATTTATCTCAGTTTCTGCTATCAGATTATATTTACTAAGAGTGTTGTCACAGCCTATCAGTAATTCTGATGGATACTTTGATATGAAAGCAACTACCTGTAAATTATCAGATCATTCTCCGCCCGGGAATTGCCCAGTGAACAACTCTCCTCCTGTGTTCCTGTGATAATGTCTAATCATTTCTGTTTGGTTTCAGGAGGTTACATAATAAATATGTCTTTCATTGACAGAGAAAGCACCTGCAGTATTTCTCAGCATTCTCCTAATCCATGGGTTATGTCCGTTCAGTTCAATAGAGGCTAAAAAAAAACCCCTGCAGTATAGCACAGTTTTTCTTCCATTGAAATAATGAAGCCAGGATATCCTAAATTCCTTGTACATTGGCTTGGAGATGAGTTACTTGATTGTTCATTCACAGCTTCAGAAGTGTGCTACAAACACAAAATCGTCTTCTTTAATTAATAAAGGAAATAAAAGCAAATATGCAGCTGCTGGAAAGTCTCATAAAAATTTAATCAAAACTAAATGTATACTTTATTCTATTTTTAAACACCAGGTTATTTAGAAAAAAATCTCTTAGACAACTCAGTAATTGCCCACAAAGGTGTAACAAGAAAATTAGTGCTTATGGAAGACACATTAGTAAAAACATATGATAGCAGCTGCAGGTTTTTAGTAGGCAATTTTAGCAGTGACATTGTTTAAAAAGATTAAATAATTTAGAAGATTAACAGGTCATTTGTAACCATGGAAATTGTATTCTCTCTGTGCCTAATAAACTAATTTTTACATGAAGCAAAACGTTTGGTCCTCTGCTTGTTTGATAAGTTATTTTCAATTGCCTTTATTTATTCAGCAGAATTTACATACAGATACTGGAACAAAAGGGAAGATTTTGGCAAACTCATTTTGCATCACTATTCCATCCACTATGGCCCTCACCTTTCAGAACAAAGACCATATAGTTGACTCTAATCCAACCTGGTGAAGACAGTTCATAACCAGATATGGCAATAGCTTGACATAAGAGCAAATAGTTAAGTGAGATAGATAGATTAGGTAGACAGACAGACAGACAGACAGACAGACGATAGACAGACAGACATTCAAAGACTGCAATGCATATAAGAACTATTGCAACTATCACAACTACATTCTTGACATTCTTCACCATTCCCTGCAAATTCTCCCCATTTGTAGGTTTCTTTGGAGAGCCACAAGAATCAACTGAAATTAATTATGCAATATGTGATTTTTCCCCCCGGGGTGTTCATGTATATATGTATGTGTGGAATGGGAGAGAGATTAGAATAGGGGCAGTTTAAGGCTTTCAAACAACTGAGGAAACATATTCCCAAGCTATAAGCAGGGCCAATTCTCATATTATCAGAAGCAGTCAAGTGGAACTATATCAGTGTATACTCATTCCCCCCTCCCAGCATGTAATGTATAAAGAAGAAATCTTAGGAGTATTCCCTGTGGACATAGGCTTACCAACAATATGCATTTGGAAAAATGTATTTGAGTAGCACATCAAGATCCCTGCTGAAATCAGTTTATACTTCTTTTTCTGAACAAAAATTGTCTGCTTTAGTACATTTGCTTATCAATTGATTTTAATTTTGAAAAGTAAAGTTGAACTAGACAGTGAAATATTTCCTAAAATTGATATTAAAGTCTTCTTCCTAGATATGAAAAATATATCACCTTTCCTGTGATTCTTGGCCTTGAAAATTGAAAATTATTTTTAAAAAAGGAATAATAAATTGAAAAAAATCACTGCCTTTAATGGCAATGCTAAGCCTTCACTTACTTCTGAATCTATCTCTCTATGGCTGTTCTGTATCATCATCATGGTTTTAAAAAAAACTTGCTATGGTGCAACACAGTTCCTGAACACCATTTTAAATTATACAAAAGTGGTTCACTCCTTTCTAGAACATTTACTTGAAAATGCTAAGATCCTCTACCAAAATATGTTTCATGTCTAGCCAGACCTAATGAGACTGATTGGATTTATGTTTTTAATTATATACAAGAGCAAGACTAGTTAAAAATGATTGTTTCTTCTACCTCACTGAGAAAGAGCCAGAGAGATTAAGAAAAGAATCATTATAAAAGGGTGGCTGTATCTGGAGGAGAAGGGACATTCAAAAAGATCTAGAAAGCTTCAACATCGAGCTGAAATGAATTACATGGAATTTAACCAACATATGAAATAGACATGTTTTGACCCCTTCATTTCCATGGCTTCATGTCTGCCTTTATGGTACTATCATAGCATTATATTTATTTATTTGTTTGTTTGTTTGTTTATTTATTTATTTATTTATTTATTTTATTAATTTTATATACCGCCCCCTCTCCCGACGGGACTCAGGGCGGTGTACAGCCAAGTAAAAAAGCACAATTATAAATACAATTTTTAAAATAGAATTAAAAAGGATTAAATTGATGGCTGAATAAAGATAAAAACTAATCAAGAGAATTTAAAAAACTAAAACCATTAAAATCAATTAAAAGCCCTACAAGTAACTCTAGGCCAGACCGGCTTGGTGGAAAAGATGGGACTTCAGCGTGCGCCGGAAGGTTTGTAGATCAGGTATAGTCCTCATCTCTGGGGGTAGTTCATTCCAGAGGGAGGGTGCTCTCACAGAGAAGACCCGCACCCTCGGGGCCACCAGCCAGCATCGCCCAGCCACCAGCACCCCAAGGAGGCCCGCTCTGTGGGAGCGCACTGGCCGACAGGAGGCCGATGGTGGCAGTAGGCAGTCCCGTAAATACCCAGGTCCCAAGGCATGGAGTGCTTTAAAGATGACCACTAATACCTTGAATCGCACCTGGAAGGCCACCAGAAACCAATGCAGCTCGCGTAAGAGCGGTGTAACATGGGAGCTCCGAGAAGCCCCCAATACCACCCGCGTGGCCGCATTCTGTACCAGCTGGAGCCTCCAGATGCTCTTCAAGGGGAGCCCCATGTAGAGAGCATTGCAATAATCTAGACGGGAGATGACAAGGGCAGATGTGACTGTGTGGAGTGCATCCTGATTCAGAAAGGGCCACAACTGGTAAATCTTATGAACCTGACAAAAAGCCCCCTGACGATGGCCGCTATATGCTCTTCTAACAACAGCCATACGTCCAGGAGGACACCCAGATTGCCCGCCCTCTCCGTGGGGGCAAGAATTTCTTCCCCCAAGCCAGCAATGGACTTAGCTGACTGTGTCTGGGTGCCGGAAAACACACCCACTCGGTTTTGGCCGGGTTGAGCCGAAGCCTGTTTCAACCCATCCAACCCCGCACAGCTTCCAGGCACTGGGTCATCACTTCAACGGTTTCATCGGGGTGGCCTGGGGTAGAAATGTACAACTGAGTGTCGTCAGCGTACTGATGGAATTCTACCCCAAAGCCATGGATGATCTCACCCAGCGGCTTTACATAAATGTCAAGGGCGAGAGCACAGACTTCTGAGGTACCCCACAAGTCAGGGGCCTCGGGGCTGACCTCTGCCCCCCTGCCAACACAAATTGTGAACGGTCGGAGAGGAAGGAGGAGAACCACCGCAACACAGTGCCTCTTACTCCCAACGCCCCCAGCCATGGCAATAAGATACTGTGGTCAACAGTATCAAAAGCTGCTGAGAGATCTAACAGGACCAGGACAGAGGAACAACCTCTGTCACGGGCCTTCCAGAGATCATCCATCAATGCGACCAACGCCGTCTCCATGTTGTGCCCGGGCCTGAAACCCGATTAGCGTGGATCTAAATAGACAGCTTCATCCAGGTGCTGAGGGAGCTGTTGTGCCGCCACATTCTCAACAGCCTTCGCCACAAAGCGAAGGTTGGAGACCGGACGATAGTTTGATAATAATGTTGGGTCCAGGGATGGTTTCTTGAGGAGGGGCCTCACCACCACCTCTTTCAAGGTGGCAGGCAAAAGCCCCTCACTCAAGGAAGCATTAATGATACCCTGGAACCAACCTTGTGTCAACTCCCGAGTGACCAAAACCAGCCAGGAGGGACACGGATCCAGTAAACATGTGGTGGCATTAAGCCCACCCAGCATCCTGTCCATGTCCTCAAGGGTCACAGGATCGAACTCCCTCCAAATGACCTCCCCGAACTCCGCCCCCGCCCCCCCGTCCAGAGTTGCCCAGTCAGAGTCCAACCCGTCCCGAATCTGAGCGATTTTATCCTGCAGAAAATTCGAAAAATCCTCAGCCCGTCCTTGTAAAGGATCCTCCCGCACTCCCACATCTAAAAGGGAGCGGATCACCCTCAAAAGGGCAGCCGGGCAATTTTCCGCGGACACAATAAGGGTGGAAAAGTAAGAACGCTTTGCCGTCCTTATTGGCACCAAATAGGTCCTAATATGGGACCGCAATAGTGTTCGGTCAGATCCGGAGCGGGTGGCCCTCAACCGCTCTCTAGGCATCTTTTCTGGTGCTTCATCTCCCTCAGCTCCTTCGAAAACCAAGGAGCCAATTGGGATCAGCACCGGGTCAGAGGCCGCAAGGGCACGACTCGGTCAAGGGCCTCAGCTGCCACCCTATCCCAGGTGGCCACTAAGTCCCCAACTGAGTCGTGTGTGCGAGCATCGGGAAATGCCCAAGCTCCATCAGGAACCTATCCAGGTCCATCAGGCATCTGGGGCAGAACCATTTTATTGGCCCTGCCTCCCTGCGACGAGGGGGTGTGGCATGGAAGTCCAGCCTAAGGAGCAAATGATCAGACCATGACAGGGGCTCTTTGCTTGTTGGGGGCTTAGAGATTTCCCATTCATGTCTCAACTAAGTTTTATAATATTTTTTAGTTTGGCCAAACCTTCAACAACAAGATCAGAATAATAGTGCCAGCACTGACCTTTGGTATACCAAGCCTTAGGGGAGAAAAAACAGAGAAGGAGGAGGGTTAGAAGAAGACAGGCTAGATAGAAGAAATCCCATTTCTTGGGATTGGACAGTAACAATACTGGTAAAGACTCCATCACTGGAGGCTTCCAAAAAGAGACTGGACAACCATTTTCTGAAATGGTATAGGGCCTCCTGCTTGAGCAGGGGATTGAATTAGAAGACTGACGCCCAGGGGTGGGATACGACAGGGTTAACTACCAGTTCGGGATTTACGAGGTTTGGTGATTTATGATGTGGTTTCCTGCATGCTGCGTGTGGGCGCCTGTAAATCGTCACCTGTAAATCGTCATCAGCATGCTGTGTGCAGAGAAGCAGCTTTTGAAACAGCCCTCTTTTCCTGCTTTTTTAACTGCAGCTGTGCCTCGTTTGGCAGCTGAAGTTGAAAAATCAGGAAATAAAGATCAGGCAAGAGCCCGGGTGGGCAGGTGGGCAAAAACATCAGCAGACATAGAACTGGTTCTATGTCTGCTGCTCTTCAGAGCTACCGGTTCTACAGAGGGGGACAGAATCGGTAGAAACCCACCCCTGCTGACGCCACCCCTTCCAACTCTATTATTCTATGTTCTATGGTGTCAGTGGGCTACCCACTCCTTTTCCTTTATCAGTAATGTGCTATAAAGACAGTAGCAAAACATTTAGTTCTTTTTCTCTTTTTTTTGAAAAAGATTTTTTTTATTTTAACAACAAAGACAACAAATAAAACAATTTTTCAATTTTACAGTGTTTCAGGTGGGTACATATATCTTGTGCACATAATAATGTTATACATTTCTTGCTTAGTTATATTTATGAACTGTTCTAATCAACATTTTACATCTTGTTGTCCAAATATTATATTATCATTGATATTATAATTGTTAACTTTTAAAAGCATATCTCATTCCTACTAAGTTATATTCATTTTTCTTTTTCTCTTTTGATACTGATTTCTTCTCATTCTAATATGCTAAAAGGCAAAACTGCAGATCAGGAAATGTTTCCCAATTCATAAATTTGGAACTTTCTCAATAAATGTTTTTTTTTTTTAATTTTCACACTGTCATAAACTGCCGTGCTTACTATAAGCCAATAATGCTACTTAGAATCAATATCTTATTCAATGTGTACATAAAGGAAATAAGGAACAGGAAGGAGTGAGAATAAAACAGACATGAATGACCGGCAAAGTAATCATCATATTCCCTTTCAGATCTGGAATGTTGTGAGATAAGCAAGTATTTCATTTTCTTTCTTTTTCTTTTCACCATTGCTTCCTGCCAGGTGTAAAATAAAGGAATAAAAAGATCTATTGCTCATAACAGACAACAGTGATTATTGTCTGCAAGCACTCAAAACCACATAATTTCAGCAGTTTTTATTCACAAGAGTATCATTATTTACACTCCTGGTATATTATGGCCCTTTTTTAACCTTATTTTCTTTGGCCGAAAGAGAGAGAGAGGGAATGGGGGAAGAGTTATCTGATATAGGCCTCAATTGACAATCTGAGAACTATTTCAGTGTGATACTGTATATTAAGCCATTGTGTTAATGCATCTGTCAACATGGCAATATCATAAAAGCAAGATGGTAAGAGAAAAGGTTCCACAATTTGGTTTTCCAAAGATCCCCTGTCTCAGTCTGAACACAAATTACAAGGAGGTAACAGAGCAGAAGTGGATCACATTTCTGAATGTGGAAAATTCCCTACAAATACAAATGTCGAAAAACAGGTAAGGTGTTCCAGTTTTGTTTTTATCCTTTCTGACATGCTAGTTTCTCAACTGCAGGGTTTATGTCCATATACAACATCACTAGGAACTTCAGGAGTTTTTTTAATACCAGTGCAGTCTATTTAACTAACCCAGAACATACATTGTCTTCCTCTCTGACTGGATTGAGCTTCCAATTTCCATCAGGCCTATTCTGTATTGTACCTACCATTATATTAAGCAACTGGCATTTTACCTGCTTATAATACCAAGATCTGCTCCAAAAACAGTTTATTTAAATGTTAAACAAATGAACAAGGAAATAAATGCAACCTTATTGGTTTTTCATTCATTTAAAAATGAACATATTCCAATGAATAGAAGGTGGTGGTGAAGGCATGTCTGAGCCAGTACACCATGAAGTTTAAGTTCAAGCAGAGAGTAAGAGCAAATATCGTATTATAAGCTTTCCTTGTAATTTGCAAAGGGAGGCGTGAAAACTTTCTTTTCTAAAATAAAAATCACTGCATTAGGAAATGTTCTTGCTGTTGTTGTTTTTTTTAAAAAAAGAAGGCTTATGAGAGATAGACCCTTTGTCTAATCTGTCTGAAACTTGGCAGACGTGATTTCCAAGGGGGATTTCCATCTCATCTGAAAGCACCAAAGTTTTAGCCATTGGGAGAGAAAATGGGTCTTTATTAGTATCTGCATAGAAAGATGTAACATAAATCAAAAGTGATACTAATGAAGAAGCGATGTGGAAAAAGCAATAACTCAGCGTGAATGAAAATAAAATGGGGTCCTAACAGAAAATAGCAGATGAAACAATCTCCCCCTCCTTCTCCAGGTTTTGGTGCTTACATTAGGTTGGCAGTGCTATCCTATTTTTTTTTTCCAGAGCTTGAAACCTTCCTCTTAGGTATATAATCCAAGGCTCAGAACAAGGTTGTAGCATTCTAGTTTTATCCTTCTTCATCTTTGTCCTCATTGGGTTAATTCTGGCTAATTGGTTGTCCCATCCATGGGCATCTACAGCAACTGGATGTTTTATCAAAATGACCAAATGTCAATAATGAGATCAAAACACAGGCCCGACCTTTTATTTTCTTGCATATAATGTTACCATGGAAATACAGAAGGAATGGACTTTATTTCAAAATATTGCCATGCACATTTTGTCATTTACTGCCCATTCCACATGCCCATAGTCTAAAACAGTGGTTGCCAACCGGCGGGCCGTGAGAAAATTTTGGTGGGCCGCAGAGAAATCTCACCCCCAGAGCACTCCCCCAAAGCAATTAATCCAGGCTGCACAGAAACACAAGGCTGCGCCGCCCACGTGGCCTGCAGGAACCCTCTCCACCCACTCAATCCTTACCCGGTAAACTTGCCTGCTAAATTTCTATTTTTCCTTTTTCCAACCATCATCTGTTCTGCTGTGCCGGGAGATTTAGATTAGCTAGGAAGCAGGAAATGGTTGGTTTTCTTGCTTTCTGGCTAGTCTTTAGATCTTCGGCTCAGCACAGATGAACCTCCCTTAGGACTGAAGGTTTGTTTGCAAAGCAAATTCAGTGCAGACTCACAGGCAAGAAAATTTGAGAGACTGAGCTAGATGATGGCAGATAGATAGATCACTGAATTATTCTGTGAGCAATTCAATCTGCCTGCTTTGCCTGATTTTGGGTAAAAGTTGCTCTTTTTTTATAAAAAATTCAACATTTACATACATGGTGTGTTGTGAGTTAATTTTGGGAGTTTGCTTGCTAGCAAATTGTATATGACAGACCTGAGCTAGCTGATGGCAGATAGATAGATTTCTGAATGAATCTGTGATTCTGTGAGCAACTCAATCTACCTGGCCTGAATTTTATTTAAAAAATCAATATTTATATAAATATTTATAATATTTACATACAAGTCATGCCCAGCAAGTCACATGACCACCAAGCCACACCAACAAATTAGGCCACACCCACAGAACCAGTTAGTGGTCCCTGGGATCTAAAATTATGAGTTTGGTGATCCCTGAGGTCCAAAAGGTTGGCGACCCTAGTCTAAAATATACCAAAAGAGGTCTTGTGCAGCAAAATTCTTTGGGTTCTGCAACTTAGTCTTTTTAGTCTTGACATCAACATTATGGTAAAGTAATTAGCCAATTCACAGCATATGATCAAATCAAGATGCTTCTTGCCCCAGTACACTCAATGTTTCCATTTTAAATTTTATCCTTAACTTGCTAATGAAAAGTTTCTCCTCTTTTCTGAACATTTTTCCATGTGTTGTGAAGTGGTCTTCTAAATTCAACCAAGTTTGTGTGAAATGTGCTCTGAATACCACCAATCTAGATTAAGTTTGACCACATGCAAATGAGTTTGCTAAATTCCATAAAGGTGAAATATGATTTGACATCCAGGTGCAACTACTATCTTGTCACAGCACAAAACAAAAAGTCATAATGTTGGAAAAGTCTAGAACGAGACTTGATTATCCCAAAAAATGATTCTGAAGCTCTTTAGAAAACTATATTGCAACCCATGCACAATCAACCTAATAGAAAAAATTAATTCTACTTGAAAGTCATTCCAATATGTTATATAATAGTGCATATGCTATACATATACTCTGTAAGTATGGCCTTATTATTCTGCAGGTTTTGTGGGTAATTTTTATTTTGATTTTTTATATTGAAGAACAGAAACATCAGACATCTAAATTGTAATGAAAATCTGCAAACGTGTCAAATGGAATCAATGGGTCGTGTCTTTCTCCCTCTCTGTTATTAGAACTAATGCAATTGGATAAATTGGAACTACACCATTTTAATTCCACGAAAATCCCAGACCATCTGTCATGTTTTGTTAGAAACTAAACAATGCAAAATTAATTCCCTTTCCAGCTCACAGGTGTGTGCCACTAACTGAAGTGTGACATCATCCCATTAGAGAACACAATTTCATCAGCAAAAGAAGAGGAACATAACTGAAAAAAAAATGATAGAAGGGGAAGCATAAGCTAAAAGGTTAGCAAACGCTAATTTATATTTATAGATACAAATTTAAGAAAAGCACTGTAGTAGGAATAGAAACATAGAAAAGACAATGACAATTACCGATATCTACTTGTTAATTGAAGCTGCTGTCCAATTGTTAACTTGTTGATGGGCATTAAGGCACTAACATTTTCTTCTTAAGAGTTTTACAGTGATCCTGAGTCCACCTAATCAGGCAGTCTTTTAGAAAGAATTTGGAGGCAAATTTTAAATTGTCTCTTGACAGTCCTTCAGAGGCCAGCTATTGTAATAGAGAACACTTGACTATTCTTTGCATGAACATAATGAAAACAAGTATGCACCTAGAAGGATTTAGAACCATTCAGAAGATACAAGTTGTATAATTCTTTATCCATGAGAAATTGTATACAATATCTGTGAATTTTAGCTAGAGATGCTGTTGAGGTCCCATAGATTTCATAATTTAGACAGGTTGCAAGCAGCTCAGATGGCATCTGATCTGTATCTCTTTTTTCCAGTTGCGCATTCTCTAAATACACTGGGACTACAGCACCCAGTTATTCTGTTTAGACAGTTGAAGTTGGAATGAGGTTTTTATAATGCACAAAGGTGGAAGACTACAGAAACACCAGTAATAAGGGAATGGGTTGGAAAGATAGTTGAATTTGCAGAATTGGCTAATTGACTTGTTTGATTAAATAAGGAGTTTCAATTAATTTTATATAAAAAAGTGGGAAACACTTTATGTGACTTTTTGCTGAAAGTGAATAAAAAGAGTTAGTGGTTTTGGATTATATCAATTTAAAAGCTTGCTGATGAGAAAAAGGAAACTATGATATGAAATATGAAAGAATGGAGATGGTAATTCCTACATTTGTTATTACTGCAAAGAAAATGGGAAGCTGCTTCATTGGATATTGTTATGATATGTACCCTTGAGTAACAAGGATATGCACATGGAAACATTTATGAGAGTAGTTATGAATAATTATTCAGCCACACACAGATACACTAAATTGAGTTAAAGTTTACTTTAAGAAATAGCACAGTCCAATAAATGGTCCAGGTCGTTATACTTTTAATAGTCCAAATAATATCCAATTACAAAATCTTCTTAATGGTTGCCTTTGCCATTTACAGTAAACAAAGATATCGAAGTATAAGCACAACAGAGAACCTTAATAGCAACAGAATGTCAGAGATACAGAATGTCAGAGAGAGCAAGCCATGATCTCTAGCTCCCTCTTATGGTAATTCGCAATACAATCAACCAATCGGAATCAATAGTTAAAGCTACAAACATACATTGTTGGTTTATATATTGCCAACCCAACTAATTGGTGGACAGATTCCTAACATACTTTTCTTCTTCATTCTTTTTCATTTTCTTCACCTTTTCTTTACCTTTTTCTAATTTCCTTTTTCTACTTTTTCTTTTAATTTTTTGTAGTTTTTTTAAAAAGAAAATTAAATCTCAATGTTTCTGAAGGAGGTCATGTTGATGATGCCTTATGTGGATCATTGTAACTATATTAGATATAAGTTAAGTAAGCTGAATTTTAACTTTCTAAGTCTTGATTTAGTACTTTAGGAAAAAATTCAGAAACTTGGAATGACAGAGATGTTATGTCATGGGTATCAAACTGGTGGCCCATGGGCTGGATGTGTCACACGCAGGTCATGCCCACCCCAGCTCTGTGAAGGGGAAAAGCATCACAAA
This sequence comes from Bungarus multicinctus, assembly GCA_023653725.1. NCBI lineage: Eukaryota > Metazoa > Chordata > Lepidosauria > Squamata > Elapidae > Bungarus > Bungarus multicinctus. The sequence goes on from CM042851.1 coordinate 29,865,315, forward strand.
ATGTCACATGATGGCAACATGATGTGATGAGCTTGACACATATGTTATGTTAAAAACATCTGAAGGCCATGAAGTTGTAAGAGGACCACATATACTTTGATCCCAATATCTCTTTTTGCAGATAGTTCCAAAATTTTATATTTGGTAAGTTTCTAGAAGTATGTTTAGTATGCATAAGAAGGTGATTTTTCACCATGTTCACTTTACCATGTCCCCACTTTAATACAATATTTTCCCATCAATACCCCACCTTCAAGGGCTACTGAAAAGAATAAAAAAGCCAAAATTAAAACAATCATTAGATGGCTGCAAAAAGAGAAGTCCAACTAATTGCTGCCTCCTAATGGTTATATGAATTTTGGCAGAAATTAGGATAACCCTAAACTAGCTGGGATTAGAATGGTATTGTTGGGGACCCTTCCTGGCAAATACTCCTGAAATGCTTGGAACTGTTTGGAGAGTCTTGCTAATGTGAAATTCTGAAGCCAATAATTCTGTGATGTTTCTCAAGATTCAATTTTTACTAGGTATTAAAGTCCCTGATTACAAAATGATAGTTTTATTTCTCAGACTCAGGCAGCAAACGAGGGAAAAAATCATTTCCATTATGGCTCTAACTGATTGAGATGTCAGAAAGACCAGAGAGAAAGAGAGCAAGGAAAAGAACTTATTCTCAATTGGACATTAAAAAGATTGAAATAGAGACATTGGGTAATGAAAACCAGGCAGTCTGTATACATGTCAGTTGAAAGAGTCACTGTGCAGAAGAAGGAAGTTTTAAAAGCGGGGAAGGTTAGTTTTCAATCCTGTTATAACTTATAAGATGTATGTGCTTCGTACCCACGTCATAAATATAACACCTATCAGTGGTACAGAGATAAAATTTTGAGGCAAGGAACTCAGCATGATAGCTTTCTTATTTAAAGAAAATTCACAGCTATGCCCTAAGATATATAGGTAATTGTATCGATTTAGATATATAAAGTTATTATATGAAGTAAAACCAAGTATCAAGGCAAGTAATTTTCATATTATTTGAATAAGCTATGCTAACCAATCCTCTATTAGACAATTACTTCACATCACTGGGTGCTGGATGGCCATCTCTGTCCTTTTACTCTTTCCTACATGGGATGAGTCTATGCGTGCCCAGAAAATTGCTTTCAGCCCTTAAAATTCTTCAATCCCATTGCCGATGTTCAAGTAACATTCATGTTGAATCCTATACCATTTCAGACAAATTCTTGGGACACCAGGTATTCTAATTTCACCCTAGGCACAAAGCCAGCTGGTAAGCCAGTCACTATCCTTCAAGCCTAAGAAAAGTAATGGCAAACCATTTCCAAAAAAATATTGTCAAGAAAAGTGCAAAAACATTGTCCGTGTAAACACTACAAACCACCACAGATTCAAACATATGATCTGGCTTTTATCCAATGCATTGGGCTAGGATAGTACCTGGCAGCTAGTCGGGAGACATTAGATTCTTTAGGATTCAGGTGCAATACCCTCAAACCATGGAGAAAGGACAAAGAGGAATTTATTGAATAAATATGAAGGGATTTTCATAGAAAGAAAGTGATACCAATCTTTCATCGGTCTCATTTACTAGACCCTCAGGAACGGCAAAACCCAATTCACAGCAACTTTCTAGGACTTGGAAAGTCAAATTCTTCCTGCTAAGAATATGTTCATGAGAACTTTGCTTCAAAAAGAGTTATTGTTTTGCCTCCCTTTTAGAAGGTACCCCAGTTTTCACAAAAATGTCAACATGTCTTTGTTCTATTGACTCCAAAAGGTGATTGCCCATGTATTTCTTCCTATAGCAGCTTCTTCACTTCTCACTGACCTATTACAAAACCCACTCTGATTCTAAGAAAAGAAAGAAAGAAAGAAAGAAAGAAAGAAAGAAAGAAAGAAAGAAAGAAAGAAAGAAAGAAAGAAAGAAAGAAAGAAAGAAAGAAAGAAAGAAAGAAAGAAAGAACTGCTATTTGCTTTTTCCCCTCTTCTTTCTTTTGCAGGGATAATAATCTCTATGGCTTTTTCTCAAAGCTCAATATGAAGAAATGTTGTTGTTTCATTGTCATGATTGGTTTAATGGGATGGTTTTGTTTTCTTTCTTTCGACTCGCCTAGGACTAACCTACTGAAGTTCTTGTTTTGGCTTCCACCTGGGTCAGATCTGTTCAACAATTCTTTCCTATCATCTTGGGACAATTTATCTTTCATTTGAGCTGCAGCAGTTGGCTGAGCACCAAATGTTAGATTTATAGCCAAACACCTTTTGTCTGACCTCTTATCAGCTTATATGATTTGAGATCATCTGTGTCACAATTCGGTTGGCCCTGTTGATAACGCAACAGTGAATTTCTTAAGTAAGCGCATTGGTTGCTTCAAATCCTCCATTAAAAACAAAAAAAGTTATAAAACGAGGCTTAAAGCATAGAGTGGCTTCCCTGTGTGGCATCACAGTAAATACCTGAACCTGGACTTATCTTCTGTTGGAAGCTAACTGCAGAAAATCCAGGAAAATCACTCACAGCCATAGGACAAGGTAATATTTTATATAGGAAAATAAACAGATGCTTATTCCCCTCTCCCTACTTTGATTTCCATTCCTGCAGCCCCCTCTTCTCAGCTCTCCTTTCCCTTTGAAATGAATGCATGCTGTCGAAGATTATTTACATATAACCAGGAAAAATTAAATATAATTCTTTCTAAATTGAAGATAAATAAAGCAGAATCAAATATCTAGGATAAAAAATATACACTAAAAATATGATAGGCAATTTACCAAAAGAAATATATCAAATCATATTGTTCCAATAGATACTTTCCTCTGGGGGATTCTCACCTTTCTACGAGGTGAAATCTCAACTTTTATGAATGGTATAGCTTATCACAGATGATAAACTATACATTTAGGGTAGTATAGGATCTCTGTAATTTAATAGTTGTCTGGATCTTCCTCCCAAATAGCAGATACCTCTTTATTTCATGGCAACACTCAGGACCTCTATGAATTTTGTCTTCTAATTTATTTCACTTGTTTCAGCCTTGTCTGTTCTTTTTTATTCATCTATCTCCATTTTTTTTTTTAATTATCCCTGAAAAACAGAGCCCCCTACAGGCTCACAACAATAGTACTTTATTTTTTATTTATTTATTTATTTTATTTTGTCAAATGCTTACAATACAAAATAAGAATAAACATTGCTTGCAAGTAAGTATCAGGTTGCCACGAGAGAGCTTCTGTACAAAAGGTGAGCATCGCATTGAGAGGGCACTTTTCTGCAAAAAACATGAAAGTAATTTGAATGCTACTTGGATCCTGAACTGGCTGAGGAGCAGCCAGAATCCTACAAGTTTTTTGGGTGGCTGGACAAGCAGCCTAGAAGCTGTAACAGCCTCTCTGCAAAGTAACTTCTGCTGCCCGGATTTAGATTCTCTTGAGTAGCTGAGGGTTGGGAGCAGTGGGATAGGTATGGGGGGGTCCACTGCTGCATCTCTGTAGTTGGTTGTAAAGGTGAACAACTGTGGGGCACCTCAGTGTCCATAGCTTTGAAACCTGGTCATGAATAGCTTTCTGGGGGAATCTATGAAAACTTCAAATAGTCACTAAGCAACTGGTTGTAAGCAGGGGTGGGATCCAACAGGATTAACTACCGGTTCCGTGATTTACGAGGTTCGGTGATTTATGATGTGCTTCCCTGCACACTGCAGGCACGTGCCTGTAAATTGTACTTTAGTACAGTACAGCCTTTGAAAAAGTACTTTTTTTCCTGCTTTTTTAACTGCAACTGTGCCTCGCACGGCAGCTGAAGTTGGAAAAGCAGGAAATAAAGGTCAGGTAAGAGCCCGGGCAGACGGGTGGGCCAAAACATCAGCAGACATAGAACCGGTTCTATGTCTGCTACTCTTCAGAGCTACCAGTTCTACAGAGATGGACAGAACCGGTAGAAACCCACCCCTGGTTGTAAGTTAAGGACTACCTATATAGAATGAAGTTAAGGAGGATTTATTAAGATAGAGAAAATTACAATTCTCATCGCTAGGAAAACTTTAAATTGTACTTTATTGCTTGCTATTTGGTAAGGGGGAAGGAATGGCTGTTGTTGTTGAAATAAGAGATGTTTAGATTTTGATGGGATGGTTACTTAAGATATGAAAAGTTGAAATAAATGTAGTGTAGGAGATAACCAGGCTCAGCCCAAAGAAAGGGTCAAACATGTCATTGGGGTCAAGTCCCTTTGCATCCACAAGACATCTAAGTCCAGCTCACCTTGAATTCCATTGACCTTTATCTATCGTAAACACACTTTGACCATTAGTGGTTCAGATTTTTGTTAGAAAACTTTAGCATACAATAAACCTATATATTCATTTGAACTGCCTGGACTCCTGATTTCCTGAGCTTGACATGTAGACTTTAAAAACCATTATATTAGGGAGTATCACACTAAGAATATGGAGTACACACACAGACTCAGGCTATGCCCGAAAATAATTTTGTTGGCTCCAGCTCAATATGTGTTTTATAGAAAAGAAACACAGGGCAAACACAAATAGTTAATATATTAAAGACTAATAAAGGAAAATGGGCAGCTTCAAATGAAATCAAGGGGTCAATTGACTGCAGAAGAATTCTTTTTCAATGGTTTCCATATGCAGAAATAAGAGAAAGATTCAATATAGACTTTTAAAGGTACCGAAACAGAATATGATAAAACAGAATTTGGAAATGATTATGTACGAATGATGAATATGTGACTGCTAAAATTAGTGTTTAACTTTTGTTGAGATTTGAAATAGAGGAAGAGCAAGTTAAGGAACGAATGGCAAAAAAAGAGCCAAGAATTTGGGTTACAATATTCAGATGCATCAATAGGAGAGAATGTGGTTAAAAGATTTGAAATTCACAGTCTTATAATTAAAAAAAAAACTTTTTAAAAATGATAGACCACTGTCTAAGGCATAACAAGGTACTTTTTATCTTGCATGGCAGAATTGTGTAAAGGTGAAAAGAAACATATAAGAAACAGACAGCAGTTGATTTCATGATCTAAAGCAATGTTTCTCAAACATAGCAACTTTATGATGTGTGGACCAATTCCCAGAATTCCCCTATAGGTTGCCAAGGTTGAGAAATGCTGATCTAAAGAAAAAAGCAGAAATTTTCAATACCAAATCTCTTTTAACCCTATAAGACTCAAGGTCAACAGAATTAACCCAGAGAACATGTAAAACCTTCCACCATAACTTAATAATTATCCTTTTGCTTCCAAATTCCAAGTAGATCACAGGGTTCTTGGGCCACAAGAATTAATCTGGAGTTGTGTGCAATTAGTAGGCCATAGGATGACTATAGATTCAGACTAAACTTAAAATATTGTGTAGGTTGCATGCATGTGTCTGATGCTCTTCCTGGATTAAAATATACAGACTGTAAATGCAGACACAGTTTGCATAAACTCTATTGTGCAACCTCAGGAGTATGATAAAATATTTCCATAGAAAAAGCTGAACGTGACTACAGAGCTTATAAATGGCCAAGGAAATAGGATGTGCCACATATGGGACAGATTCTTTTGTGTATCTGAAAGTGATTTTAAAAAAATATTTCAGACATAATTCTAGTTATCTTATTTAACAACAACAACAGATCTTGGCATCTTTTCATCTCCTGCATTGTCTTAATGGAAAACAGATGGCTGAACATTAAAAGACATTTGCAACCCTTATGATGTTTCAGCTAATGGACGAGCTGAGTCTGTTCTGGTATCATAGACAGTTATTAACTGGACACGATAATAGATATACTTGATTACAGTGTGCGCTTGCTTGTGCTTCTAAACCTGTGGGATGCTCAGAAATAAAACATAGTAAATAATTTTTACTGACATATACAAGCTACATGGAACATAACATTTTTCATTTTCTCTACAAGGAGCCCAAGAATACTACCTCTATGACCTTATACGATTGCATTCACTATTTTGTAGCTGCAACTGATATTTATTATTACAGGTTTTAAAAAAGCAATGCTTTTTAAAAAGCAATGAATGCTACTCAGTCTTTGGAAATGCTCCAATTTCTGCTTCCCCAAGTAATAAACAATTGTTTGTGTTAGATTGAGCATAATATTAGATATTTGTTTACACAACCCTTCCAATTGTAAAGGCATTGTATTTGTACAGGAGTTTCATTGCAATCTGAAGCTATTGATTGAAATGAGCTTTTCTGTAGTATTTTCTCTGCAATGGCTTTAAAGACGAGGGAAATGATCCCTCCTAGCTGAGAATGTTAAGTCCTCTTGATTTCAGCTGTATCATAACAATCACAACCTTAACTCCTTTTTCTGATGAAATCAATATGACCCAAGATGTTGTGATTTTGCCTGAATGGTGTCCACAGCTGTTTCATTTCCCTGAAATTATCTCCCACATTCTTGTCAGCTGTGCCAGCTTTTTCTCTGACTGCCTCTCTTCATCCTTAAGTAGAAACTTCATTTCAATTTCAACATTTATTATCTTCTTCCAGTTTTCTGAGTTATCTTGCTTAGAACAGTCTGTTAACTATTCTGGTATGAAGCAGATGGTCTAATAGGATGCTTGTAAACACGCACATCTGGGATGTTGGCCCCCCTGGCTTCCTTGAAGAAAAGTTTAGAGTTCTTTCCCCCACAATCTCTAGTGCACCTTTTATCACATTCCTGAAGAGAGCCTAATTGGTAAACACTGCCACCAGTGACTTCTCCCTAGAGAAATTATCTTTGGTGCTGAATTTCCAGGAGTTAGTGAAATGACACCCTCTTCCTTTTTGTAGTTTAATCAAGTAGGGAGATGTATGTGCTTGGGTTAAAATCCTTTCAGAGCGAGAAACATTGATTCAATAAGAATTCAACCCTTAATTAGTTATGTTGATCAGAGTTAAAGAATTAAGGGGGAAGTTTTTTAAAAAAGGAAATAGAAATTACTTCTAAAAGATCTATCCTAGTTACACCCACAGACACAGAGGAAAGACCTAGCAAAACACAAAGTGCCACAATTCAAATCATTTTCCTTATAATAAAACCCCAACATTCTTATCTATACTTGGCTCATTCTTTCCTAGGTAAATGCATTTTTCCTGGAACTCCAACAAAGCCTTTGTATCTAAATATTCTGCCCTGACTTTAAGTCAGGGTAGGGAGCAATTCTCCCACTCTTCCATGAAAGAAAAAGATAAAGGCATCTCCCTTTCTTCATCTTCCATTTTAATATATTCTGGAACATTTTAGTTCCATCTTTAATTTGAAATTAATTTGAAAATGGAATTGCTCTGCCATTTAAGCCACTGCTTGCAGATTGTTGCAACTGACTTTATTCAATGCTAAAAGAGTGAAGGATGATAACAAAGAGCAAACATGCATATGCCCACACAGAGACATAAAGGCATAAAGCCTGTAGCATATTGAGTTTCTCGTTCTACCTTACCTCTCATTCCTGTTCTCTTCTCTCTTTGTCTCTCTTTCTTTCATTCCTCACTACATGCATATATTTTTCTTTGTGCAGTTCTATCCCTCAAAAAAAAAAAAGAACTTCTCTATATGCAATTTTGGAATGGCCAAAATTTTACATTCAACCAAACGAAAACTAGAAAATATTATTTATATTCATGCAAACCCATCAGTTGGTTCAAGGCACCCTCTGAGGACTGCTCCATTCAAGTTACAAAATGTCTCAAACAAGAGAAGACCTTTTCAGTAGCAACAATTCAGTTCTGGAAGTTCCTCCAGTGGAAACTCATGCAGCTCCTGGTCTTCTACTATTCCCCTACTCATCTTATGCAACACTGGACTCTTTCCTGCTATTGCTCTTTCCATTGCTCCATAATTATATACCTTTCTGTTCAGATTGTGCTGAGTATATTGCCGTTAGCCTCCTTGTATTTCAGAATAGATGTATAAAACCTGAACCATGCTTGTGATCATAGAAATTTGTAATGGAGGTGGGATTTGATATCCTGGATATCAATCTCTCATTTTCATTTTCTCTCTGTTTTTTTTTTTAAAATTTAGCAGACATAGCCATCATTGAGATACAGTTGTTGTACTACAGTGATTAAGATTTTGCCCTAAGTTGGGAAGGACCAGGGGTTTTTTTTATTATTATTTTTGATTTGATTTGTATGACTGTTCATCCCATTTAAGTGACTCTGGACCAGAGGTGGTATTCAGCAGGTTCTGACCAGTTCTGGAGAACCAGTAGCAGAAATTTTGAGTTGTTCAGAGAACCAGCAAATATCACCTCTGACTGGCCCTACCCCCATCTGCCTTCCGAGTCCCAGTTGATCGGCTGGGTCTTCTTTTGTTCCCCTGCATAGGAGAACAGAGCTGGAAAGCAACTTAGTGGGGTGGAGAGGGAATGGGATTTTGCAGTAACCTTCCCCCAGGAGTGGGGAGGGAATGGAGATTTTACAGTATCCTTCTCTTGCTACACCCACCAAGTCATGCCCATAGAACTGGTAGCAAAAAAATTTGAATCCCACTACTGCTCTGGACAGCTCACAACAGTTAAAAACAGTCTAATTTAAAAAAAAAACAAGTTAAAAACCAAACTACCAATAATCAGTTTAAAGCAGAAAAAAGGTTCAATCCACACCTATTGTGAGTGATTCAGGACCAGTCACTATCTCCCAGGCCAGCCTATGTTAAAGTAGGACTATGTAGTTCCTCTGAGGACGTCCTCTGTTTCAGTGAAGCAATGAGCCCTCAAAAAGCTACTTCACAAAAGGAGTGTGGCAACTTTTCTACTAGAAAAGAACTCCTGGCTGAGCAAAGGATCCATGAAAAACTAGCTGTTTTTTCTAGGCACTGAAAGAAATTTAAGAGGAGACTGACAATTTGCTTCATTGAGTTATTGCTTCTTCAGGTCCATAAGGGGAGTCTTATCTAGTGAGAGGGAGGCTTATCTAGGGGATAATCTTATCTGAGGAGAAGCTTATCTAGTGCAAAGTTGCCTCACACAGCCTACTTCCTAGGATTGTGGTTGGTACTGAGAAGAGTTATGGAAGAGAATACTATGCTTTGTGCTCCTGGAATAAAGAGAGGTTATAAATCTCACAATGTATACATGAACGCAAACAAGAATAATAGACCTATATCCTACAGATATCATAACAATAACCCAGAAAAATAAGCTAGATCAGTATAGGCAAAAAAATACTTAGCTTCCATTGAAAGAAAATTTGGATTAGCTGCTCAAAATTATTTTTAAAGAAAACTATTTAAACCATGAAGAATATTTCACACATGTCATTAAGGAGGTTTCCCAAAGTCCACAAACAAACCAAACCAAGTCCTTGTGAATTGATCATATCTATTCCTATCTTTGAAATGTTTTGATTGCTAAAAAGCTTTCTGTGTCCTTTGCACTTTAGAGCATCTAACCAGTTCTGGGATGCTGGTTTCCATGGTTCCCAAATGTTATTCATTTTGTTTAATAAATATCATTAGGAACACTCATCTTCCCAGCAGCTCAAGCAATTTTGTCCAACTGAAAAACACAATAGTTTCTTCAGCCTTGCTTAATGTGACCCTGAAAATTAATTTCCCATGCAACTTCACTCATTAAGGAGGAGAGCAGCTGCATGCTGAACCGATTTCCTTCTGAGTTCTGATCTCCAGTCCCGGCCTCACTTACATTCAGAATAATTGCAGACAGGCAACTATAAAATACATTTGAAGTGAAGGCTCTTTAAACGCTATAGGATCAGTTCTATTGGGAATCAAAACTCCGGCACAATGAGATACATTAGTTATCAGCATTCTGTTCTGAGAAAGCTACCTTTTGATGCCTGAAAAAAAATATTTATTATGGATGCTTCTCATAAACTTGCTCAGAGGAACTCAACAACCCTTTACAAAACTGAGATGCAAATAAAGAAACAGGAAATAAAACCATCCAATCTGTTAAGATCCAAAAACACAGTCCCTGAGCAAATTGCCTGTACTAGACAGGAGTGGAGAATTTATTTTATTGTCCACTGTGCTATTGGTTTATTGCATTTTATTGTTTTAAAATTCACCCCTTTCTTTTTTTTTTTAAAAAAATAGAAACCTTGTAAACACTGCCCAGAAAATTAAGTAAAATTTTAATAGCACATCTACTATAGGCTAAGGGATGCAATAGCTCAGGGGCTAAAATGCTGAGCTTGTCAATCAGAAAGGTTGGTTGTTCAGCGGTTCGAATCCCTAGAGCCGTGTAATGGAGTAAGCTCCTTGAAAGCAGGTAAAAATGCAAGTAAAAAAATAGGGACCACTTTGGTGGGAAGGTAACAGTGTTCCGTGAGCCTTCGGTGTTGAGTCATGCCGGCCACATGACCACATAGACGTCTTCGGACAGCGCTGGCTCTTCAGCTTTGTAACAGAGATGAGCACCGCCCCCTAGAGCCAGAAACAACTAGCACATATGTGTGAGAGGAACCTTTACCTTTACTGTATGCTAGTAGTGTCAGAATATAATAACCATACCTAGATATGTTAGTTAATAAATTACAAATCAATGTAACAATGACAGTACACTATCACTAGCATCATGCCATAGTATAATTATTGTTTTATGCATTGTATTGGCGTGTTTGGACATGTATGAAAGATTGTAAAACCTAACAAAAACTTGCCTCATAGGCAGAATGGTGTTCTTGTGGGAAAAGATTGCCAGAATAATTTTGAAGCCAATTTAGTCTAGTGGTTAAGGCACCAGGTTAGAAACCAGGAGACTGTGAGTTCCAGCCCCATCTTAAACATGAGAGCTGGCTGGGTGACTTTAGGATAGTCACTGTCTCTCAGCCCAACCCACTTACAAGGTTATTGTTATGGGGGGGGGGGATTCGAGGTGGAAGGAATATTAGATATTTTTGCTACCTCAAGTTATTTATAAGAATAATAAAGGTGACATTTTGAAAATTTAAAAATAGTCAAATTTAAAAATAAAATAAAGATTCCAAACAAGATATAGTTTATTAGGGTCCCCAAATCATCATGCACTTTTCATAATGAATTTGATGAGGCAATGATTCTCTGGTGGACAAAGTATCACAAGTGTGAGAAAAATACCAAAGTATGGCAGATTTTATGGCACAGGTCAAGACTAAATGGAAGATAGAAAATAAATTGAGCACAGAAGTCACCAGGAATCTTGGCAACATATGTGAATTATTCTGGAACTAGAACAAGTCCAGGTAGGTAAATTTTGATTTGAGAAGACATGAATGTGAATGAGTAGGCAATGAAAGTTGTAGTAGAAGCACTTGCAGGGAGGAGGAGGTAAATAATTCAAGATGACCCTTGCAACCATCTGAATGATGCTTCACCCCTTTTTATGTGTGTTACACACAAGACATGTAAAAAGAGGCATGGATGGCTTTAATCACAAGGAGCATTTGCCATCTTGATTTTTTCCCCTCTGCCCTCCAGACATCTCTGTAGGCAACATTCATAGTTGCCACTGAACGAAGGAGGCAAAGATTACAAAGATCTTTGCCAAGTAGTAGTTTACCTGTGGTTTGATCTTCAGCAATAGTGCATGTCAGGATAATTGACTTATTAAATTTATAATTTTAAAAGGGGTTGAAATATTTTCACTTTGTTCCATTTCCTCTTCTCCAAAAAAGAGAAAAAACACACACAACAGACCCTTGGTTTAAGTCCAAAGGTTTACTCACTCTTACAAATGTGAGCTTCCTGATCAAAGGCAAAGTAAAATCAGTATTTTTAAAATCCCTTTCCAAACCCTCAATTTGCATTCAGAATCCAACTCTCTGAAATTTGGTGTAGGTTGGTTTCAAAACAATTTCTTGGAGCCAATAAGTGAATACAAATTTCACTGTTCTTGGTAACCCTATGGTGCACAACAGATCTACAGACAGACACTATATTGAATAAGCCCGATGTCAGTAAATATATTTAAATATTTTTGAAATGATAAAATGGCTAGGATCTCATGCAAGAACCAAGCTTTGTGAGATATGGTTTTCTGGCAATATTAAGGCCTATTTATTTATTTTCAATATTTGAACATTGTCCCAATATTTGAACATTGAGGGTCTGGGGAAGTATGCAACAAAGTAGACCAAAACAGCAAATTGAAACATGAAAATTTTAAATCTGAAAGGAGAGAGACAGAAGTCATGGAGTGCCATCTACTGGTACTATTAGCCTTATGGCACATGAGGATGCCTCATTGGAAAACCCAACAGTAGGGTCACCCTTATACAGTTGCTGCAACAAAGGTAGGCTTAATGAGACTCCAATGTGGACCCACATTGATAGATTCAATGCTATGGAACAAAGACTCTATTCATTGGTTCATGCCATTCAAATATTATATGCATAGCAAGACAGCTGCTGCTATTTCTCCTTGTTTTCTCCCTGACCCATTTTCCTGCCTTCTCCATCAAGCCAAAGGTCACCAGGGCCTCACATATATTGCAAAGTAGTGTTCATGGGGTTAGAGTGGTAGAATTCCACCATTTCTTGAGATGGATAGACTATCACTATTGTAGATACTATTTCATGTTTTTTCCATTTTGTCCCTCTCTTTAGTTTTGCAAAAGAGCCTCAACTATTATTTTAATTTCTTTTTCTCCTTGCTAGTCTGCTCATTGGTTAATAAAGCCATTTAATCTTCAGTTAGTGGTTCCAAAGTATAGAATTAAAATGCTAACATCTTTCTTTAAAAAAATATCCGGTGTAACCTCTGCCATTCATATTCAGCAGAAAGCTTTATCGAGTTCCACAGGACCCATCTTCTACTATACAGTGTTGCAGTTGGAGTTATGAATCTGTTAAGAGTAGGCAGAGAAAAAAAACTATACAGGGTAGAACATACAAGAAAATGAGATGGAGACACTCCTCCAACAAGTCTAAAATCAAATACTCCACTTTATTTTATATGTTCCGGGGGGGAGGAAAAATCTTTGAACTCATCTAGCAGCAGGTATCCCTAGAAATGAATAGAAACAGGAATCCATAGTGCTTCAAAGACTCTGATGCAAGTGGTCTCTTAGATCTCTGCTTCAGACAGCCAAGAATTATTGTAAAAGTGTTGACTTCCTTAGGGCAATACATTTACTTTTAGGGAGATTAGCTGCCATTAGAATACCAATATGATGCAAATGAAGGAGTAATATATAATGATTGACATTTCTCAGTCTATTGCCAACCTGTTGGAGGTTAACTACATAGTGAATGCTCCTGATTTGTATGCACTCTTAAGACATGTTATCTGTGATCTAACAAAGCACCAGATGCATTTGACCAAAGTGTCTGACTGCTTTCAATAAGTACTGTACATTTTATCTTGGGCAGTTTACTCAAATGTTTGACTCTGACTCTGTTTGCTAAGAAGATACAATGAAATGAAACGAACTCTCCAAGTTACCAAATACTTTTTTTTCCTCCAGTTTCAATCTTCTCTCCAGCCAAGCACAGTAGACCAATAAAGCCTAAAAGAGAATGTGTTGCTTTTCCAAAGAGGCACATTAGATTAATGTACAATTTCATTACTTCAACTGCACAATTCCTCTGTGCTCTTTCCAACTGTACTGCCACCATGTGAGCCAACAACAGACTGAAGGCTTGTAAAAAAAGAGCAGAGAAGTAAAAATTAATGAATATGATAAGGACATGTACTGTACCTGTCTGAATTGTTATGCGCCGGAGATTTAGCTGACATCAAGGAGAAAATTAGAGGGAAGGGGAAGATAAATGAAAATGAAAATTGTACATAGGATAGGAAGAGCAGATGCTCAAACAATGTGGCATCTACCCTTTTCACAAAGACACATTTGACAAAAAAATAAGAAATTTAGTCATCTGTAATGATTCAATCTTGCTCTTCTAAATTATCATGCAAAAATACACATAGGCACAGCCCAAAGTGAGGGCACACAGGTGTAGTCCAAAGCAAAGGACTAGGATGGTTAAATAAACAAGGAGCAATCAGGAAAAAAAATTACACTTCCTATCTTTTATGGCTATGTATTTTGTTTTGAATCATAAACAGAATCCGGAGTTTCAAAAGTGTTATTAGGACTGTGAAGTCTTGATTAGGAAGAGACATTTCAGAAGACAGGCAGGTACACAGGGCCTGTATATTACAAATTAAAGTATCCACATCTGTTTCCACAGAGATGCAATGGAAATGTCTCGGCAACATTTCCATTGCATCCCCATGATCCTGGAAAATAGACATGGTGGCTTAAATCAGAAGTCCCTGACTTTTTCAGCTTTACAGGCTGACGGGGTGAAGAAGGGATGTTTCTGCATGTATGGTGGAGAAGTTTTCATACGGCAGCTTCACTTTGCATGAGCGGCCGGCACACCTGTATGCCGCTCATAGAAATGTACCCCCCATATAGCAGTTACCTGCTGCTCACGCGAGTGAGGATGCGCATGCGTGCACAAATGCTCACCCACCAGTTCTGAAACCTGGTTTCAAAAAACTCAAGGCCTAGTAGTGGGGGTTGAAGACCCCTGGCTTACTATCCAATGCTCTCTGCTTGCTTCTGTGTGAACACACAGAAGCACCATTTCCAAATCACATCAGATCCAAAGCATTGTATAGACACAGTAGTGATACAAGCCGAAGCTAATTGTAAAAAGATGTACTTAAAACCAAAGCACACGGAAACACTAAATCAGCAAATCAGGCTGTCAGTCAAAGCCAGACCAGCATGCGTTAGAGCTTACGTCTCAAAGTACAAAGATAGGAAAACAATGTTTGAGTTCCAGGCCACAAAAAAACTGAATTATGAGGAGGTCTCTGAAGCAATTCAAGGGAGGAGTTAGAGGCCTACATAGGCTACAAATGATAAATGCAGCTTCCAGCAATAAAATCCTTTCAAGGATAAAGTTTTCTAATGGAGACTGAAGCTATCCATGTCCTTATCTGGTGAGCATCAAATTTGAAATGGCAGTGAGTTATACAAGTGTATTGAGATACATTCAAGTTGACTTTTACTACCAAGGTCTCTTGGAATCCAATGTATTACTATCATTCCACAATCCAATATACAGCAGAAGCATTCCCAATGGATAGAGGGCTGCACTAGTGAATATTCCTCTAGGATTCATTGATGTGAATAATCAAAATCAGTCGTGGCATTCTTTTTTTCAATACGTTTGTAACCCTTTTGGTGGCATAATTGTACTGCTTAATGAAAAGCAAGTTTCTGCCATATAATTAAATAGAGTCACACTGTATATGAATATTAGCAATTAATAGAAGGTGGGGTAAAATTATGATTCATTTTTAATTTAAGATGTACTTAATTATCCAGCTATGTCTACTCAGGTGTTCATACAGTTGATGATTAGGTATAAATGAAAGTTGAAGTGAAGAACTGAAAAAGAAAAGAATAATATCTATAACCTTATGCTAAATCATTTCATTTCTTCCCCACACATCTCTTGGCTGAGAGCCTGAATGAGCTTTAAATTTCATATTGTAACAGAGCATCACATATGAGGCTTAGCTTGAGAAATTTGTCATAATTACCTTGCTCATTAGGTCTGAGAAAAGTAGCAATATCCTATATCCCTCTTGAATGGATGACAGTGGTTTGGTTTTAGGACAATCATGAAATTAGATAAATGGATCCAAATCTGAAAACTGACAAACAGTATTTTGAGCCCAGCATCAGAAATTCCAATTGACAAGTCAACATGTTTATCAGCCAATTCAGTGCAGAAAAAAAAAGGGGGGGAAGCTAATTCTAAAATTGCTTTCTCAGATTCATAGAATCTAAGTTCATAATCCAAAAGTTCAGTCTTATACATGCTTACTCACACATATATCTCATTAAGTTTAGTGGATCTTACCTCTAGGGAAATATGCAGAGGATTTGTTGTTACTCAACCACAACATATACCCTATTACAGTAATGGCTAACCTTTTTGGCACCAAGTGCCCAAAGCAGTGCATGAGTGCATTCCCAAAATGCAATGTGTGCGCACCTCCGCCCATGTGCACACACCCCAGTGTATGCACATGCACCCCTCTTGCACACACCTCACCCCACGCATGTGTGTATGACCCCCCCATGTGTGGCAGAGACCCACATCAGTTTGATTTAACAAATCAAACTAAACATTCTCTACAAAGGGCAAGGTTTTGTGTATAAACAAGGAGAAAACTCTGTACTCAATAGCACTGATGATGTTACCTAATTGGATAATGCAACAGCGAAGCTCATTCCACTTTATATACTTGTTGCACAATGCACCTAGAAATAGAATAGAATAGAATAGAATAGAATAGAATAGAATAGAATAGAATAGAATAGAATAGAATAGAATAGAACTTTATCGTCACTATACAAGTACAACAAAACTGTGAATGCACCACAGCAATTGTTTGCAATACAATAAAACCAAAGTACTTAAAGATGAAAATAAGAAAAATAGAGTACCGACGTCTCCATTTGCAATTTGAGAGTACAATATCTACGAAGAGGTCATTTTTTGTAGGTATGAAATAATTTTTCTATGAATAGTTTTTATATTTTTTGACATCTTGATACTTTAATTAATTATAGTTATTTAGTACTATTAATTTTCCAAATCGTGTTTGAGTGATCAATCTGGGAAAATAGATAATTGGTTCTATCAATGACTATACCTATATTTTGAACTACCCTTATTTCTAAATCATTTTAAATGTAAAATACTAACAATTGTTAAAGGTTGTAACAAAAAAGATTATATACAAAAGTTATGGAACAGCAATAGGATTATATACAATTACAATAAATGTTATATAATCACTGAAATTACCTCTATAAAAAGAGAAGTATAGGAAGTAAAAATAAGAATTTTGTAAAAGTGGTAGGATTTGGGTCTATGTTTTAGTTTAAATAAAGCAAAGTCCAAGAATGAAAAGTATAAATAAAAAATGTATAAATATATTACAAAGTCTGTTCACTATTATCAGGTTTATCAATATGTGTTCTTAGAAACCAATATCTGGGAGAGAGAGATATATACATATCTTTAAAAATTATATGGAATAGGAACTAGAAGAAAGTTAGAGGGTGAATATTGTAAATCAGCTAATAACATAAGTATATGAAGAAGTACAACACCTATAAGTTGTTACAAATGCTCTTTTTGTGTGGCAATTCACCACACACACAAAGTGGAAGAGAGACACAGGAAGAGAAAGAGAGAGAGAGAGAGATTACAGATACAAAGATAAAAAATGAACTAAGCTAAGAAATATACAAAAAGAAAAAATTGCAGAAAAAAGAAAGGTCTTATTATAATTTTTATGAAACCAATTTTCTAATCACCCTTTTGCTATTTATTCCAAAATAGAAATTTGAATCCTTGAACTTGCATAAAACTTATTTCACATAGGATAGAAGGAAAAACGCTAAGTGTAAGGAAAATTGCTTTTCTGCATCTTGATTAAATGATTTAAAAAGGAAATGTGAAAACCCACTGTTCTTTCAAAGGTTCCAAACCATGGCTTAGGCAGGGATGGCTTTATTTCAGTTCCCAGTGCGATAAAGCCTGCCAGAGTTTTTTGTCTTATGTGAGGAGCCATTGTATAGAGCAGGGGTCGCCAACCTTTTGGACCTCAGGGATCACCAAACTCATAATTTTAGATCCCAGGGACCACTAACTGGTTCTGTGGGCATGGCCTAATTTGTGGGTGTGGCTTGATGGTCATGTGACTGGCTGTGCATGGCTTGTATGTAAATATTATAAATATTTATATAAATATTGAATTTTTTTATAAAAAAAGAGCAACTTTTACCCAAAATCAGGCAAAGTAGGCAGGCAGATTGAGTTGCTAACAGAATCACAGATTCATTCAAAAATTTATCTATCTCCCATTAGCTAGCTCAGTCTGTCACATAAAATTTGCTAGCAAGCAAACTCACAAAATTAACTCACAACACACCATGTATGTAAATATTGATTTTTTTATAAAAAAAAGCAATTTTTACCCAAAATCAGGCAAAGCAGGAAGCTTAAGTTGCTCACAGAATCATTCAGTGATCTATTTATCTGCCATCAGCTAGCTCAGTCTCTCAAATTTGCTTGTGGTGTGCCTGCACTGAATTTGCTTGCAAGCAAACCTTCAGTCCTAAGGGAGGTTCGGCTGTGCTTGAAAGCAGAGCCAAAGATCTAAAGACTAGCTAGAAAGCAAGAAATCCAACCATTTCCTGTTTCCTAGCTAATCTAAATCTCCTGCACAGCAGAACAGATGATGGTCACAAAAAGGAAAAATAGCAATTCAGCAGACAAGTTTACCGGGTAAGGAGTGAGTGGGCGGGAGGGTTTCCGTGGGCCACGTGGGCTGAGCAGTCTTGTGTTTCTGCACAGCCTGGAGTAATTGCTTTGGGGGGGGGAGTGCTCTGGGGGTGAGATTTCTCTGTGGCCCACCAAAATTTTCTCATGGCCCACCAGTTGGCAACTGCTGGTATAGAGTACTTCAAGGAAATCCCAGGTTCTTTCCTCAGTCCAGAGAGGAATTCTGAGAAGCTGATCCATTTGCCAACTCCTCATTCCACAGTGGTCATTGGCTCTATTTCCAATGAAAGAGAATATCAGATTGTTCCTGTGATGGACACTACTGTTTTGTACATAAATAAACTAAGAACTCTTCTTTCTTCTTTGATAAACAAATAATCAGTTAAGAGCACACAATTAATAAAACAATATTACAATAGAGATAGTTTAAGGACATTATTCTTGTAAGGGCAGATGAAGATTCCTAAATATATATGCACAAATTGTTAAAAACTGAATTTTTTTAATATTGCTTAAAACATCTTTGAAATTAGTTTTTTTCAATCAATTTTTATTACAGACCCAGATCAGCATTAAAAATAAAAACATTAAGGACAATAATAATTACAAAATTAAAAACAGACAAAATAATATATTATGGTCAAGGGACAGTCAGAGTCTGTCTAATTTTGCATGCAATATAACAGAATTCAGATAAACTACTTCATTGTGATTTGATAATAGAAGTTGTACGTAGAAGAGATCAGTATTTCCTGGGTATTTTATTTGGCGAGGTGTTATAAACTGAGTCCATGAGTCCTTATGGAAGACGCATTGCAGCAGGGCATGAGTTGTAGTTTCAATGGCCCTTTGTCCACAGGGGCACAGTCTCAACTCATATGGTATTTTTTTGTATTGGCCTCCAAAACTGCTATGAGAAGTATATTATAATGCACTCAGATTAAGATTACAGGGACAGTTATTTAATGTAAGTAACTTACTGCTTTAAAGGGAGGGGGTTGACTATTCAAAAGAACATTCTTGGGAAGAGCAGCCCAATATTGTTGGGTTTCCAGTTCTTTAGTAAGTTGTTTGAGTGCACTATGTGCACACTCAGACCTATTATTAAAAGCACTTCCCAGTGTTGGAATACATGTTCATGTACAGTATTTTATGCAATAACTGAACCAACCAGTAGATGGCAGTGTTTATAAGGCTGCATCTTTGGTATATACCGGTACTCAAGGTCCTATTGTTCTAGGTAAACTTTTCTGTTTCCTCTTACAGTGAAGCAGAAAGACCCATGTGGACTGTGCACTTTGTTGTGTAGGCTATATACTATACAGAATTTCCAACACCCATCTTTAAGAGTCATTTGAGTCAGCTCTAGCTGTATGTCTCCATATAGTTATAAATGGCCATTAAAAGTATCTGGAAAAGCAATCTATCTACATTGGGATTTTGTTACTATATTATCTTTAAAATAA